>MNCI01028237.1:24794-144176 GCA_015680685.1 Gnetum montanum
TTTTTCGATAAGAAGCGGTTGTTGGCAATCGTGAATTTGAATTTGCAAGGAAGAACAGAGAAAAGGGAGAGCAGAGAAGAAGAAGAGCAGAGAGGTAGGTCGTGGAACCTTGCGAGGATTTGCAAGTAGGTTATGAAGAAGTTCTACAACTATTGTGATGGCACCAAAGGCGAAGAAGAAGAATGCGAAACTAGCTAAAATTGATGAAGTGCAGGCGACTTTGAATCGTGTTTCGCAGGCACTGATCGATGTTTGCGACCTGATGCCTTTTAACCGGTAGGTCATTCTTCTCGTGCTTACGCTTGTTCCATATGTCTATTTTTTTTAATGTGTTTTGCGTGAATGCGAATGTCAAAATTGTGGACCTCGGGTTAATGCGAGGGTTTTGGTGAGGTTGCGTTTATCGCCGTTGTCAGGGAAAAACCTTGCGTTGTTGCAGGGGTTTGGGCGGTTTCGGCTTGGTTACGTTTTATGATTTCTGTTGTAGTCGTGCAAGTGTAGATGTAGGTGTTAATGAGGCTTGGATTTTTCCCTACAGCATTGCACTGAAGCCCATCCTGATTGTGCTGGATATCATTAGGGTTTTATGCTGGGTTAATCCTATTGTGCCAAATGTTCCTCCCCCTCACACAAGAGTGCAGGGGAAGGCCATTTGGTTCCGAAAGGGGGCGCTGGAATTCCTGCAGTGTTTACTGCGCAACTTCAGCATCATTATCTGGTCCGATGTGGCTCAAGATGTTGCTGGTGCCATTTTGGAACACCTATTGCCTGGGTCTTCGCAGGGGATTCTGGTGTACCTGACGGACGGAGCCATTAAGACGAACCATCCCGAGGACCAAGTGCTCAGCTCCCGCGGCTTGCGGAGCTTACACTGGATCTGGGGCATGGCCCGTTTCAACTGCTATCACATGTATAACACGTTGTTTGTGGCTCATCATGTGTCTACATACTTCCAGAACCCACAAGGCACGGTGTATTATGCAGGTGGGTAAGCAGATTTGGTTAACTGTATGATCTCTGTTTTTGGTTTATAATGTCTGTCATTGATATAAAGGGAAAGTGAAGTCTGCATGTAAGCTTACGCTGTATGGTACAGGTTTTTCATACGCGACAACAAGCTAATCGGCGACGGCGATACGCTGCCCTGGGCCGAAACGGCAATAAAGGCGTTTACCGCGACTAACAACGTTCGTGCCGGTGTCATCGAGCAAATCGGCCACGAGATGCATGAGTATCACACCCGTTATGAGCAGTCCTTCAAGAATTGCCAGGGACTCGGGTGGCTGCACGAGGACTGGACTCTGGATCCGCCCCTCAGCGTCGAGGACGTGGAGAGGGAACTCCCACAATTCCCGTTGCCATTTGGCCCCGGTAAGGTTGCCGCGTGTTTTAATGTTGCTTGCGTAGTTGTGAGTTATGAATACTGCGAATGAACACGGCGATAATGTTTCCATTTTGTCTTGCGTTTCTGGCTTGCGTTTTTGGCTTGCAGTCAGGGAATCCCGAGAGATTACCGTTACAATTTCCGGCCACGAGGCGAGTGATGTCCTCTTTCATTATGGGGACATCAAGGAGGCGCAGCGTTGGCTCGGCCACTCGGCAGCCCCAGTTGCAGTGGTCACCAAGATCCAGGCCGCAGGGCTAATGCACCTGTTTTTGGCTGCAACCCCTGATGTCCCTGCCAGCAAAATGATAGGTCTGGTCAACTCCTTTAGTGCGAAGGCAGATCATTTTAGCACGCGCGTGCATAACGTGCGTGTAAACTTCGATATCAATGCTCAGCTCTTCTCGGACCTGTTTGGCGTCCCCTCCAACGGCCTTCCCGTAAAAGTGAAGACCAAGAGGGGCGTCAGAGTGGAGGAGCTTCTGCAGGAGTGGGCAAGAATGCCTAAAGGGACCAAGGGGTTTCCTTGTGAGCAATTCGAGTTGAAGACCGCCAAGACGCTTTACCCCCTTTTTTGGGCTCAGACCTTCCCCAAAACGCTCTCGCAGGCGAGGTTCTTTTCAGTAGAACAGACGCGTATTATGCGAGAGGTGTTGGAGGAGGGAGCCCGTTTTGATTGGGGGAGCCATCTTGCCAAGGGGTTGCACAATGAAATGGTCAAGCTTCGCGAGAAGCTTGAGTCCCGGTTCAACGTGCACCATGCCTTTTTCATAGCCGTCCTCTGGCGGTTTGCTGAGTATCTGGTCGTTCAAAGGAATGGGGTCTGGGTACAGCAAGACCGAGACCAACTATCCAAACCTTGGATTGCCCACATCCTTAGCACTACTCGTGGGCAGGATCCGCCGGAAGGGATCAGAGAGTTGATGTCTGTGACAACTAAGGGCATGGTAGCACCCCGAGTGCGAGGTCTCGACAGTGTAGGCGGGATAATGCCTACCTACATTGGCGATGCCTCACGGGGGAAGCGCTTGGCGGAGGAAATCGTGGAGCCTGTAGCTCGACGGAAGAGGCTCCGTCTAGCTGAGGCCCCTGGAGGCTAGGCAGGCCACACCGTTGGGCTCATGGTGCAGCGGACTAAGCCTCCGCCTGGTAAGTGTAAACAATCTATATGCACTGGTTCATTTAGATAAGCTGGAATTATATTCTAACGCATGGGAATGTAAGCAGCAAAGACAACAGGTCGATTGACCCCTGAGACAGGGGCAATAGTACTCAGCCGTGGGGAGGGGGCCTCAATTTTGGAAGAAGAGGCCCCAGTTGTGAGTACACGCCGTGCGCAGGTTGCAGCGCGTGGGACGGCCCCAGCTGCTAGTGGGAGCCGTGTACAGACTAGGGTGCATGAGGAGGCCCCAGCTACTGGAACCAGAGACGCACAGACTCCGGTGCGTGAAATGGAAAGAAATACGGAGGATGCTGATGAAGTCGCTACTGTCACCGGCAGAGGTAATAAGTGCGTTAGCGTATTTTGAAAGAATCTGTAAATAGGTAATGTCTAACCCGATTTACGCTATATGCTATAGGGGAAGGAGACGCCTCAACGTTTGCTGCTGTTAACAAAATGTGAAGAGACTTCCCCGATAAGTTTTCCTTCATGGAAGGCGTCATTAACGACATGATCGAGCGTCTGGAACGCATCGAACCTGGCGCTGGTAAGTTAATCGAAGTGACTGCGTAATGTCTTGGTGATAATATGTCATCTGTCTTGATGCTTGTTTTCTGTTAGGAGCTCACCTCTGATGGGATCCCGCGGAGCCCATTGACTTGGACACAGCAGAGCCCCCATCTGATGGGGCAGTCGTGCCATGCCACATTTATGAGGAAATGCGTAAATGTGCGTTACGCTCGACACGCTCCGTATGGGAAAGCAGGAATGTCAATGAGGACCTATGGAAGAAGCTGCAGCGGTCAGAACAGAGGGTTGAATCTTTGAATAAAGAAGTCGAAGACCTAAGGGCGCGATATGAGTTCCTACAGGCTCGAGTGACAGGGGATGAAGACTGGCATACTGCTGTCATTGATCAATCCCGTTATTGAACAGCGATCAAGAACAACGTACAGACCAGTCGAGCGTTAGTAGAGCAAAGGATGCAAATAGAGCTCCTTGCTCAGAAAATTCGAGACTAGAGGGACTACTGCGCGGGTGTACAGGAATGGGGGCAGAAGGAGAAGGACCACAAGCATGTATACAAAAGGGAAAGCGCCACCTATAGAAAACGCTACCGCGATTCCACTGTTAAAGCTTGATCCTTGGAGGTCTTTGTGGACACTATCGGAGCGTCCGAAGCTTTCAAGAAGTTTGAGGAACAGGTGACCGTAACTGCATCTCCAGAGAGAACAATGGTCTTCCTTGGGAATCAAGCTTCAATCCCTACTTTCTTCCTAGATCCTCCCTCTTGGAGTAGCGTGGAGAAAGGGAAGGTGAAGGCAGGGGCAGCTTTGGGCGAGGATGTGTGGAAAGACCTGACAGAGGACGAGATCATGCAGCGTTTGTGGGCCGGCTTGGACAAGCTTCCTTTTGCTGCGGAAGTAGGGCCGTCTCGAGTAAGTTTACGCATGGCTTAGCTAGAACGTTTCCGACATAGCGTTGCCTATTCTAATTTTTATGTTATTTGTATTTCAGGTACCAGAAGGAGAAAGAGAAGATACGCCAGCTGAAGGGCTGGGAGAGGAAACAGTGGAAGCAGAGATGGAACGAAGTGATGAAGGACGTCTCCCTGTGGAGCCAACATTAGAAGGAGAGCCTCATGAAGAGGCAATCTTTCATGAAGGGGTAATTCCCAGAAATGATGGCCCACTTGAGGACGACCCTTTGGAGCTGGATTTAGAGTTGAAGGACACTGGTGACAGTGGCAGCAGGGGAAATGCATGATTTTGTTGATGTTGGCGTAATATCAGTTTACAAATAACTTGAAAAGACATGTTATAATGCTTGATTGACTATTAACTGCCTATCATGTTTTGTTTTTGCAAATGTAATAATAATAATGCATAAATCTTAGTTTAAAGCCGTTGCGGGCTGACTGCATGAATTGGCTACTAGTTTAAGGCCGTTGTGGGCCAACTGCGTAAATTGTAAATGAGCTACTAGTTTAAGGCGGTTGCGGGCCAACTGCGTAAAACAAAGAAAACGTAAATTGGCTACTAGTTTAAGGCAGTTGCGGGCCATCTACGTAAAATATTTACTAGTTTAAGGCCGTTGCGGGCCAACTGCGTAAAACAAAATGTAACCCTGGACACGTGCGTAAAGAAATGAGGATGCGTAACTAACGTGCGTATGATAACACATGCAAAGACAAAAATGCAAAGTGTAAATACAGAAGGCGAATGTCGCATAAAAGCATACTGAAACAAAGGAAACTGGTGGATGGATAAGCATGATAAGTTACATGAGTGTACGCAAAAGATCTTCGTTCAACCGTCAGTACGCAGTTGTCTCCTAGCGGCTTTTATGTTAAACGTTGCGTAAGGGCGAGGAGGTTTGCGATTCGACTCCTCCATGCTGTCATCCGGAAATGGCAGGTTGGCCCAGGCTAGACCGTCATCATTGTCATTGTTCTATTTAGGGGCTTGGAGAGGGGACTGATCGTCAGCCGTTTCGATCTCCGAACCCCGTTCTTCTTCAATGTTGTTAACGGTCCTGGGGGTGACCTCGTCGCCACGTATGATAACCTCCCCTCCGGCATAGGGTAGGTGTATCTCCTGATGGATCGGGGACGAGACCGCCCTCAACTGGGCTAACCACGACCTCCCTAAGATTAAGTTGAAGCCTGGCATCTCCTCGACGACTAAAAATGTGGCTTCCGTTGGGAACTGATTCCCCAACACAAACTCAATACGCACCGTCCCCTTGACCTGAACCCGTGCTCCATTGAATGATTTTACGCAGGCTGTCGTCGTGGGAGTGATCTGGTCGACCAACCCCAACCTATCTACGATGGAATAGGGAACGACATTAGCAGCTGCGCCATCATCCACGTGCACCCTCCGGATCCGGTACTGGCCGACCCGAATGGTAATGAACATAGGCTCCGTCGTTACTTGACCCTTTTCCGGATCATCTTTAATAGACTCATCCAGGAAGGTCAACGAGGTGGGCTTGGGTTGTTCAGCTTCAGGAGGAAACATGATAGCGTGTATCGCTTCCTCTTCCGCCGGCAAGCTGGCGTCCACTGATATGGACGTCAACATGTGTACCATAGCCTCACGGTGTTCTCGAGAAGTCATCAAGAGGTCGTACAAGCTCAGCGTTGTGTTCTTCTGCTTGAGAGCTTGTTTAACCTGCGTGAACGCATCGAGGAGGTCCTCCTCTCGGCAGGGTGGTTTACCCCCTTTGTCCTCCTCCATTCGGCCCAAGAGACGGATCTCTCGAGGTGGAGCGGTGTCAGTGGGAGGGTTATTGTTTTTTCTGACGAGAGAAGGTGGCTGCGTTTTTGCACCCTTGGCCTGTTTTCGAGGCATAGACATAGGTATAGAGGCCAGGGGCCTAGGCTTAGGGAAGCCAAGCATAGAGTTGTCTTTCGCGTTAACTGCGGTGTTCTCCTTTCTACGCTGAGGAGACGATGGCTGGTGGTTCTGACTAGAGGTCTGCCCCTGCATGAGAGGAGCAGCCTGTGGTTGTGGTGCCCTAATTATGAAGGGCGCTCTCGGCATGGGCGCGGATGGACCCGTGGCTTGGGTAGTGTCGCGTGACTGAGGGAGTACCTGAGAAGGCGCCCGTATGATAAACGGTGGCTGTGAGACCCCACCTGCTACCGAAGAAGTAGTTGGCCCCCTTTGTGAGCTGGCGGGCACACGCAAAACAAAAGGTTGTTTTGGTGGTCCTTTACGCTCGCTGTCCGTACTCACCACCATGATTGTATAAGGATCGTAGCTTGCGTTTAGCGGATCCTTGTACACATGTAGCATTTGGTTTTCGGGATGCGTAGGGTTACTACTGTCTAGCTTTAGATGACCTTCATCGATCATGCGTTGAATATCATCCTTCAACGCCCAGCAGTAATCCGTGTCGTGACCACACATCTGGTGGTAGTCACAGAAACGATCCAGCCTGAAAGATCTCGGAACTGCCGGTTCGTTAGGCAGAGCTAAAGAGGGGTCCTTCAGCAATTCACAGTGACGCCTGTGACGCTTCAGGGCCTCCTCGGACACCTTCTTAGGTTGAATGTGTCCTGCCGCTAACAGCTGTTTCAGCAGTTCAGAATGTTTCACGGGTAAAGCTGCGTATTTTGAACGATCTTTACGCTCAAAATTCGGCTTTTGCTGGGGGGCCTATTTAGGGGCAGCCGTGGCCTGGCTGGTGCTGGCACCAGCCGTGGCCTCAAGCGGTGCTGTTGCTGGAGCTTTCTTGCTCTTATTCTTCGCATTCTCAGTCAGCGCAGCTACAGTAGTTGTCACTACCTTGCCCTTGTCCTTGGCTTTGCTGTGCGTGTTCTTATAAGCGATATATGCCGGGTCTTTGCTGGCCTCCGCAGCATCTTGGATGCTCCAGACCTAGGCGAAGGCCTGACGTATGTCGCCAGGGGAAAGGTAATACAGCTTAGACTTAATAAATTCGTTGACTACGCCCTTGAATATAGCCAGTAGATGGGAGTCCGCGATCGGGTCATGAATCTCATTCAAGGTAGCATTCCAACGCTGTATGAACCTTTGGACTGGCTCGAGCGGGTCTTGTTTCACCCCCATAAGTTGTTCCAACGTGACTTCCGGCTCCATGTTGTACTTGAATCGGGTCACAAATTGAGTCAGCAGCTCTTCCAAGGTTGCAATGGAAGAGCGTGGGAGAGCTTTATCCCAGTCTAAAGCCTTCCCTATTAACGACATCGCAAAGACTCGAACTAAAGTATGCGGCCACTGTTGCAACAACAAAGATTCGGACCTAAAGGTGGCCAGATGGGTGTTGGGATCCCCCTCCCCATTATACTTAGTAAAATGCGGGAGGGACATCCCTGGAGGCAACGACAGCATGGGGACCGCTGGATTGATCGGATCATCCTGATAGAAGTCCATGATCTGAATGGTATCAGACCTAGCGGTCTTGAGGCGTTGCACCTCCTCAGTAAGCGTCTGGATAAGCTGGAACGCTTGATCTAGACCTATTAAGGGAGGTGTCTGTGCAGCAGGGACAGGAGCAGGAGGTTGGAGTGGAAGGGAGGCCCTAGGAAACTGAAATGCAGGAGGTGGTTGGCTAACCGCTGGTGGAGCAGGGATTCCTGCAGGTTGGGAGGCCTGCGAAGGCCTCCATCCACCAGTCTGAGATGAGAGGTTAACTCCTGCCTGCTGCGCAGGATAATGGTAGGTATATCGAGGAAGCACCTGCAAAAATTGTGCCGTAGGTGTAACCGAATGCTGTGCATTGTAAACCACAGGTGGGTATTTTTGCGCAGCAGTGTCGGCCCACTGACTTATTGCAGGGTATTGAACAAAGGTTTGCTGTGGTACGGTTACAGTATGTTGTTGAGTCGGTGGGGGCAGAAACCTTTGCACTGAGCGAGTTGTCGGTACAGTGTGAGCCTGTACCTGAGGGACGAACTAAGGCGCGATGGTCGCCGGGATCACCGCCGGGATGCCGAGTGCATGGTGGGATGGACCCACCCCTGCGTCATGTCGCAGTTGTTGTGTTTGCCACCCAGACGGCTGCGTCTGGGCTAGCAGAAAGACAGGAAGTTGTGCCTGCACAGTCACGGCTGGGTCGAGAGAGGCTGCCTTTCCGTCAAAAGGGAACAATGGATCTTCTTGCGTGTGGAGTTTCAGAGTATGGAACGAATGTTCCGACAGGGCCGCGAATTCATCCTCTGCCTCTTCCTCACGCTGGGGTTCCGCCACAGGTTGTGAAGTCTGGCCTTTGGCCATGACCAACTGTGCCATAATTTCATGTTGGTGCTTGGTCAAGGGGATTATGTCATAGGCTGTTGGCTTAAAATCATGACCCCCTCGATGGAGCGCTTCAAAGTTTCGCTTTGCCTCCCACTCGGCTCGGCTAAGAGCCAGCCTCGCCTGGATCTTAATGCATATAAAATTGTATTCTTCAGGGGTTATGGCCAGAAAGATAGGCTCTTTCCCCTGAAGCCTCAATGATCGGCGCAAGGGTCCCTGAGGTCCCATCGCACCAGGAGCTGGTCCTGTGGCAACTGTAGGATTCACAGGCGCAACACCCAGATCAAGGGTAGCCATGGCGGTTGTGTTTGAGTAAAAAGAATCCATTGATCAATGAAATCGAGAGTGAATGATAATCGTATCTAAAAGCGAATGGCTGGCAACAGATCGGATCTAAAAGCGAATGGTTGGCAACAAACGCACAAAAGGCTTTCTACCCTGTAGGATTTCAAAGAAATCGTCCTTGCGACCGACCTATACCACGCGATTAACCGTAGACTTCCCTAGAGGTATCACTTCTATGGTTTAGGGTATGGATCTCTAACAGGGTTACCCGAAATATTCGGATCGGAGCCTGAAGGCCCTCCTTCTAGCGCCAGAAAACTGTAACGACAGAAAACGTCGGCAGCTGGAAATACCAACCGATATTCCGGCATACACAGTTTTAACCACGGATCCGCACGAGGGCTAAGCTGGAAAAACGAATCCGCGGCGCCCTGAACGGTCTTGTCGATCAGACAGGGACTTACGAGTCAGTAAAAGAATGCAAAGTGCGTAAAAGAGAGTGATCTGATTCAAGGGACCGTAAAGCAAGGGAAAAAAAACGATGCGGTCGGATTGCAACGGCGATAATGCTAAACGCGATGAAAAGAGGCTGGCAAAGAGAAACAGGTAGCTTCAAGATCTGCGCTTTGACTTACAAATGTATATTTCGTATGAGAAATTACACTGGGGAATCCCCGATTACAGGATGTGAAACAAGCACAGAACAACAAGCAAAACGGTTTAAATAGAAGTCCGATCTACCTCGTGGGCTAAAGCTGAGATGCAAGGCGGGCCAAGCTTTGACGTCTACCGATCAATTGTTTCTGATTTGATAGAGTCTTTTCAGCAGAAAGATTGCTCCTGTCACCGGTACTCAATTTGAACTGTACTTTTCTTTGGCTGTAAGATGGTGATGTCCACGATTGCCAAAGCGCTGTTTCTCTGTATCTATGCTCCAAAGTGCTAAGTGCTCTGGTGCTCAGAAATATGCTATTTGCTTCTCTGATTTGCCAACCCGAATTTTTGCCAACCGACCCCTGTATCTTTGTCAACTGGGGTATTTATAGGCCGCGACACTTCGCGGAGAAGGCGCAACCCTGATGATGTGGGTCCCGGATATCACGGGCCCTGTTGGCATGATCTTTTAAGTCAGACTGTGACTATGCACAACACGCTTGTTTGCGTGTTGTGCATGTTGAAGAGTAGGCATATGCTGAACGTACTTTAGGCTGCATGTAGGCAGTATTACGCTCATTCGCGTTGCATTGCGTGTATGAGCGTAATCTGGAGTAAAAGCCATGAGCTCAAAATTGTTTTACGCTCACTACGCAACTGTGCGTAACGAAGCGTGGACTTTACCCTCACTACGCAACTGAGCGTAACGAAGCGTGAAGTGTGCAACTTACGCTTGCTACGCAACCGCATGTAATGAATGTGTAAATAATGCGTGGTTTACGCTTACTACGTAGCTGCGCGTGATGAAGCGTAAACAATGTACACGTTACGCTCACTACGCAGCTGCGCGTAATGAAGCGTATAAGCAATGTACAACTTGACAACATACGCTATGGTACGCACCGCCGCGTAGCGAGCGTAAAGGCAAGTTATCCATGAACTGCAAGAAAAAATGCCAACCTGTTGTGCTTTTCTGAACTCTGCCTACGACTGTCTTGAAGCTTATTATGCTCATTGCGCTGCCGTGCGTAATAGAGCGTAAACCCATCCTTTGAACCAATGTGATGCGCGTTTTTGCTAGAATTGCGAATCTTTGCCTAAGGCCGACTCGTAATTTTCACGGTGTTTCATGTTCAACAATCCATTTCCCTTTGTCACTCTTCTAGTCATGCTTCTTTCTAGCACCACTACTACCCTCCTAAATCTTATAGAGCACCATCTCCAAGGTAGGACACCCTATTTCCCTATTACCCTCCTCATCCTTCTACTCTAGTGCCTCAATCGTCAAGTCATTTATCACTCACTTCATCTATGTAGGATGAAATACCAACCTAGCTAAAGTAAAGAAATTCCGCAAGGACTATGAACTTACAACCAACCCCCCCCCCCAATTGGNTAATTGAGTGGTTCTAATACTAAGCCTCAAAAAGACCCTTTTTCATAACCAATAATTTTACTATTCCCCTACAAACACTTGCAGCTACTGATCCTACTTCTTCTCCTTTCTCCTACACAATGTCCTTTGAGATCCCTTCAAACCAAATGCCTTCCAAGGTGACTATAATGTTGACCACATGTGGTCATTAATTGGATAAAGGTTGATCATCTTCCTAGGAAGAGATCTAATGTAAGAAGTCCCTAGATTTATTTGCAAATCACCAGAAATAGACCTTACAAAGCTCTTTTGGATTCAAGTTCTAGTGTTAATTTAATCTTGTAAGAAATGTACAAAGCTTGGAACCTACCTCCACTCAAGAAAGGAAATAGTCCCATAGAGTTAGAAAATTAGTCCATCACTATCCCTTTGGGATTGGTGGAGGACACTATGACCACCATCTATGGGTGGTTATATCCTACTAACTTCCTAGTGATAGGAGTGGATATCTACATGGGGGAATTTTCTATAATTATGGGAAGAGCTTGGTTGAGTATGATTGATGTGTGATTTGGAATCAAAGACCTATCCTTGGAGATCTTCAAGGAGAATAAATTTGAAAAGATACAAAAGAAGCATGTTCCATGCATCACGTATAGCAACACATGGTGCCACTATATGAAAAAATTATGGACCATAAAAAGTACAACGCTCATATAATGGAGGTAGTGTGTAGATACCACAGATGTTCAAAGGTGCCTAAACATAGTAGCCACAAAATAGGAGGACATCTAGTGGTTGACAACTAAAAGAGAGAGTAGTTCAACATTATGCATGGAACAAACTGAGAGCCTCACAAGTGACTATGTTGAAGGCATGGACAAACTAGAGCAAGTCGATCATGAGCGCTCCAATGAACATGATGAAAAAAATTGGGGAGAGTTGAAAATCTTTGAGAGCTTCAAATAGGAGGTCCTTGAGTTGAAGACTCTACCAGTTGGAATGGAATATGCCTTTCTAAACAATGGTAAGTGGGCCATCATTAATATAAATCTTACTCTTGTATAAAAAAATAAGCTACTAGAGGTCATCAAAAAATGGCCAAAAACCTTTGCTTGGTCATATTATGAGTTGATAGAAATTGACCAAAGAATTACTAGCATCAAATCTATACAGATTTCTCCATTAAACTAAAGAGGTAGCCACAGTTAAGGTTGAATCCCAAGCTCAAGCAAATTATCAAAGAAGAGATCAAACAAATCCTAAGGATGAGGTACATCTATCCCATTGGTATTAGCCAAAGAAAGATGAAAAATGAAGGTATTGCATTGATTTTAGGTTGTTGAACATGGTAATATTTAAGGATCATTTTTCTTTGCCATTTTTGAGCTAGGTGTTGGACACAATTTTAAGGCATTATTATTATAGCTTTCTAGACACTTATAGTGGCTATAACCAAATCTAGTTAGCACCTAAGGATTATGGAAAAACTACATTAAAAAGTCTCTAAGGAACCTTTGCATATAGAAAGATGCCTTTCGACCTATGTAATGTCCTTGCAACATTCAAATTCTTGTCCTTAACAATTTTCAATAGTAAATTGGTAGTGGGGTGGAAGTCTTCATGAATGACTTCTCCACCTATGGAGCTATGTTTGAGCAAGCCCTAACCTATCTAGAGCAAGTACTGAAAAGATGTGTGTAGATAAATCTAAGGCTCAACTAGCAAAAGAGGCACTTGATGATCTAGTATGGAATTCTCTTAGGGAATAAAATATATAGAATGGGATTGAGTTGGACCTTGAAAATATAAGGGTCATATAAGAAATAACATGATAACCTAAAATTTTCAAAGATGTAAGGTCATTCCTTGGCCACATTGGCTATTATTGGTTCTTAATTGAAAACTTTTCGAAGATTACCAAACTATTGGTGAACTTGACAAAGAATGATGCTTCATTTCTCTAAATTAAGGAATGTAAACATAAATTCTATCACCTTAAATAAAATCTCATAGAAAAACTAATCCTTCAGGTACCTAATTGATCCAAACCATTGCATATTATGATAGATGCATCTAATTATTCCTTAGGAGTTGTTCTCAAATAGTTGGATGATCAAAAACATTACTATTACATCCAATGTGAGTAGGAACATTATGGTTGCATAGCTGAACTACATCACCATTGAGAAAGAAGTGATGGCATTGGTGCATGCCTTAGAGAAATTCAAGCACTATGTGCTTGGACACAAGGTGTTTGTGCACACATATCATAGTGCAATTAGGTTCTTGATGAATAAACCAATGGTGAGCCCCCATGTCATATGATGGTTGGTAATCTTGCAAAAGTTTAATTTAACCATGGTGGATAGAAAGGGGACTGAGAATGTGGTAGCTTACTACTTGTCTTGATTACGATGGGATAATAAAGAGGAGGAGAGCCCGCCCACTTTTAGATCAATTTTTTGATAAAATCCTCTTTGTTGGATCTATTATTGAATGAGACCCCAAGGAAAATAACTAGTATGATGCCATCCTCACCAACCTACTCACTTAAGAATTACAACAAGAGTGGAAAAATAAGAAGAAATAGTAGTTTCTTTACTAGGAAAAACATTTCATGATGATAAAGAAAAATCTTTACAAGGTTTGCACTGATGGCTTGGTTTGATGATATGTTCCTAATGATAATTAACTATGTGTTATCCAAGATGCACATGAAGGATCTTATGGGAACCATTATGCTGGAAGACGAATAGCCATTAGAATCTTCATGGGAAGGCATTACTACCCTATACATTTTAGGGACATCCATCACTTCGTTTACTATTGTGATTGCTGTCAACATGATGGAAGGTTAACCACTCATATGGAGTAGTCCTAGCAATGGATCCAATTACTAGAGTCCTTTAACATTTGGGGCATTGATTTCATAGGGCACATTACTTCCATGTCCAATATGAAGGTGTATATAATCATAGTTGTTAACTACTATATAGAATGGGCAGAAGTTACGACCGTCACTGACTACACAACCTCAATGGTAGCCTAGTTTTTTCAGTAGCATGTTGTAAATAGGTTTGTAGTGTTATGTGCACTTATTTCTAACAATGAAACTCATTTTACAAGTACCACTTTTCAGAAGCTCATGCAACACTTGGGGGTTGTACATAAATTAACAACTCCATACCACCCCCAAGCCAATAATCAAGCGAAGGTCAATTAGGAGATAAAAAAAATACTAAAAATAACTATTAATAAATATAGGAGGGATTGGATTTCCAAGCTCAATGATGTGCTTTGGACCTATCATTCCACATGGGAACTTCCTATTGACTACTCTCCCTATGAGCTTGTGTATGAAAAATTACCAATACTTGCTATCCAAATGGAACTCCATACACTTTCAACAACTTATGACCTTAGCTTAGACTTGAATCTAGCATAGAAAGAATAATTAATGAATGCAAAGTGGTCTATACATGTTCAGATGGGTACACTTCATATTTCACCTTCATCTTGCTCTAGGATGAACAACTATGGTGGAGGAACATGGAGAGCAACATCGTGTTTCCTCTTGATCAATCAATTACTATGATGCTATTCCACAATCTCATAAGATTGAGCATTGGAAGACTCAATGCTACGTACAAGGTGCAAGATCATGCCTACTAGGATTATCATCCTACAAAGGCATAGAGAAAGAAAAATTGGTAGATGGAAGCTCGCTAAGAAGCATCAAAAGGAAAATGGTTTACAAACCCCCTATTCCTACTTGGCCAAAAGGAAGGGGAAGATATCTTCTCAAGAACTTCCTAATATATTTACTCTCATTCTCTTCTTGGTGAGGAGACCCTCAATTAGCATCTACAGTCCATTGTAGATTACCTTGGTTCTTGAAAGAATGGATCCCATGATTGTGGGACCTCAAAGGAAGGGAGTCAAGGTAGGAAGAATGATAAGCACAATGATAATAATAGACATGGTGATCATGTAAGGGACTAGGGAAGAGGAAGTAGTAGGCATCATTCTAGTGTTGGCTCTCCTTTTTCTTTGCCTTTGTCATCCTCATCATCTTCCATCTCTAACTTTGACCAAAGTACCATGAGGAGAGATCATGATGGAGGTGGTCGAAGGAATAGAGATGACTAGAGATCTTGCTAAAATAGTAGAACTAGGGATTTGGGTAATCAAGGGAAGCCTACCATAGAGAAAGAAGGGATAACAAAGAGCATCATAGGCATCATGGCCATTACAAGGGCCACAAAGAACATTATGACTATGATGAATCTCTTCTTGTCACCAAAAACATGCTAAACATTGTGAAGGTTGTGAGAATACTAACAAGGCATGTGAAGGATTGCCAAATAAAATAGTTGAACATGGATAATATCTCTAATTTTGAAGGGGAATATAATTATGATTTACAGAATCATCTCCAAGCCTTTCACAATGCATGTGCCTTATAGAATGTAGAGAACAAATGGTAGGAATTAAGGCTATTCCCTAGGACACTCATCAAGGAAGCTAAAATTTGGTATAGGTCCTTGGAATTGGAATAAATCTTATGATAAAGTACAATGCTTGAATTATTTAATGAAAAATATCAAACGTACTCTTGAGTGTTTGACTTGAGAAAGCAAATCCGTGGTTAGAAACAAGACACACATGAGTCCTTGGATGTAGCCATGGGTAGCTATTAATCTCTATTGAATTGATGTTCAAGACATGGCTATTCTCAAAAGAAATAGCTATGCAATATCATAGATGGACTCTAAATAGAAACAAGGAGAACTCTTGGGATTTATACCTAAGGGAGTCTTTTAGGGCTAAGAGTCCATAAAATTCTAATTCTAATTTACCAAGTGGCTACGAAATAAGGTGAGCCAAGGAAAAGGGAAAGTGTAGAGGAGTATAACTAGGACCTTTCCATTCACAAAAGGAAGGTTAGGTTTCATGACAATGAGGAGGAGGAACCACTTGATGAAGTGGTGCAACAAAAATCCTTGCCGATATACAAATCTATTTATGAAATATCAACTAAGTTTGATAAAATGTAGGATTTCTTGGATGAAAAATTTCAAATGGCTCTATGAATTTTTGAGAAGAAAAAAGTGCAAGGAGATAGTGGTCATGATAGAAGGAGAAATAAGGAAGCTAAATGTGCCCATCATAAGAGTAAGGGAAAAGCTACTGCAATGGAAGAGGTTGCGAATTCTAAAATAGATGATGATTGGTGTGACATTTGCCAATATGTACATCTTAAGGTATGTTGTTCAATTCACACTTGTAGGAATCCAGGGTATACACTTTAAATCTGCACCTCATAAAATGATAAGCACCCAAGAGGTTGCCTTGTCCCCAAGGTAACTATCAGCAATTTCACCAACAATCCTATTATCTGAGTGGAGCACCACCTTAGTCTCAAGAGAAATATAAGTAGTGGAAACATCCAAAGTCATGTGTGATCCATAACCAAGGTAGCAATAGCCTTATCATCAACCAAATATTTAATGGTATTATGTTTAACAATCCATTTCTACACGTGACTCTTCTAGTCATGTTTCTTTCCAGCACCGCTACTACCCTCCTAAATCTTATAGAGCACCATCTCCAAGGGAGGGGATCATATTTTGCTATTACCCTCCTCATCCTTCTACTCTTGAACTTGAATCCTCAACTCCTTTACCACTCACTTCATCTATGTAGGATAAAATGCCAGCTTGGTTGTAGTAAAGAAATGCCACAATTGTTATGAACTTACAACCAGCCTCCAGTTGAGTGGTTCTAATACTAAGCCTTGAAAAAGACCCTTTTTTAGGACCAAAAATCCTACCAATTTCCTACAAACACCTATAGCTACTAACCTTGCTTCTTCTCCTTCCTTTTGCACAATATCCTTTGAGATCCCTTAAAACCAAATGCCTTGTAAGCTTACTATAATGTTGACCACATGTGGTCGCTAATTGGATAAAGGTTGTTCATCTTCCTAGGAAGAGATATGATTCTAGAAGCCCTCACATTTACTTGCAAATCATTGGAAATAAACCTTGCAAGGATCTTCCAGACTCAAGTTCTAGTGTTAATCTAATCTCATAAGAAATGTATAAAGCTTGGAACCTACCTATAGTCAAGAAAAGCAATAGTCACTTAGAGTTAGCAAATTAATCCATCACTATCCCTTTGGGATTCATGGAGGACATTGTGACCACCATCTATGGTTGGTTATATCCTACTGACTTCCTAGTGATACGAGTGGATATTTACAAGGGGGACTTTCCTATCATTATGTAAAGAGCTTGGCTAAGTATGATTGATGTGTGATTGGGAATCAAAGACCTATCCTTGAAGATCTCTAATGAGAATAAATTTGGAAAGATATAGAAGAAACATGTTCCATGCATTATGTACAATCACACATGCTGCCACTATGTGTAGAAATTATGGACCACCAAAAGTAAAACACTCATATCATGGAGGTAGCATCCAAATGTCATAGATGTTCAAAGGTTCCTAGACACAGTAGCCAGAAAATAGGAGGACACCAAGTGGCTAACAACTAAAAGAGAGAGTAGTTCAACATTATACATAGAATAGACTGAGAGCCCCACAAGTGACTATGTTGAAGCCATGAATAAACTAGAGCAAGTTCATCACAATTTATTCAATGAAAATGATGAAACAAATTGGGAAGAGTTGAAATCTTTGAGAGCTTCAAACAAGAGGTCCTTAAGTTGAAGACTCTTTCTAAACAATGGTAAGCGAGTCATCATCAATGTCAATTGTACTCCAATATAGAAAAAGAAGCTTCTAGAGGCCATCAAAAAATGGCCAACAACCTTCGCTTATTCATATCATGAGTTGATAGGAATTGATCCAAGGATATACCAGCATCAGATCTATATAGATTTCTCCATTAAACCAAAGAGTTAGCTGCAATGAAGATTGAACCTCAAGCTCAAGAAAATTATCAAAGAGAAGATTGAACAAATCCTAAGGGTGAGGTTCATCTATCCCCTTGTAGATAGTGAGTGGGTTAGCCCACATGTGATCATGCCAAAGAAAGATGAAAAATGAAGGCACTACATTAATTTCAAGTTGTTGATCATGGTAACATTTAAGAATCATTTTTCTTTGCCATTTGTGAGCCAGGTGTTGGACACAATTTCAGGGCATTGTTACTACAGCTTTCTAGACAGTTATAGTGGCTATAACCAAATCTAGATAGCACCTGAGGATTAGGAAAAAACTACATTCATAAGTCTCTAGGAAAATTTATTATATAGAAAGATACCTTTTGGACTATGTAATGTCTTTGCAACATTCCAATGCCTTGTCCTTAATATCTTTCAATAGCAAATTAGTAGTAGGGTGGAAGTCTTCATGAATGAATTCTCCACCTATGAAGCTATGTTTGAGAAAGCCTTGGACTATCTAGAAAAAGTACTGAAAAATGTATGGAGATAAACCTAAGGCTTAACTAGCAGAAGAGGCACTTGATGACCTAGAATGGCATTCTACTGAGGCATCAAATATATAGAAGGGGATTAAGTTGGACCTTGAAAAAATAAGGATCATCCAAAAAATAATCCAATAACCTAAAACTATCAAATATTTAAGGTCATTCCTTAGCTGCACTGGCTATTATTAGTGCTTAATTGAAAATGTTTTTAAGATTACCAAACTGTTGGTGGAGTTGATAAAGAAGGATGCTGCATTTTTCTAAACCAAGGAAGGCAAACATAAATTCCATCACCTTAAACAAAAGCTTGTAGAAACACCTTGAAGATGAGGTGTGTAGGCTTAGACCAAACATTGAAGTCACTATGACAAAAGCCTACCTTAAGAAAATTAATTCCAAGGAGATTAGACATTTAGTTCTTCAAGAAATAATCTTTGGTCTATTCTTGTACTTGGTTCTAGAAGAGGTAAAAACTCAATTGCAAACCTCTCCCATGTAGCCTATCCTTACTTCCAGTGGGGAGTGGTATATGGAAGAGACATACCTCTTCTAGAACAATAGGCAGGCTAACACCATGGTGAAGATAAAGGATATCAATGTGTTCTACTTTGTGGAGGCCATTGAGTTGTTGGATACTGGAACAACCTTAATAGAAATATCGATGTAGGTAGACCCAGAAGTAAAGAAAGAGTGAATCAAGTGATGCTATGGAGTTAACTGTAAGCAATATAGTTCACTCACTAAGGTAGAGAGGGTGTACTTCAAAATCATGACCTACCACCTCAATCCAATAGTGAGGCCAAGAGAAATCATAGCCTTCTATACTCGAGCATGTTCCATTCTAAGTAATAAATTTCCTATAAATCTCCCACATCTCATCTATCTAGAGAATGAGAAGTAGTTCAAGGAGAATGGGAATGGAAGAAAGGTGCTTCCCTTTCCATGCCTCATTCACAAATTATGCAAGAGGTGAGACATATCCCACTATGCTAATGACATCCTTCATCATGCTCCTATTTCCTCTTGGATAGAGATGATGAAGAATAATATGCTCATCAAGCCATAAGAAGAGGAGTAGCCACCACTACCAGCCACTCATGAAATAATGTTGAAGGCTCCTGCTACCATTGAGCACATGCACAAGCTCCTTTAAATAGCAAGCAAGGCTAAGTGGTGGTGAACCTTCAGTATACTAACTAGTCATGAGCCATTTGAATAAACTAGCCAAAACCACTAGCTGGTTGGAGGATTTTACACCACTATTTACTGCCCAAAGAATGCAAGTGCCTATAAGGTCAAATCCTAGTGCTCAAGAAGTAATAGTCTTGTTTTTAGATCAACAATAACTCCTAGAAATCTCTAGGAATGTTGATACTTTCTTGATGTGCTTGGAGGAGGGTAAGGAGGAAACTATCTCAGTGATGCAGAACCAAGGACAAGAAAAAATGGCAAAGGTGATGGTTGATCATGTGGAAGAGGTACTTAATGCTCCTATGATCTCTATGCATGATATTCCTGCACTTAATATTGTATAGATGTCTACAGGAGTAGCAAGTGGAAGACTTAGCATAGCGTAGCAAGAGGAGTTACTAGAATGATTAGTTGGACCTAGGCAACCACTTTCTAAGGTTCTTGATCTTTTAGATAACATCATTACAAACCAGTCATCACTTTTGAAGGCTAGGGAAAAACTCATTATAACTAATGCCCAACTTAAGGTAGCCACATCTGAGAATCAATGATTGGGTAATGAAGTTATAGAGTTGAGAGCTTGTCTATTTTGTAAGTGGTAGTTATTCTAGGTCAGAATAACAAGAGGTGTAGCTTCAACAAAAACTTTAAGAGGTTGAACATGCAAATCAGATGATAGTCTTTGAGTAGTCCTTAATAGAAGCCACAACCTACAACATTGAAAAGGACTTGTTGAAGATCCATAGAGAGAATGTGATTATGACCTAGAATAACTACCACTTACAAAATGTCAAGACTCAAAAATACCAAATGGTCAAATTTTTGTAACAACAGCAAAAGAAACTTGCTAAGGAAACCATGGATTTGAGGAGGTTGCTTGCAGGAAATAGAAATCTCTTAAGGGAGGAGATTCATTCCCTTTACCAAAAAATAACAATTAAGGTAGTTGCCTTGATGAATGAGGACTTGACAGTTGAATGGCTAAAAATCATTACAGGGACTTGGTTGGATTCCTCAAGGAGATGAATGAAAAAGAAATTCAACTAGTAATGACAAAAGTCAACAAGGTCCTCCAACAACTTCAACAAGGAGGTAACATGTGGTAGCCCATCTTTGATGAACTAAATGTGTACAACAAGGCATAAATCTACCTTAAGGAGTTGCAAATCGAAGAGATAACCAAGTAAATGAAGCTAGCCAACCTTTGATACATGAACTTGACAATGTTGACTACTAGAAGGTTGAGGTCTGAACTCAAAAAATAAGTGACCAACACTTGCCTCTTATATGAGGAAAAGTTTAAGCATTACAAGGAAATGAAATAGAAGTTAGAAATAGCTAATGATTAACTTGAAGTTCTTCACACATACTTCACAAACCAATGATCCATTACATAGAACTTGTCCATGAGAATGAATGACTACCAAAAGCTAGAAAACATCATTAGAGCATTTGATAGTGAATTCAAATAGTTCGTTGCCTAGTTTATTAACTTTAAGAAGTTATTCCTAATCATGCCCTATCCCTAGGATGTTCTCATACTAGCCCACATTAGTGATGTTGCATGGGCCATGTATGATCATCAGAGCGAGGAAAAGATGAAAGCTTTAATAAATGCTTTTCATCTTCCACTAGTAGTAGTTACTACAGTAAGATAGCCATAATTTCCATAGCATCAACACCAACTATTGTGTGTACCAAAGGTAGGGGAGGATTCTTTAGCACCTCATGAAACACCACCTCTTAGGACCATGTGATTTTCCTCTCATCTTCAACTATTAGAGGGATTCTAGCTATCCATTTATGTAAGGTGCTTAATTTTGTT
Source organism: Gnetum montanum (assembly GCA_015680685.1). NCBI lineage: Eukaryota > Viridiplantae > Streptophyta > Gnetopsida > Gnetales > Gnetaceae > Gnetum > Gnetum montanum. Next base: position 45,904 of record MNCI01028237.1, read on the forward strand.
TTCATGAAACCTATTTTTGTAAACATTGTAAATCTACATACTTTGGAACTTAGTGTTAGTTTGAGTTAGTTAGTTAGTTACTAGTTTAATACCTTTCCAAATGTTATAAGAAGCTTGTTCCTCCTTTTGTTCACTCAAGAATGAGTTTTTAGTTAATTTTGGTTGTATGATGAATTATCATTTTGGTTGTGTTGATGCATCCATGTTAATGCATGATTTGATGCATTAAAACATATGCATTAAGGGAGTTTCTATGTTTATTTATATAAATATGTGCATCCATCACATTGAGGGCATCATTCATTTTAGTAGCATAGCAAAGCTCTTGTAATTTTTTCCCATAACAATTATAATATTTTCTAAGTATCCATAGTAGGAGTTGAAAAGTGTATAAATCTTTATTCAAAAACTGATGTACATGGACACTTCAGTGTGAATGGAAATTGATGAGCAATTGAGGTACCCCTATGCCCAACCATACAAATCTCAAAGCATTCATGCATGATCTAGTTGAGTTCCAAAGACTATGTCTTTTGGTACACTAGTTTTCTAGAAAGTGAACTTTAACCTAATAGTCATTTATTGTCTTCTCAATTATACTTGTGATGCACAAAGGTATGGTTAAGTATAATCAAGGCATATGATTTTTATTATTTTATGTTTTATTCTCCTCATGCTTAAAATATAGAATCAAAGTATTTTAATAACTAATTTAATTTAACTAATTAAATAATCTCTAACTAGTCCTAAAATAAGCATTTGGTCCCACTTTTCATATACATCGTGAACCTATGTATCCACTACTAGGATCACCAAGTGCTATGCTACTAGGTGAACTAAGCAATAATGCTACTAGGATTACCAAGCGAATATGTGTTTACGCTCGAAGAAATTGTACTTATGTGTTTAATCTATTTAGATTAATTAAACAACTAGTCACTTGAAATCTAATTTAGCTTAATTAATTATATAATTAATGAAAACAATAAATGCATAAAGGAATCATTAATCTATTTCAAGTGCTTTAAGGTTTGATCAAAAGTCTATTGCCATTCACACTAGCGTGTTTAGGTACAATAGTGCTTGAATAAAGATTCGTACACTTTCTGACTCTTGCTGCAAGCAGTAAGAGAAGTATTCTAACTCTTTAATGACAAAACTACAAGAGCTCTGCTACAACTACTACAAGACATGTCATAAACATAGTTGATTTGCATGTATTTATAGACTTTATTGAATAGCTACATCAATGGGGCCCCATATGCAACAAATGCTCTATTGATGTGGCCTCATTGATGGGGCTACATTGACGGGGCCTTGTTGATAAGGCCACATTAATGGGGGTCCATTGACATGACACAATAATGATTCATCATACCCCCACGACTAATTGACATAGCACAACATAGTAGAAAAAGTGTTCACACTATGCTGCTACATTGGGTAGTGTAGATAGCGTAGCAATCATGGAGAAACCTCAGGACACCTCCAGTAGCTCTAGAACTCATTGGTAGTATTCATTTCTGCTCCAATATCTCCTCGGAAGACAAGAACAATAGTTTTCTTTGTTTTTCATCCCATTGTTGAATCCTAAAGTTGTTCCTATGCTTGACCCCACTCGTAAGAGAGGGGAAGATGCAGTCCTAGAGCATAGGCTCCACTTTGCATTTGTCATTAGCATTTTTTGTAAAAACATGGCAATCCCTTAGATTCTGGCAAATGCAGTTTGAATGGTATGGTCACAGCTTAGCATGTTTCACTTCTAGCATTGTTCTAGTAACATAGCACATCAGCGTAACACTGTAGCGTAGCACCACACATCAGCGTGGCACATCCATGATTCATGCCATGTGGGACCTAAGACACATGGTATCCAAACCATGTCTTTCTACTATTCTTGGCTCTATAAATACCCCAATGAACAAAGTTCAAGGGGTTTGCATTTTGATTTGGCTTGCTAGCAATTGGCTTCTAGAAATTGGCATTTTTGCAATTGGCTTTGGCAAGGAGGTTGGCATGCAGAAGGTTGGTGAATAGAAAATCCCTACAGTAGCACTTCTCAGATCTCTCTTCAACCCAGCATGATAGCCTAGCAAGCACCAGATCATTAGTTCCTATTAGCATGCCATTGGCAGTAGTCTAGAGGTTGTGACCATATCATTCCATTGTTAGCTATGCCTATCCAGTGGTGCATCCTAGTTGTACACTTTCATCACTCAATCAAAAGCAAAATCCCTCAATTTTGGGGTAGTTCATTTTCTCACTCAAGCTCATTTCATTTCACTATAGCATATATTTTGTATCATTGTGTATCAGTTCACATTTATTGCTTAGTTATATACTCTACTATGCTTTTATTGCTATGTGTGCTATGGTTTTCTTCATTTTGATCTTCATGCATAACATTTTAAAACCATTATTTACAAAAGGTTATTGTACACTATGTAAGTCCCTGTCTGATTAACCAAACTATTTAGGGAATCTCGTTTTCATTTTCTCTAGCATGACCCTTGCTTGGATCCAGGGTAAGGCTATACACCCGATAACCTCTCGATGTTCCAGCCACCAATGTTTTCAGATGTAACAATTTTTGGAACTAGAAGGAGGTCCTTATCTTTCTTGTGTCACGGGTAATGTTGCATGTTATCTGTACCCCATCACTAATAACTTGCTAGTGTAGACGTGACACCCCTATGGTTTTCTATGCACCGGGTGGTGCAGATTGGTCACTATGACAGTTCCTCTAAAACCTTGCAGGTTGAAAGTCCAAAATAGTCTACCATGTTATGCCACATGTGTCTCGTGTAGCATGGTTTCCTTGTCAGTGTAGCAAGTCCAAAACTATCTATTGTGTCACGCTACTAAGGTTTTGTGTAGCGTAGTGACCCTACTAGTGCAGTGGTTTCCAAATAGTTTACTATGATACATTGAATATCCACTATGTTACACTAGACCATCTACTGAGTCACATTACCTATCTATTGCGTTATGCTACTTGTGTTCCATGTAGCGTAGCGACCCTGTCAGTGTAGCAATTCCTACATTATCCACTATGATATACTGACCATCTACTATGTTACGCTACCTATGCCCCTTGTAGCATAGCGATCTTGTTAGTGTAGTGCTTCCACTGTGTTACACTGTCTACTGCGCTACATTGTCTATTGCATTACGCTATCCACTATGTTACGCTGTCCACTACGTTACACTATCCACTATGTTATGCTGTCATTTAGCATGAAAACCTACTATTTTCCAACCGCTTCTCACACATATCTCTCCATCTTATACCTCTTTCATGAAGAAAAGATGAATCCTACAATCACTTTGGTTTCCACCTTGAACTTGGAAGTGTCCTACTCTATCCAACATATGGAAGGTTCTGAGCAAATGCCTAGCCTAGTGCTGATACAATGGAAATCCCTTAGACTGTGACAGTAATCCCCTGAACGTTTGCCCCAAGACAAAGAGTGATAAAATTTTCTATGTGCAAAAATTCAAGTGAATATACTGTTGGACCATCAAAAATCTGAAGAAAAATGTAACTTTGAGTTCATCCATCGAAATAGAAGGGAGTTCATACCTACTCCTGATGCCACTATTCCACTAACTGAAATGTATCAATGGGTGCTAAACCAACTTATAAAATTAAGCAAGTCAAGAGAATGGGACACCACCTCCCACTGCGATGAACCTTTTCAAGATGGCCAAGAGGAGTTAGAGTTCCACTTAGATGGTTGTGGTCCAATCTATGCCATAACTGTCCCTTGCATCTCTATTGCCCGTTCACACTAGTTGTAATTTTCCACCTCTATTGCTACTGCCACGACATGTCCACTGAAACACCCTAAATTTTAAATGCATTCTTGCTTCACTAGGTCCTTGGAATTTAGGAAACTTCATGTCACTTCAGAAAGAAATGGTTGCTCTGAGTTTAGACTATCCAGTTCAACAAATTTTCTATGTCCAGTGTTGATAGGCCCAACGGACTCTCCAGCCTGCCCACCTTGGTGGTTCATCTAGTTGATAGTCTACTCAGAAATGATGCATGGGGTTGTCGGTGGTGCTTAGGCTATACAAAATAATTCAACAAGTTTTCTAGTTAAGAAGTTTACTATGCTATGCTATGCTATGTAGCGTAGCAAGACTTAGAAGATAATTGTAGGACGAAGTGCTATGCTATGCTATGCTAGGCAGCGTAGCACAGTGTAGCAAAAGCAATACAGAAAGGCCCAGCTTACTTAGTGATTTCAACTGGACTTAGCAAGCACTTCTGGCCTTTCAAAACTAGTTGCTTCACTCAACTTCAAGTCTTTTTAGCAAAACTCCTTTCACTGGAAGAGTAGCAGATTAAGCAAAAGAGCAGGCTATGTTGGTTGCTATGCTATGCTATGCTACGATTGTTTATAGATTGTGTGGTGTAGATTGGTCGCTTCGATGATTCCTTTGAAACATTGTAGGACATAAAGCCTCTGATCGTCATTTGACCTGCTTGTTTCATGGTAGTCTTGCATGCGTTTTGTACCCTATCATGCACTAGTGTAAATGTGACACCCTTTTGCAGTTGTTTACGCATCGTGTGGTACACATTGGTCGCTCTGACGGTTCCTTTGGAATCCATCAAGACATAAAGCCTTTGATTGCTTTCTGATCCCCTTGTTTTTCTCGTTTGCAAACCTGTTTAGCTTTGCAACAATGACTTCCTCAAGCACTATTGCTAATACCTCTAACATTGAGATTCCCTTCATGGTTCAAGACGTCACAAGTGCTGAACAACCACTTAGCCCAAGGCTAGGGCCACATCGATCCCTTAGGATCAAAAATCGGGACCTGAGGGCTTGGCTCAACAACATGAGCAATACAACTTTCTTTGTGTAAAGGTGTAGGCGAACCTTCCCTTAGATGCATAAGAGTCCAAAGAGAAGTGTATCTTCGAGTTTGCCTACTGCAATGGGAAGGAATTTGTTTCCACTCCCGGCATTTCCATCCCATTAACGTAAATGAACCAATGGCTTCTACATCAACTGATCTAGGTCCTTAAGCATAGGGAGCCACAAGACATAGCGTCTCACCATGATGAGGCTTTTCAGGATGGATAGGAGGAACTGGATTCCCAATTCGACCAGGGGGGAGGGGGTTAAACCAACCCTGCCACCATTTCTTCCACCCCATCCTTCTGGAAAAACCTACTCCATACCATTGCTCCCTTCGTGATCACGTTTGCACCATCGTAAATCACGATTCCATCAGTAATGGGTAGCCATACCATTCCTTTGGCACATCAACATGTCCATGCCATTATCTCAACCCCAATCACTACTCCTCCAACAACTTTTCAGCAATCCTTTTTTTCTTCACAACATACACCAATCATGGCTACCCTACCACACATTCACACAATACCTACCTCGTAGTCGTGTGCAGCTTCTACCTCTATTCCTACATTTACACCTATCCCACCATCAACGGTGGGCCTAGGCCTATCCATGTGGTGGACTCCACTCAGTTCTCCTCTTGCTACGCTACCATCATAGATGTCCCATTACGTTGGCCATCAAACACTATACAACCTAGTGCGGGACTATGGTCTATTCCACTACCTGCTCAAGTGGCCCATCCCGTAGCACAACCCATGGTTGCTACTCCAACAGCACCACCTACGGGGTGGTGGATAGTGCAAGTAGCACAGTTCATAGGGGCCATACCAATAGCACTGCCAATGGGTCACGTTGCTGCCCCTACTACTCCATAGATGGGAGTTGCCCTGGTAGTTCCCCAAATATCTACATCATCTCTGGGTCTGGATCAAGCATTCCAGCTTATCCAAACCCTTACTGAGGAAATAAAACATCTCAAGGTTGTTGGGTTTGACATGGTACAAGTCATGGACTTCTACCAGGATGATCCCATCAACCCAGTAGTCCCTACACTAATGTTACCCCCAGAGATGTCACTCCCACATTTCACAAAGTACAATGGGGAGGGGGACCCCAATGCACACCTTGTTACATTTAGGTCTGAGTTCCTTCTTCTGCAACAATGGCTACACACGATCATCCATGTCTTTGACTAGAAAAGCTCTAGACTGGTACCGTGCACTCCCACGCTCCTCCATATCAACCCTAGAGGAACTTCTAACCTAGTTCATGATGTGTTTCAAGTATAGCTTGAGACCAGAGGTCATGCTGGATTAGTTGATGAGCATGAAACAAGACCCGCTGGAACCAGTCCAGAAGTTCATCCAACATTGGAGTGCAACCCTTAATGAAATCTGCGAGCCCATCATGGAGGCCCACTTGCTAGCCATCTTTAAGGATGCAGTGAATGACTTTATTAATTCTAAGCTATATTACCTCACTCCACGCACTCTCAGTCAGGATTTTCCCCAGACTAAGAGCATACAGGATGCGATTGAGGCAAACAAAGACTTGGCCTATGTTGCATACAAGAACACCTTCACGAAGAAGGATAAGGATAAGGCTGCAACAGCCATAGTGGCCACTATGACGAACAAGGGCAAACCAAAACCTAACAACAACAGTAACAAGAATAGCAAGAAACCAACCACACCTATAGCTAACCCTGCACCCAGATAGGGCAATGTACTACAACCTTCTACATCTGCACTTGAGACATCTGCACCACCTAAACTAAACATTCAGTGTAAAAATTGCTCGAAGTATACCCTACTACCTATCAAGCCTTCAGATCTCCTGAAGCAACTATTGGCAGTGGGATACATCCAACATAAGAGGATGTCAAAGGAGGGAGCCAGGAAGCATCAGCGGTACTGTGAACTCCTCAGGAACTCCTTGTTGGCTTTGCCCAATGAGCCCCCAGTTCCTAAGGGTTTCAACCTAGAGTAGTTTTGTGACTACCATCAACAGTGTGGTCACGACACAGATTACTACATGGCATTGAAGGACAACATCCAAAGGATGATTGATCAGGGAAAGTTGGTGCTAGAAGAAAGCAATCCAATATGCCTTGAGAATCAATCCTTGCATGTCTACACTGGCCCTCTTAATGCCAATAATGGTAATTATATCATCAACACCATCAGCATTGATAGTAATCCTAGACAGCCCCAACAACCATTTGTAGTCTGGGTACCTCAGCATAGTGCACCACCACCACCAATGGCTAATCAAAGTCCACAAGAACCTTTCATCTTGAGAGTCCCTCCCTAGGCATCTGCCCCTGGACCACCTACTAGCAGAACCACACCACCGCCTCCTAACCTAACATTGTTAGCTCCTTTCATTATCAGGAGGCTAAGCCATGCAACAGCCCCTACCTCGTATAAAGCAGCTTCATAGCCTTCTCATCCTAAAAAATGAGAAGTGCACTTCACAAGTGAAACGTTAAGGAAAAGTACCACCCCAGGTACTTCCAAGCCTATGCCCTCACCCCCTACATCTATGCCCTCATTGTTGAAACATAACATTGCTACGTGTGCACTATCTTCCACACCTCATCCAAACGAGCCTGAACCCATAACTGAAACTGTCCCTCGAGAAATTCATCTTCTAGGATGAATAGAAGAGGATAAAGGTAGTAAACTAGAAAGTGGCCAAGACCTCTTGAGTGCCCTCACCCAGGTCAAGCAAGCTCTAAAATAGAAAAAACTATGTTGAGCTTGTACGACTTGATCATGACATCTATTGCACACCATGAGGCTTTGGTTTGCATGTTAAAGGTAATTTTGGTTGACGAGAACATGCCAATAGAAGAGAAGGCAATCCATTCTGTCATACTTCCTTTTGCGCCTGCAGAGCCAAAGCCATCTCAACTAACTATTTGCGATGATTCCATTAGCGAAGACCCTAAATAGGGTTAGGTGACTATAACACCTCTCTTCATGACAATTCGGGTCAGCCAATATAAGATCTAAAGGATACATGTTGATGATGGAGCTGCCACAAATGTCATCCCTTTCCCTATTGTGGACAAGCTAGGTTTGGTTGACCAGATCAGACCCACAACAATTTCATGCCTAAATTCATTTAATAGGGCATAGGTCATGGTGAAGGGCATGGTCCATATTGACTTCGTGGTAGGGGATCAGTTCCCCACAAATGCAACATTCATTGTGGTTGAAGAGATTCCCGGGTTTAACCTTATCTTGGGGAGGTTATGGTTAGCGCAACTTAGGGCTATCTCTTTGCCCATTCATTAAGAGATCCATCTACCCTATGCAGGCAGGGAGGTGGGGATCCATGGCGACGAGGTAGCAACACAAGCTATCAATAATGTAGACATGGAGCAGGGCTCAGAGGTCATAACCTCTGAGAATGAAGCACCTGTCTTTGTACACACTAATCCTTTGGCAAGAGAACTGGCTCAGCATGTCAGTTTAGAAAATGAAAATGGGTGGGCAGAGTTGCCCTTCCAAGCAGGAGACAATGATATAGAAAAAGGCCCTAGCAAAGCTCCTTGGCCTTATGCCTCGCACAATCCATGATGGATCAAGAACCAACTACGCACAACATAGCAACCCCACTATTTCTTGCCTAATTGCCATCCTTTGTACATTTACCGTATTTTTGTTTTGCATCCATCCATCTACACTAGTTACTAATTAGCCATCCTCTAAATCATTAGCATATCATTCCTTTACCACGTGATGGCCTGAAATGGCCTAAAACTATGCTACACCACCGATGGCCCGAAATGGCCTAAAACTATCCGATGGCCTGAAATGGCCTAAAACTACGTCATGGCCCAAAATGGCCTAAAACTACACTACTATCTAATGGTCCAAAATGGCCTAAAACTAGAGAAGGCCCGAAATGGCCTAAAACTAGAGAAGGCCTGAAATGGCCTAAAACTAGCCATGGCCTGAAATGGACTAAAACTAAAATATCAAAAATGAAAACTTAACATAAAATCAATCACATAGACAATCCATAAGTCAGTGTAGAACCAATTTCTTTTTTGAAATTATCCTTTTCCATTCAAAGCTTTTGTCATTTAAACAATGTTTGCAAAAATTCTACAAAAAGTTCAAAATTTCAAAAATGCCATGCTATCATGAGTTGTCTTCACCCGCATCATCTTCTCCTACATCATTTTCTCTTGCATCATTCCCTTCTGCATCACCTTCCTCTACATTTTCCACTACCGCCTCTTCATTCCTGCCCTCTACAGGCCCTACATGTTGACCTAGAACTTGCATTGTAAAAGTGAAGTAGTTAGCTAGAGCAACACATGAAAGCTAGCATAATTCTTTTCTACAGCAAAAAGTGACTAACCCAAGATGGCCCTACATCTGTTTCAAAGGGTATAAAATCCAAATCGAGCCCGAGGTGGTGCCAGACCTCCTCCTCCATGATATTTGCCCAATGCCTATCGCTTGGTTCAGCGTCTGCAGTAGCTTTCTCCTTTACAACGATCGTCCATATCGATAGTCCTAGAGAAAATGAGGTAGTAGTAGTCTTACCTATGGGAAGATCCAGTTCCCATTCAAGAGATTCAGTGACCTTTACCTGCTCCATGAACTTGTTATAGACCTAAGAAGCACCAATGGCATTTACGAATGCTTTATAAGTAAATGCATCCATAGAAGCATCCCTATATAGTTTGCGGTAGGTGGCATGTTCCAGTTTATACATGTGTTTATGGTTTTTTTGGGACTACCCCTACTTGTAAACTTTGGTGCTGTAATCTTTCCAGTCTTGGTTCTTCTAGGCTAACAAGTCCATTTGCATATGCTATTCTATTATTTCTTGAGTGGTTTCATTGTTGTGTCACACAACTATCCAATATCTAGCATAATCTATCATAGCTTTGTGCCAACTGCCATCATTAGTATCATAGGCCATGAGGAATTCATTCCTCGATTTGAGGTCTCCCACTTCAGTGCTCAGTTCAACCTTCTCTTTCTTAGCTTTCTGGACCCATTTCCACAGGTCCTCATTGATGGGCCTACACTCCCACAAGGAGCATGCTGAGTGTAAAGCACATTTGTTGGCCTCGTTGTATATGCGAAGAGGCACCTTGATCACTTCGAGCGGGAATGTAGGCATACCGCCAACTTTCAACACCCACGTCGAATTCCATTTGAGTCAAGAGGCTTTAACCACACAAAGAGTACATTAGTCATATTAGCGTAGCAAGATTAGCAAACTAAAGAACTCTAGCGTAGAAACATGAAAGTGCCTAGTGTATCTACTTACCCACTTTAGGATCAACCTACTTGAGATAGTTGATCATGTCGTCGATAATCCCCTACATGAATGTAAGCTTGTCAAGGGTCTCGGCCCATGGTTCTAAGCGAATCAGAGCGGGTCATGTAGCATTAACAGTGGTGTCTGTCATACAACTAAATGCATTAGCAATGACCAAGGTGAATTGTGATAAGGCTATGAGTAAAGAAAACGACAGTGTGAGGGCTCCTACCCAGTAAACCCTCAGGGGTAATAACTGGGGGATCAACCATAGATACATCATCGAATATATTGTCAAACTCACCAGCATCTAATTGTAGGTCCCCTCCTTTCTGACTCAAAACTATAGTAGCACCTTTAGCATTTTTTCACTCCCCCAATGTTGAACTACATTCGGCAAAATGATCTCTAGCAGAAGTCCCTTCCAGGTCGATGTAGGTTTCTTCTTTATTTGCTAGCACCTTTTCTTTTGAGACACCAACATTCTCTTTATCCATAGGAGACTCCTCTTCATCTCCAAAAATATCCTCATCATCAGTAGGAGGATTTTTCTTGATGACATGAGCCCCTTCCTTAGTGACAGGAGCTCCTTCCCTCTTGATTAGGGCCCTTTCCTCTGAGACTAGGACCTCCGCGTCTTTATTTGTTGTCCCCGTCTTGGGGGTCGACACCTCTTTTTCATCTTTTTCCTCTTCCTCCTCTTCCTATGGTAGCAAAAAACATATTTGCATTAGCTTAAGGTAATGTTAGTTTAAAGTAGGTGCTACACTATGTTATGCTACTTAGCGTAGCATAGCGTAGTAGGCATTAACAAAATAGGCAAGGAAATAAAAATAAGCAAAAGCATTTACTGATGGAAGGTTGCATCCTACGTAGCTTAAACCGTAGTGTCTGCCCCTCATCTTCTTCCGTATAGAGGTTTTCCTTAGTTGGATGAGGCTTCTTTCACTGTGACTTGGTGGCCACTAGCTTAGTGTTGAGACATTTCCACTGTGATATGCTAACAGTAGCAGCAAGGGGCACCTCTCCTACGTTGTCTTGGCCATGAAAGTTGTGGGCCACATGATCCTTAGTTTTCATAGAGAATGACTTCCCAATAGCTTCTAGGAGATCTTGGGCTTGGGTGGTTCAGAGGATTTGGTAGATCCATAGTTTGGAAATCTGATTGTGATTTTGCATAATCCAGACTCCATTCTCATGGACTACCAAAAATCCACGAAATGCCACAAGTAGGCTATGTAAAAGGCATCATGCACATTGAAACGGGACTCCTGCTTCTTATGAATCACCATGATTTCAGTTTGCAAACCCTTGCATAGATACCTAGCCTAGTTGTAGCAAGCCCCATCTTCCATGACCTCCCACATCACCCAAGCTTGCTCACTCCCAAGGATCTTTTCTTGGGAAAGTAGCTGGGGAAAAGCACGAGAACAAAAGATAGGATAAACCTCTTTGGTGACCCTCGGCTTGACCTTCTCCATGGGAATCCCCTTTTGCTCTTTGGAAACCACTAGCCACTCCTCAATGTCCTCCTTCTAATAGTTCACCTATTTCTTAGTCTTGGACCCTATGAGGAGACCATCATTAGGGACACCAAAAAGGTCCACAAATAGTTGGTCATTTATTTCAAGGACCACTTGCACACCATGTACACATGTGTAGAAGCAGTTTGCCTTGTCAGAAAAGGAGTCTGCTAGGGTGAGCATCTCAGTGGTAGGGACACTTGGATTTGGGGCCAGGAACAAATTCATGAGCCCAACATCTTAAAGATGCTTGAGTAGGGATTTCGTGGTCATGCTACATATCCAACACTGGCTCTCATCTACCTCCCCATACTTGAAGAAGAGGTTGGCCTCTGGGTTCCCAGAGGTTATCACCGTCACCTCCTGGGACTTCTTCGCCCCTATAGCAATTTGCATAGAAGCAGTTAGCACAAAAATACAAAAAAAGCAAAAGACAAGTTAGGCAAAGCACTGATAGTAGAAAAAATAGCAATGAAACTTGAACATGTAGTAACTATTATTTAGCTTACCAAGCATAAACGGTGATAGGAATCATGGAAGATTAACCAAGACATCTTCAACGGTGATCAGTTTAAAGGGTGCCCATCCCTCATCCAACCAACTGAACTTCTTGCATCTGTTGTAGAGTCTAGGATACTGAGTTGGATAGGTTTTGTACTCACCCCCACATTGGCCTATCACACCTACACGTATATTCTTAGCAGAAGAAAACTCCTGCAACGCCATCTATGCTAAGGTCAACACATCCGTATTGCCGTGAATCCCATCCTCATTGATAAAAAACCTAGTAACAAAAACACACTATTAACATTTGGCTAGCATAGCAAACATTGCATAGCGTAGTGGAACATTGCTACAAAACTCACCGGCCAGCACTGTAAATGGTTCTTGGTGGGTTTTGGAAGCACGTTCCCATGTGACGCGCAATAAACAACGTGTTGTAGAGATGGTAAAAATTGTACTTGGGCATATCATAGATCCAAGAAAAATGCCTTAAATTTCTTGGGCATTGACTGGATCCTTCTCCCTGCCCACTGCTAATTTCTCCATCCATAAAAAATCGTAGAATATCCTGGTTCACCCTAGGCAATAGGATTTCTGTTATAGTGGCTGCTACCTCCTCTGCCAAGCTTGGCCAAATGATCACACTGAAGCGTTGGAGGAGAAATTGTAGGAACTCTTGCGCTCCCTCTTGAAACCAGACCTCTTGCTCTCCCACATGTGTATGGGGCTGAGGAACATTGGCCACTAGTCTACTCATGTAGCACAAGATCCTACAATTTCTAGGACAATCAAAATTGCCCTTAGCACTACCCTACACAACACATTAGCAAATGTTAGCATCATGTCTGAGTGCAATACACACATACCATAGCAAAACTATAATTTTAGCAAATAGCGTACAATTCTCTTCATGCACATAGCATAGCAAAAATGCGAAGGCAATAGTGTAGCAAAATTAGCTTAGTGTAGCAACAGAGCGATTAGCCCTAACAAAGCGATTAACATTATGCCCTAATAGAACACGTGTTACACTATCATATCACACATGGCCAAACCCTCCTAAGGGTCCTACGATACACTATTTGTATGTTAAGTAACTCAAATCATCTAGGCCTCTACGGTAATGACAACTGTAGTGATGGTGGTGTAGGTGATCTTACATGTAACCTTAGCGTAACATCTGTACATCTATTGCGACTGAAATGGCAACAACGACAGTGTAAGGGCCAAAATAATGACAACGTGATGATAGAAAATGTAGACAGCTAAAACTATATCATAGGAACAAAGCAAGAAAAAAAAATAATAGAAGCATGAGAAAACAGAGGAAGCATAGTAGCCTACCAGGTCAACAGTGTTTCCTCTCACACCGCGATGTGTGCTTGCGTCACGCACCCTAGGGTTTCCTTCACTTCATTAACCTTAGCAAGCACTAGGTTTTTGCATTCTTTCTTGGGAGCCATTGTCTTGCTTGTTGACTCTTTCCTCGTTGCTATGTCGAAATTGCCTTTCTCTCTATTGGCACAATTACTCTACGCTTTGAATGTGGGCTCTATGCTCCGAGCATAGGCTCTATGCTATTATGGTAAAAATGACAAGTTTACTAGGGGTTAATCCCTATTTATAACCACAAGGGTGAAAAGGAAACTTATCATTATCTCTCTTCTTTTAATGCGGAGTATGCCGTGTAGCATAGCATGCCCGCCACGACATGGTAACACTATTTGCATTAAAACAAGTGGGCTTGGGTGAAGAGCCTTGAAACACTTCAAGCTAGCCGTTTACCTTCCCAAAAAAACTATCTAGTTAACAATCCAAAAAGACCTTAAACTAGCACTCCTAGCATATAATTTCACTCTAGTTAGTGCTCCGAAAAGACCTTAAACTAGTAGTTTTGACATTTTACATGTTTGCAGTCTGCAATGACATTAAACTAGCGGTTTCACATTTTTACATTAGCAGTTTTATGTTTTTACATTGGCAAATTTCCATTCTTTATACTAGTAGTTTTGCATTTTATGTGTAGGCAATCCGAAATGACATTAAACTAGTAGTTTTGCATTTTTACATCAGCAGTTTCGCACTTTACATTAACAGTTTTGCATTTTTATGTCTTAGCAGTCCACCATGACCATAAACTGGTGAATTTTAAGCTTTGCATTGTACTTTACTGATTACATCTTATTGCTACTTTGCAAATTTTCACTATACACAATTACCTCTAACAGGTACCTCTCAACTAGAATATCATCTCATTCTGGCAGGTTGAGTGAGAATGGAAATCCATCATGATCTCTCTTCACCTTTAGCTTTAGCAGGTCCACATGGAAAGCTCGTGAGACAACTAAACCCAAATCTAATAGACTAGAAATCACTTAGTTAGCACTGTAGTGTCCTTAGAAACATCCCCAGATTGGCCTAAGCATCTAGTCCAAACCCTAGATTTAGAGGCTGGGGATGTAACTAAGGATCCTCTCATTGAGATGCCTGTGATCACATCTAGGGGGAGTTAAGAATGTTGAAACTTAGTTCCCTCCTAGATTCGTAGACACAAAAAGATGTAATCAAAATTTTGCAAGACAACATTAAAGTCTTTGCATGGTCATACAACGACATGCCAGGTTTAGATCCAAGGTTGATACAGCACAACATCATCTTAGACTTGCGCATGAAAGTGATTAAGTAGAAGACTTGTAAGGTTAAACCAGAGATTGCACTGGTCGTACGAGATGAAATCACCAAGCTATACCAGGCTAGTTTCATTTGGGCTGTTGATTACTCAGAATGGGTGTCCAACATCATTGTAGTTTCTAAGAAAATGGGAGGAATACAAATCTATATAGACTTCCAGGATTTCAACAAGGCAACGATCAAAGACAATTTCCCACTTCCGAGTATCGATAAACTCATTGACACTATGGTTGGTCATGCTCTATTATCCTTCATGGATGGTTTCTTTGGCTATAACCAAATTTTCATGAACCCAGAGCATCAGTTAACAACAACCTTCATGACCCCATGGGGTACCTTTTGTTATACTATGATGCCTTTTGGGCTCAAGAGTGCTAGAGCAACCTACCGGCGAGCCATGACTTACATCTTTAGTGACTACATCTTAGAAACATTGAATGACTACGTGGATGATATAACGGTGAAATATAAAGAAGCTATTGAACATCCCAATGATCTAGGTGTAGTCCTAAAGTATTTCCAAATGCATGATTTATGCCTCAATCCTAAAAATTATCTCTTCGGGGTGAGAGCCGGATGCATGTTAGGGTTTGTAGTATCAGAACCTAGAATATGAGTGGACCCTAACAAAGTTAAGGCCATCGTCAACTTAGCACCTTCTACAAACCTTAAAGAATTGTTCGGGCTACAAGGTAGGGTATAGTTCATCAAAAGGTTCATAGCAAAATTGACCAACAGGTTACACCCCATGCAGCATCTACTAAAGAAAGGGGTTAACTTCAAATGGACACCATAGTGCCAACAAGCCTTCAATGATATGAAGAAAGACCTCTTACACCTTCCAACTATATACCCACCATAGAGGGATAAGTCTTTCTTCATCTACCTTGCTACCTTAGACACATCTATCATAGCACTATTATGTTAGAAATGGGATGACGGTTCTAAGATACTAGTGTACTACCTAAGTGATGAGTGGCGATGTACCCCTACACTCAACCATACGAATACGAGCATTACACATGCAATCCGGTCGAACTCCATAGATGGACTAGTTGTGGCATCTAGATAGTTAGCCTTAGGTCGCAGTTCACTATTTTCCCACATGGACTAGTATTAGCTTTGTCATGTATGGTTTAGTCTAGCATGAGGTGTATGATGGGTTTCTAATCTAATGCTACTCCTGAAGACAATGGAAAGTAATATTATCTAAGCTAAGAGAGAAAGGGTAAGAGAATCTAATCTATCCTAAGTGTGATGAGCATCCATTCCTTGATTATCCATAAACATCTTGGACTTCATGCATGACTACCACTGGGATTACCAAGCGTAGATCCTAGGTACGCTATTGGATTACCAAGTAGTCACACATAAATGCTCGTAATCAAGTCATAATCATTCTGCATTTTAACATGAGATAAGGGTGAGAGGAGATTAACTAGGAAAGCATTAAATAACAATTAAATAAATAATTAAACTAAGTGAATGGTGCAATTATGAAGTAATCTCGATCTTTATTGCTGGTCATGTGCATGTCCAAGTATGTCACACTCGAATAAAGGATGTCGTACAATTACAATCACCACACTACGGGCATACACTGGAAAATAATTCTATCTTTGGAAGGGTAAAACTGGTAGAGTCTAGCTAAGGTTTAAATCTAAGTTGAGAAACAAGGGAGAGTCACCTCTTATTTATAGATCTAGTGGTGGGCTACAATATCGCGTATGCGATATCACAGGGAAAGATGTGATATCGCGTATGCAATATCGCATCGGTTGTGAAATTGAGGGTGCAATATCCTAGGTGCGTTATCGTGACTGTTAGCAAATTCATGACTCATCACTAAGTCATGCACTAATAGCATATGAAGCAAAATACAATGAGGTGGAGAGAAACTGCCTTGCCTTAGTGTTTGCATTGAAGAAGTGGAAACACTACTTGTTTCGTAGCAAAATTAACATTATTTACAAAAGCAACATATTTTAGGCTATCAAAAACAATATATACAAAAGCAATAGGATAGCTTGGTGGTAACCAATAATAGCATAATTCAATTTGCATTATGTGAGCCAATCGTCGATGAAGGGTCAAGCCATAGCAGTACAACTTACCACCTCACGCATTGATGATCAGGAAATCATAGACCCTGAATTCCCAGATGAGCATGTTAGCACTATCAACACCATACCATCGCATCTTTAAGCTACTTTACATTTTGATGGCACCTCGACCACATGATGGGGTAGTGTAGATGCTATCATTTCGTTCCCATCTAGGGAAATGCATCCTTTAGCTTATCATTTTACGTTCCCTTGTACAAACAACGTGGTAGAGTACAGGGGGTTACTCAGGGGCCTTCTAGCTGCCCAAGCATTAAGCATACAACATCTAGAAATTCAGGGAGATTCATAAATAGTTGTGAATCAAATCATTGAGGTCTATGCCTACAAAGCTACATACCTGCAACCCTATTGGGATTTCACAAAAAGCCTACTTAAACAGTTTGCAACTACAGACATGCAACACATGCCACATAACAAAAACACCGTAGTAGACACCTTGGCCACCCTAGCATTAAATATTCCATCACACTTGTTTGCAAGTTTTCCAACCTCGATTACCAAGTGTATTGAGTCTATTACTCAAGTAGGACATGTAGCCTCTGTTAGCATTGCGAATACCTATGAGTGGTATGCCAACATTAAAGCCTACCTACAACAAGGTGAGCCCCCAAGTGGATTGACATCTGCCCAGAGAGATGCGATTAGTAAGTGTGCTCGAAAATATGTGCTCATGGGAGACAACACCCTATGCAAACACTCCTATGACAGGATATTACTGGCATGTGTGAATGAGGAGCAAGTGTAGAAGGTAGTTAATGAAGTACACGAGGGATTGTGTGGGGGACACATAGCACCTAGGGCTATGGCTATGAAAATCAGACATCTAGGGTACTACTGGCCTCACATGGAGCATGATTGCTTGGCTAAAGTCAAGACGTGTGATACGTGCCAACGATACAAAAATATCATACATGTTTCACCTACAGAGTTGCATCTGACGTAGATTATGTGGCCTTTCCAGTGATGGGGACTAGACCTCATAGGACCTATCATGCCTAAGTCTTCCGCAAGGCATAGCTTCATCATCACCACCACTGAGTATTTTACTAAGTGGGTAGAGGCTATCCCCTTGAGGAAGAATACATCTTAGCAGATTTTCCACTTCATCTTGGACAACATCGTGATAAGGTTTGGGCTTCCCATGACTATTGTGACTGATAATGGGCCACAGTTTAGTAGTACAGAAACCTGAACCTTCTGCAGCAATCTTGGCATTAGGTAATCATTCTCCTTGCCATATTACCTACTGGGGAATAGGTAGGCAAAGGCTAAAAATAAGTCAATCATCAATTTTCTGAAGAGGATGCTTAACAATAGCAAGAGGCGATGGCATGAGAAAATCCTCTATGTACTATGGGCTTCTAGGATGACATGCAGGACTGCGACAGGTAAGACACCTTACAATCTTGTTTATGGATCTAAAGCGGCGTTACCTCTTAAGTTGTAGGTGCCATCACTCTGGATGATCCTATCAAATGTTGTGAGCAAAGCCCAAAATAACAAGTCAAGGATCATTGACCTCAACCCAATAGAGGAGGAGCGTGCACAAACACTGAGTCGCATAGAGCATTATCAGAACAAGCAACAGCAAAAACATCATGCAAATCTGAATCAATGGCCAATACAAAAAGGAGACCTTGTTCTTAAGTCTGTCCATGAGCATATGAACAAATTCTCAGCAAATTGGGAAGGTCCATACATGGTCAAGAAATCCTTTGGGAACAGGGCCTTCAAGCTGGCAAACATGGACAAAAACGAGTTTGCAAATTCGATGATCACTCGTATCTCAAGCCATACTACATTTGAAGCATGAACATGGTAAGCTCGTCCACTACGATGTCAAACTGGAAAACAAATGTTCGCTATGACATAAAACTAGCAAAGGTGAGCAAACATCTGCTAAGACGTTAAATTGGCAAAGCATCACCAATGTCCGCTACAATGCAAAACTGGCAAAGCTCATATGCTACGACGTAAAACTGGCATAGATAGTTTGCTATGACTATAAACTAGCACAGATAGTCCGCTATGACTATAAACTAGCACAACAGTCTACTAGGACCTTAAACTAGCATAGACAGTTTGCTAGGACCTTAAACTAGCTCATCCGCCGTCCGCTACGACGATAAACTAGCACAGCGGTCTACTAGGATCTTAAATTAGCATAGCAACCATCCGCTATGATGTTAAACTAGCACATAGCAGTCTGCTAGGACCTTAAACTAGCATAATGACCATCCTCTATGACGTTAAACTAGCACAGCGGTTTGCTGGGACCTTAAACCAGCACATCATGGTCTACTAGGACCTTAAACTAGGTTTGCGGCATGTCCTCAGCATGCATCTACACCAGTACACAACAAGCAAGTGTGCACAGTGCTAACACAGGGTGGGACGTTGCAGTTCTAGAATGCAGTTCACGATCCCATGGAAACACCCTCTGGAACATATGTAGTGCCACTTCTCTTGGCATCTTACTAATCCTCTAGAGATGTCGTACGACATCATGATGACCCTCTAGACCTATTGCTGCCATGGCTCATCACCCTGGCCGTAGCTTTCCTAGTCAATGCCTACTGCTGGAGTTCCAGCAGTATTGTGGCCCAACCACAATATTTTTAACCTCCAGCCCCTGCCAGCATTTGAGCTGAAGAGACTTTTAGTTGTCGGGTAGCCAATCTAATAGCTGAACTAAGAATTCTTGCCTTCGGCAGGGATTCCTAAGCATTTGCAACATGTCTCAGAAACAACATTAGTTTCTCCAACAACATCCATAGCAAGACCTTTTCCTTCATTTTACATCATGATTATTTCTCTTGGTTTGGTCTCTATTATGTTTGTAGGATGTGTATCAGAGGGGCGTCGATTGAAGGTGCGTTTTACCACAACAGTAAATGCTATAGCGTTACAAGGTGGTTATCTTGATTAGCTTGGCTACTTCAGAGTGCACATCCTGTCCTTCCCCTTAAATCCCTTTACCTTATTTATGACACTCTCAACCCATTCTCTTCCCTCTTTTACAAGCTTTTCCTGATGCTTGTCAAGCCCTTCAATATGCTCAACCACAAAGTCAATGATGTGTGTAACACAGCTCGTCACATGGGAAGCATCTGTAGGTAGGTTAAAGGCCTCATATGGATGTAACACAACTCATCTTGGGAAAGAAAAACTTATCCTGCAAGAAGGTTGTTTGCAAATGTAAATGGAAAAATAGCAAGAGAAAAGCATAAGAGAGCAAAAGATCACGCGTAGAGAAAAAGAAAAGAAAAGCATGCCTAAAACAAATGGCACGTAAGCTATTTCAAAATTACCCTCTCTAAACATTTTGATGAGGGGTCGAAGGTTAGCAAAAGCATAGATGACCACACAAACAACTCCCTCATAAGCACTCCAACAAGGGATTCTGCTAAGTTTCATCTTTAGCATTTTCCTGAACCTCCTTCCCTCTTCGCTTAGCCCTTCCCTCTCCTCTACAAAACTAATGCAACACTCTCAAGCATAGCTAAGTGAAATCTTGGAGATCACCAAAGAACATTGTTAGTGTTTTGTCTTCCATGGTGTTTCATATTCTTTGTCAATGTCTCTTGGGTCCAACCTCCAGACGTCAACAAAGAAGGACCAATGAAATACCCTAAATTTTCAAGGAATTCTTGCTTCACCAGGTCCTTGGAATTTAGGTAGCGTCATGTCACTTTGGCAAGAAATGGATGCTCTGAGTTTAGACTGTCTAGTTTGGAAAATTTTCTACATCCAATGTTGATAGGCCCAATGGACTCTCTGGCCTACCCACCTGGGTGGTTCATCCACCTGACAGTCTACTCAGAAATGATGTGTTGGGTTGTAAACGGTGCTCAAGTTGTATAAAATAGTTCGGCAAGTTTTCTAGTCAAGAAGTTTGCTATGCTACGCTACGCTATGTAGAATGGCAAGCCTCAAAAGATAGTTGTAGGAAAAAGTGCTATGCTATGCTACGCTACGTAGCATAGCACATCGTAGCAAAAGTAAGACAAAAAGGCCCAACTTACTTAGTGATTTCAACTACACCTAGCAAGCAGTTCCAGCCTTTCAAAACTAGTTGCTTCGCTCAACTTCAAGTCTTTTTAGCAAAACTCCTTTCACTAGAAGAGTAAAAAATTAAGCAAAAGAGTAGGCTATGTTGGCTACTATGCTATGCAGGGTAGCGATGATGCAAGAATGATGAAAGGTGTCTCAAAATGCAAGATCAACAAGTTTAAAGCCTCCACATTGCAAAGAACAAAATTTGCAAATTGTCAGCATTTTCGCATGTTAAGGGCAACTACTATACTATGCTATGCTACGCAACGTAGCATAGCATAGCAAACATGTAGAACCAATCAGAACACTTCAAAGGTTTCCAACACATGCAATAGGCTGTAACACAAGTTTGTTCTACAAAATGGTGGCCATGCTATGCTATGCTGCATAGCGTAGCAAGCAGCTGCTATGCTACGCCAACATGCTATGCTCCAAAGCATAGCATAGCATAGCAGATAGCTATGCTACATCAAATTCATTTCACTTGTTTACATCATTGGCACACATCTCCATGTTCTTACAACGTAATTACAGCATGGCAGGCTCATCAATCAATCAGCTTTGCATGTCCATGGAACATGGACACGTCAACACCTTGTGGGTCTAGGGCACGTGATGTCCAAACGAAATTTCTCATGTTCTCCTAGCCCTATAAATACCCTGATGAGAAATGCACAAAGGTTTGGAAAATTGGCAACTAAAAGGGCAAAACCAATTGACAAAAACGTTCCCAAGTTGGCAAAAATTGTTGGCAAGTTTGGCAAAAATTTGGCTTGGCAAGAATCAAGTTGGCAATCTTGAGCATTGTAAACATTCTTGAGTTGATAAAATCAAATAGTTAGCACCCCCGTTTGGCATTCTATTAGCTCCTTTCTATGGCTTTTGTAGCATTGTGCATTGTCATCTTTTGAATCCACGTTCAAGCATATAGTTGAATTGCTTTTGAACATCTTGGTTACTTTTGGGATCTTTGTGCTTCCCAGTGTCACAAAATCGATTGTATCCACATTGACAAAGCAAAGCCATAATCTTGAAGTGGTGCATTTCTTAACTCTAGTTTACTTCATTCTCTTGTTTATCATTGCATTTTACATCATTTTCATTTCCTTGAATATATAATAAATATTTTATGTTATAAAATTTATTTTCAAATCACACATTTGCAAAAGGTTTAGTGACACCGATTAAGTCCTTGTCTAATCGACCAGACCATTCAAGGCACCTCATTTTTATTTTATCTAGCACGGCCCTTGTGTGGATTTGGGGTTAAGACTGTTTGACTGACGACCTCTCGGTGTTTCCAGCCACCAATGTTTTCGGTTGTTCCAGCCACAAACCAACACCTCTTTGGTGGTGGGTAGTCACCAAATGACATTAACACATTAGCATGTAGGTCCCTCAACCTCATTTCCTACTAATCATCCTTCCTAGTCTATTCAGAATCCACACCAAACATCTATTCTATATGTGCACACCATACTCGCCTCAAAGTTGCATGTAAGTTCTGTTCTTATCCCCTCCTCTACATCCATTCCACCATTGTTAGCAACCCCGACCTCGACCGCATGGTGGACAAAAGCAACCTATTTTCCCACAACCCAACTATCTCATATACAGCAATACGTGTATTCCCAAACATACCAAGTTCCACATGCAACACAACCAAACATAGGGTTATGGGCCACTCCAATCATGGGACAGATGACCACACCCATAGTGCCACCAATGGCAGCCACTCCAGTGGCACCACCTACTAGGTTGTGGGCCTTTCAAACCACACTGCTAGTAGGGATTGTTCAAATAGTTCCCCCAATGGGAATGGCAACTGCACCAACACCACCACCAGTGATGGCTACTTTGGCAACCTTGCAACCCCCTATCACACCCCCAAGTTTGGACCAAGCTTTCCAGCTCATCTAGACCCTTACTGACAAAATTAAATGGCTTAAAGCCACTGGCTCTGAAACCATCCAAGTCATGGATTTCTATCAGGATGACCCAATTAGTCCAACCGTTCCTACGCTAACGTTGCCTCCTAGGGTAAAACTAGCCTAGTTCACAAAATACAATGGAAAGGGTGACCTGAATGCCCACCTAGTTACATTCAATTCTAAATCCCTGCTACTATAGCCATGGCCTCATGCCATCATTCATGTATTTGCCATGTCCTTGAAGGGTAAAGCCTTAGACTGGTACCGTGCACTTTCCCGCGCCTCAATCTCAACATTGGAAGAACTATTAAGCCAGTGTGTGACTTGCTTTAAGTATAACTTGAAGCTAGAAGTTACCTTGGATCAACTTATGAGCATTAGATAAGAGCCATTAGAATCCATGCAAAATTTCATACAATGATGGAGCGCTACTCTAAATGAAATTTGTGAATCGATCGCCAAGGCCCATTTACTCGCCATTTTCAAAGGTGTGGTAAACGATTTCATTAAATCCAAACTATACTACTTGGCCTTGTGTTCCCTTAGCTAGGCATTCACTCAAACCAAGAGTATCCAAGATGTAGCAGAAGTCAATAGGGATTCAGCCTATGTAGCATATAAAAACAGACACATAAAGAAGGACAAGCAGAGAGGCAAAGCCATGATGACCATGGTGGCCTCTATAGCCCATGAAACCAAAAAGGGTAAATATATGGATAAATCATCTAAAACTCATGCCACAACCAACACAACACCTAGCCCTAGTAGCACTAGCCAACCTTGGACCTTAGTAGCTACCACCCAAACTTTGGCAAGGCCAAATTTTGAGCGCAAGGACCATTCAGAATATACTCTATTACCAATCAAGCCATCTGAGCTTCTAAAACAATTTCTAGGAGCTAGGCACATTTAAAATAAATGAATGTCAAAGGAGGCTCTTAAATAGCATTAGAGGTACTGTGAATTCCTTCATGGCCTCTCTGTGGCTACGCCTAATGACCCACTAGTACCTAGGAACTTTAGACTAGAGTGCTTCTTCGATTATCATCAAGTGTGTGGGCATGACATAGAATAATTCTTGGCACTAAAATATGATATCCAATGAATGATTAATCAAGGTAAATTGGTCCTTGATGAGAGTAGTCCTGTTCAACCCAAAAACCAATCGATGAATGTTTACAAAGACCCATTGAATACTAACAATACAGGTTATACTATTAATGCTATTGGTGTGGATGATAACACAGAGTCACAACACAAGCCATTTGTGGTTTGTGTACCTCCCCACAACCTTGAAGCATCAACAACAACTAGGTTGCAAATCCCATTTGTCATTAAAGTTCCTCCTTAGACATTTGCTGCACATTTTTTGCTTAAGATTACACCACCTACTACTATGACAATGTAGGCATCTTTCATTATCAATGTGCCCAAGCATACAGCTCCCTCTGCAACCCAAGGTCCAATGATAGGAATTACATCACAACATTCCCATTTGAGGAAACATGAAGAGCGTCTAGCGAATAAGTTGGCTAGAGAACGCACTACATTGGGCCCCCCTAAGCCCACCCCTCTATTGGCTATGCCCATGACTTCATCATTGAAGGCTATGGGTAGCATGTGACCACTACCCTTTGAGCCAAAAAAACTTGTCATTCAATCTAAACCTAGTCCCCCTTGGGAGATTCGCCTTTTAGGATGCATAGAAGAAGAAAAGATGAGCAAACAACCAGATAATGGGCAAGATTTCCTAGATGTGCTTTTGCAAGTTAAACAAGTTTTAAAGCAAAAGAATAAAATTTTAAGCTTGTATGATTTAATCATGATTTGTATGGTGCATCATGAGGACTTAGTTCACATGTTAGCATCTGTTCTAGTTAATGAAATCATGCTAGCTAAAGAGAAGGCTATGCACACTATTTTGCTTCACCATGTGGCTAAAGAACCATGACCAACCCAGTTAACATTTCAAGACAAGGCCATCAAGGATGACCCTGAAAAGGGTCAAGTGACTACTACTCCCATGTTTATCATGATTCAGATGGGTTAATAAAAAATTCGTAGAGTACACGTTGATGATGGGGCTACCACTAACATGATCCTATTTCCCATTGTTGACAAGTTGGGCCTAGTGGATCAAATCAGGCCCACAACAACTTCCTACCTAAAATCATTTAATGAAGAATGTGTCATAGTAAAATCCACCATTAACATCAAATTTTTGGTGGGAGACCAATTTCCCACTAACACAGAATCCATTGTGGTAGAGGAGATGCTTGGGTTTAACTTGATCTTGGGGAGATCCTAGTTAGCCTAATTAAGAGCTATCTCCTTACAAATACACCAAGAAATCCACCTACCCTACACGGGTGGAGAGGTGGTGATATTTGATGATGAAATAGCCTCCTAGGCTATAAATAATATAGACATAGAACAAGGGTCAGAGATAAAAATCTCTGAAAATGCATCACCCATTCACAATGAACCCCCATGTTCAATAGATGAGCCCCCCAAAACTTCCAACATAGACCAGGAAACCACTTGGGCTGAATTGCCTTTCTAAATAGCAGATGACAACATAGAGGAATATCACCACAAAGCTTCCCGACCATATGCTCTACCAAACCCACAATGGGTTAGGAAATAATTGCATAATTAGAGTCTACCTCTAATTTACTTCCATGAATGCTTGGCCTTAATACTCTTGTTTCTTTAGTTTTAATTTTTCATTATGTTCACTATTTGCATTATCTCCACTATTTGCATCATGATCATTATTTGCATGAATTATCTCAGTAATGGCCTGAAATAACCTTAAATTATCGCCAAGGCCTGCTAAGGCCTAAAATTGGCAACGGACCCTCAGAAATTACATTGCGATAGCTGGAATGGCCTTGAACTATTGCATGGCCCAAAATGGCCTTAAACTATTGCAATGACCCGAAATGACCTTAAACTATTGCAATGGCCAGAAATGGCCTTAAACTAGCAATGGCCCGAAATGGCCTTAAACTAGAACAAGGGGCCCACAAGGGGCCCAAGCACATTATTAAAATATTAACCAAAAGAAATTAAATAATTGTTTCACTTTTTACTCTTCATTAAATTTGAGTCCATACAATAAGGGTTACAAAAAAAATAAAAATAAAAATTATTTGCCATCACGCTACAAGTCTTCACCAGTATTTTCATCTCTTGCTCCACTAGGTCCTACATCTTCATTTGGACTCTGCATAAAATAAAAAAAATAATGAATTGCAATAAGGCTCTCATGAAGTAGACTAAAATACAATAGAAAGTGGCTAACTTGAGATGGGCCCACATCCATCTCGTGGGGTATCTTATCCATTCCAGCCACTAAATGCCATAGAATCTCCTCCTCAGTTAAGTTGGTCCAATCTTCTTCGCACAGATCAACACTTGTAGCAACTTTCCCCTTCTCCACATCCATCCATGTGGGTGGCCCTGGAGAAAAGGTAGTAGTAGTTGTCTCCCCGGAAGGTAAGGTCATCTCTCTTTTGAGAGACTCAGTGA
Source organism: Gnetum montanum (assembly GCA_015680685.1). Classification (NCBI taxonomy): domain Eukaryota; kingdom Viridiplantae; phylum Streptophyta; class Gnetopsida; order Gnetales; family Gnetaceae; genus Gnetum; species Gnetum montanum. The sequence continues at coordinate 72,438 of MNCI01028237.1, forward strand.
CCACTACCTATTGTGTAAATTTTTCATAGGCCTTAGTAGCACTGATCACATTAAGAAATAGCTTATGGGTATGCAACTCAATGGAAACATCCCGATATTTTTGATGGTAGGCAGCACGTTCCACCTTATACATGTGCTTATGATTTTTCTGTGCTTGCCCCCATTCATATACCTTGGCACTATAGTCTTTCTAGTTTTGGTTTTTTTGGGCCAGTAGATCCATCTGCAAGCATTGTTCAATTATCTTGTGGGTGGCCTCATTCTTACCCCCTATAGTTAACCAATATCTTGCATAATCAATCATAGTTGTATGCCAACTACCATTGGAAGTGTCATGGGCCAATAAGAATTCATTTCTTGTCCATAGATCTTTCAACTTGATCGCTTGGCTAGCTTTCTCCTTCTCTAGCTTCTAGATCCGCTTCTAGAGGTCTTCGTTGATGCGCCTACACTCCCAAAATGATTGTTCCAAGTATAGCACACATTTTCTTATTTCATCATATACATCATGAGGCACCTCGATCACCTCTGGTGGGAGTTCAGGCACAACATCAACTTCAACCATCCCCTTAGGATCCCACTTTGGCTAGGAAGCTAGGATATCAAACATGAGAAAGTGTCAATCATGAGAAAATGGAAAAATAACAAACAAAATAACACAAAAGGTAGGTTTCACACCACTAAATGGATCTATTTCTGCGTCAATCTGCCTTAAGCAATTGATCATGTTATCAACCACCCCCTCCATAAAGGTAAATTTGTCTAAGATCTCAGTCCATGGTTGGAGATGAAATGAGGGGGAAGAATCATGAGCCTTAGCAGTAGTGTCCACTACCCATTAAATCATGGTAGCATGGTGAAGAAGAGGAAACTAAAACTAAAAATGATATGAACGATAGTGCAAAGATCCTACCCAACAAACCCTTAGGGGTGAGAGTGGGGGGATCACCCATCAACACATTGTTAAGAAAACTGTCAAACTCACTGGTGTCAAAATGTAGCCCTTCCCCCTTAAGTTGACTTAATAATATAGCGGCATCCTTAACCATCATGTGCCACTCAGGTGCTAGGGCACAATCTACAAAGGGTTCATCTACAATAGGGGCCTCTTCCTCTGTGGCAGGGGCCTCCTCCTCTACAACCAGGGCCTCTTCTTCTTCTTCTATAGCAAGGGCCCCTGCCTCAGGGGCCAAAGCTTCTTCTTCCTCATCTATCAAACACATCCAAAGTGGGCATGCTATTCTAATATAAAAGAAGGAAGGTAGTTATAGCTAATAAGACAATTAAACCATACTCACTAGTAGATGTAGGCTGCACTTTACGAACCTTCATTTACAACTTTCTACCTCTCTCTTAACTAATGCATGGAGGTTCTTCCACGGGACGAGACTTCTTGCGCAGCAACTTTGATTTTACTATTTTAGCAATGAGGCATGTCCCTTTACAGCATTACCTGTGTTAGTGGTAGGCACTGGTCCAACACTATTTGGTGCATGAAACAATCATCCCACCTGATCCCTTGTTATTATCTAGAAAGATTCCCTAATAGCTTCTAGGGGGTCTTGGGATCGAGTGGTGTAGAACACTTGGCAAATCCATGGTTTGGATATCTAGGTGTGATCTTGCAGCACCCAGATGCCATTCTCTTGGACCACCAAGAATTCAGTGAACCATCGTAGGCAAGTGATGAAAAAGGTGAAATGCACATTAAAACGTGCATCAAGCTTCTCACGAAGCTTGACCATTTCAGCCCGCAAATCCTCGACGAGATACTTGGCCCAATTATAGCAAGTCCCTTCTTCCATGACATCTTGCATAACCCAAGCTTTCTCTACCCCAAGGATCTTCCATTGGTAGAGTAATTTGGGGAAAGCACAAGCCCGGAAGACAAGGTAAACCTTATGGGCTACCTCTAGCTTGACCTTGTGCATGTAAATCCCCTTTCAATCTTTACTTGCCCCTAGCCACTCTTATATGTCCCCTCAATGGTTTACATCTCTACCAGTCTTCTCCCCTACTTGTAAGTCATTGGAAGGGACACCGAAGAGGTCTACAAAAGGTTGTTGGTGATCTCAAACACCACCTACAAATCATGCACTCGCGTGTGAAAGTGGTCAGCTCTTTCTGTAAAGGAATCAACAAGGGCAAACATCTTTGTAGCTGGAATGCTTGGATTTATTGCTAAAAATAGGTCCATAAGCCCAGCCTCTTGGAAATTTTGAACAAGGGTGGTTGGGGCCCCATTACATAACCAACGTTATGTCTCATCCATATCACCATACTTAAAGAAGAGGTTAGTTTCATCATGACCTGAGGTGACTACCATAACCTCTTGGGATTCATCCACTACTAAAATAATCATACAAAATGATAAAAATAACAAAGACAACATAATCAATAAATTGATCAATCAAAGGTATATTAAGGAACATGCATAACTTANCGGGCTGAAATGGTCAAGCTTCGTGAGAAGCTTGATGCACGTTTTAATGTGCATTTCACCTTTTTCATCACTTGCCTACGATGGTTCACTGAATTCTTGGTGGTCCAAGAGAATGGCATCTNTTCCTGGTAGAAGAGAACTCTTGTAAGGCTGTTTGGGCTAATGCCAATGCCCCCTCTTGATCGTGGAGCCCATCCTTATCAATTACAAATCTGGAAACATATAGAATGCAATAAACATCTCAACTATGCAAGAAAAATGATATAACTTGCTTAAAACATCTTCATAGGACTCAACTTCCACAATAGTAGATGGTCCTAGGTGGATTCTGGAACAAAGTGCCCATATGATGAGCAACAAACAAGGTGTTGTTCTTATGGTAACACTTAAATTTGGGCATAGCCCAAATCCAATGCAAGTGTCTCAAACCTCTTGGGTGCCGATTTGAGCTCTTGGCCCCTTCTTCTTCAATAGATCCATCAACCATAAACTTCAAGATGCCTCAATTTTCCCAAGGCAACAATGTTTCAACAAGAACAATGGCTGTCTTGGCTTACAAGTGTGACCACACTATCACACTGAAGTCGTGAAGGAGGAACTCTAGGAACTCCCATGCACCTTCCAGGAACTAGACTGCCTGGTTCCTTACTTGTGCATGGGGAGGGGGGACATTGGCCACAGGTGCACTTAGGCAGCATAGAACTTCGACTAGCTCAATCACAAGTAAGATGGATTTCAAGATGGCCCTACATGGCATAGCACAAAGTGTTAGTACAAGTGTGCAAGTGAAGGTTACTGAATAATGTAGCAAAGCCTCTAGTGTAAAAAATTTTCCCAAGTATGAAATAGTATGTCCCTGGCACAATGAAACAAAGCCAAACATTTGTCAAGTATAAGTTCCACTTCTATGACTTGTCTCGCATAGTGTAGTAGCTGCACTACATGTAGTGTGGCAGGGTGTTATGTGTAGCATAGTAGGTATACCCTAAATAGCATAACATATACGTGATGCATAGTGTAGCATAGTAGGTACACATTGCACAACATAGCGGCTACGTTACGCATAGCGTAGCATGGTAGGTACACCCTGCATAGCATGGCAGCTATATTACACGTAGTGTAGCATAGTAGGTACACCCTACATAGCATGGAATCTACGTTACGTGTAGTGTAGCATAGAAGGTATGCTTTGCACAGCATAGCAGCTATGTTACAAGTAGCGTAGCATAGTAGGTACACCTTGCATCGTATAATGACTACATTACACGTAGCGTAGCATAGCAGATACAATCTCCATAGAGTAGCGGCTACGCTTCATGTATCATAGCATAACAAGTGCACCCCATGCAAAGTAGTGACTGTGTCATGCATGGTGCCATGGCTATGCCCTGCGTAGCGTAATAGTTGCATCATGCGTAACATAGCAGCGTAGCAACACAACAATGTATTGTAGCAATGTAACAGTATAACAATGTAGCACTAGAAATAGAATGCAACCTATCAATCACATTGAGAAGGGTAACATAACCTAAGAAAAAAATACGTAACATTTGCATAGCTCCTAACACTATCCCGTTGCATGAAATGAAACAAAAGTAAACCAGAACATGTGCTACGCTACCTAGGATGCATGATACACTACCAGGGGTGTAGGACACACTGCCTAAAACCTCTAAAACCCTCAAAATGATACATAACCCTACCTGCAACAATAGTGACTATGGTAGCAGTGCATAGTAATCGTAGCATAGTAGCTACGATGGTGACCAAAGCCATGACAATAGTAGTCCAATGTAACAAATCGCACAATGTGGGCAAAGGTAGTGTAGCAACTTACCAGGTGGATGGGGCCTCTTGTCGTTCCTCAATGCATGCCCTAGGGAGACGTTGCAAGGTGCGTTCGCCTTTGTCTACATTGGCAAGGCCCTGATGCCTACATTCACTCTTACATGCCATTGTCTTGCTGACAAACTTAGGTGTATCAACTTCTACGCTATGACTACTATACTATCTCTCGGCACAATTGTGTTGTGCTATGGGTGTTAGCTCTGATAGTGAAAGTGAAAAAATTACCATGGGTAATCCCCTATTTATAGCCTACAAGGTTAAAACACCTATTACTTTCTAGGGTGTTTCATGTCTCGCATGTAATGTGGGACATCCTGCATCCCACATGTAACACAAAACACCCCTATCTACTATAACGTAGCATGGGAGACCCCATATCTATTGTAATGTAGCACATAGTTGTAGCATAGCACATTAATGCACCAATATTTCTAGCTTATTTTCATAATGTTACACGGTCATGATCCATTATGACCTTAAACTGGCAACCTTGACTTATGATTTTGCCTAATAATGGTCCACTACGACCTTAAACTAACAATTCTGACTTACAACGTTACATGGTTATGGTCCACTACAACCTTAAGCTAGCAATTATAGCATTTCCTTTACATCTTAAACCTAGTGGCAGTCTGCTAAGACCTTAAATTGGCAATTTCAATGTACAATTTTGCATGGTTGTGGTTCACTAAGACCTTAAACTGGCTACTTTTAAACATTACAGAATTAATTTGCATATATTTCATTGCATGTTGTCATCTTAAGCAGGTATCACTTGACTTTGTTTGTTTGCTTATTATCAGAGGTTGCTTGGAAGAATGACTACACATGATGATCTCCATTTGCCCTTAATTTTAATAGGGCCTCATAGCTAGTTTATGAGACACTTAAACATAGAGTTGGTAGACTTAGAACCTTCCCCCTATGATACCAACATAGTGTCCTTGGAAATACCCTTGGACTAGCCCTAACACCTAGTCTAGGCCTTATATTTAGAAGCTAGGGATGTAACTGAGGACCCCCTCATCGGAATCCTCATGACTACATCCAAAGGGGAGGCAAGAACATTAAAAGTTAGCTTGTTACTAGGGTCACAGGTTAAACAAAGCATCTCTAGAGTCCTGAATGATAACGCTGAAGTGTTTGCATGGTCGTAGGAAGACATGCCAAGCTTAGACCCATGCATCATACAACACAACATCATACTAGACTCATGAATCAAGGTGGTCAAATAAAAATCCCACAAGATCAGACTAGATATTGCATTAGCTATACATAGTGAAATCACTAAACTTTACTAGGCTAGGTTCATTTGGGTGGTTGATTATTTGGAATGGGTATCAAACATTATAGTCATTTCAAAGAAAACTAGGGGTATACGAATCTGTATAGACTTCCAGGATTTGAACAAGGCAACAATTAAGGATGATTTCCCATTGCCTAGCATTGACCAACTTATCAAAACTACAGCTGGTCATGCTTTACTATCCTTTATGGATGGGTTCTTAGGCTACAACCAAATCTACATAAACCCAGAACATTAGCTAACAACTACCTTCATGACCCCTTGGGGAACCTTCTATTACAAAATGATGCCATTTGGGCTAAAGAATGTAGGAGCGATGTACTAGCTGGTGATGACCTACATCTTTAGTGATTACATTTTAGAGAAGCTAAATGATTATGTGGATGATATAGCTATTAAATTTGAGAAAGCTACTAACCATGCAAACGACCTAAACTTGGTCCTTCAACGATGTCGTAGATATGAACTTTGCCTCAACCCCAGAAAATGTGTTTTTGGAGTCAAAATCAAATGCATGCTAGGTTTTTTAGTATTAGAAATGGGGATACATGTGGATCCCAATAAAGTTAAGGCCATTGTTAACTTGGCACCACCTACAAACCTTAAGGAGTTACGTGGGCTATAGTGCAGGGTACAATTCATAAGAAGATTTATCGCAAGGTTAACTGACAAATTGCATCTAATGCAACACCTACTAGAAAAGGGAGTCAACTTTGAATGGACCAACCAATGTCAAGAAGTTTTTGATGGCTTAAAGAAAGATCTTGTCCATCTTCCCACTATTTACCCTCCATTAAGAGACAAACCTTTACATTTATTTGGCCACTTTAGACATGTCTATAGCCACGTTGCTATGCCAAAAGAGGGATGATGGTTCTGAAATCCCTGTCTACTATCTAATTCATGCATTGGTAGCCTATGAAGTGAAATACAATGAAGTAGAGAAAATCTATCTTATCTTAGTGTTTACGCTTAAAAAGTGGAGGCATTACCTATTTTGAAGCCAAGTAAATGTTATTTGCAAGGATAACATACTTTAGGCTATTACAACCAACATATATGAAAGTAGTAGGATAGCTCGATGGAAGGCCATAACCATGGAATTCGACCTACACTATGTAGCAAAACCATCTATAAAAGGTCAAGCTATAACTATGCAACTTATAGCCTTGCCTACCAATGACCAGGTAGTGATAGAAACTAAATTCCTAGATGAACATGTTAATAGCATAAGCCTCGTACCCACAAACTTTGAAGCCATCCTACATTTTGATGGTGCCTCAACTACACATGGTGGTAGTGTTGCTGCTGTTCTCACACTTTCCTCTAGGGAAATATAACCTTTTGCATATCATTTCACATTTTCTTACACAAACAATGTAGTGGAATACAAGGGTCTCCTTAGAGGCATCCAAGCAACCTGAGAGTTGGGGATCCAAAGCTTAGCAATTCGAGGTGAGTTGCAACTAGTTTTTAACCAAGTAACAAAGGTATACACTTGCAAAGCATAACATCTACAGCCTTACTATGATTTGGCCAAGTACTTGCTAAAGTAGTTCGTAACCCTAGATGTCCAACATATGCCCCATAATGAAAACACTATAGTAGATGCATTAGCCACATTAGCGCTAAGCGTGCCATCACATATGTTTGCTACCTTGGCCGCTTCGATAGTGGAATGCACCTATTCTATCATTCACATGGTACACATCACATCTATAAGTGCATCTTATACTCAAGAATGGTATGACGACATTAAAATATACCTCCAACATGGTGAACGCCCACACAACCTGACACCTGCCCAAAGGGATGCACTACAAAAATGAGCTCAGCAATATGTCCTCGTAGGAGACAACACCCTATGCAAATTCTCTTATGATGGGATATTACTAGCTAGTGTTAGTGGGGGTGAAGCACAAAAAATTGTTGATGAAGTCTATGAGGGACTATGTGGAGGGCACATAGCTCATAGAGCTATGGTAGTAAAGATTAGGCATCTAGGCTACTACTGGCCTCACATGGAACATGATTGCATTGCCAAGTTTAGAACATGTGATGTGTGCCAATGCCATGAGAAGCTTATACACGTATCACCTACTGAATTACATACCACATAGATCACATGGCCTTTCCAACATTAGGGACTAGACATCATAGGACCCATTACACCTAAGTCTTTTGTAGGGCATAGTTTCATTATTATCGTAATTGAATACTTTACAAAATGGGTAGAAGTTATTCCTCTAAGAAAGACCATGTCCCAACAAGTTTGCAAGTTCATGTTAGATAATATAGTTACACGATTTGGCTTTCCCATGACTATTGTTACTAATAATGGGCCACAATTCAGTAGTGCAAAAACCAAAGCCTTTTACAAACGTCTTGGTATTAAACATTCTTTCTCATCACCATATTACCCCTAGGAAAATGGCCAATTAGAGGCTACTAATAAATTCATCATCAACCTTTTAAAAAAGATGCTTAGTAGCAGAAAGAGATGATGGCACGAGAAAATCCTCTATGTGCTTTGGGCTTATCGCATGACATGCAGAAAACCTATAGGTAAGACTCCATATAGTCTTGTATATGAATCTGAAGTAGTGTTACCTCTTGAATTGTAGGTTCGATCTCTTCAAATGATCCTTTCAAACATCATGGATGAGGCTCAAAACAATGATTCAAGGATCATTGACTTGGGCTTTGTAGAGGAGGATTGCACCCAAACACTTAACCACATCAAATGGTACCAAAACAAGCAACAATGGAAACATCATTGCAATCTACACTAATGATTGATAAAAAAGGGGAACTTAGTCCTCAAGGCTGTTCGTGAACTTGTGAGTAGATTTTTAGCCAACTAGGAAGGCCCCTTTGTAGTCACAAAAGCATATGAGAATGGGGCATTCAAACTGGCTAACTTAGATGGCAACGAATTCCTGAATCCCATCAATCATTTATACCTGAAGCCATACTACACTTAACATGCAAGAGTGTGCCAAATGTAAAGCAAGGTAAGTAGATAGTCTGCTATGACTATAAACTGCCATAGATCATCCACTACAATGTAAAACTGGCACAGATCATCTGCTATGATGTAAAACTAGCACAGAATATTCACTATGATGATAAATTGGAAAATCATGTATTTGGGTCATGACATAAAACTGGTGCCCACAGATTGTCTTTGGGCCATGATGTAAAACTAGCACCCACAGCGTGGTCCGCTATGACCTTAAACTGGCCATCCCCCATCCACTACGATGTTAAACTAGCACAAGAGTCTACTGGGACCTTAAACTACCACATTGATCTACCAAGATCTTAAACTAGCACATCATGGTCTACTAGGACCTTAAACTAGCAAATTCGGAGGTCTTCCAGGACCTAAAACTAGGTTTGCAATGCAACACCTCTGGATTCACACATGTGAACTTGTGAACAAGCGAGTGTGCATATCTTCAAGCTTCATAGGAAGATGGGGTGGGATGTTGAAGTTCTAGAATGAAGTTCACATCGTTAAGAAAAAATCCTCTAGAACACATGCAGCATCGCTATCCTTGGCATCTTGCTGATCTTTCGAAGATGTTGTTTGCCATCTTGCTGACCTTCTAGTGCTACCACTACCACTGCTAATCATCTTGGTCGTAGCTCTCACCGTTAGCACCTATTGCTGGAGTCCCAACACTATTGTGGCCTAGCCACAACGCTATCATCCTTTAGCCCTCACCATCGTTAGAATCCAAATGGGCATTTAGCTATTAGGCTTTTCACCTTATAGCTAGATTTCATGATGCTTACCTTCAACGGGGATTCCTAAGCACCAGGATCATCATCGCTCCTAGCCTCTTCAATGCTCATTTCTAGTGGGGTTGTTGAAACTTTTTAGCCTACTGCTACCAAAGCCTGCACTGGCCTTCCTACTTTGGACATTGCACACATCAAATATAACACTTGCCACCCTGGTAGTTTCCCGGGCAAGTAGGACTTTGCCCACACTTCACATGTTGTTTTTTTTTATGGTTTTCTCTTTGCTGTATTTGCCGGATAAAAGCCAAGATGACATCGTTCAAAAATGCATTCCACCATGAGAGAAAGATACTACATCATTCCAAAGTACCCGCTTCTACTAGTCTAGCTACTTGAGAGTGCATACCCTACTGTCCCTTTAGCCAACCTAACCTCCATTCCCTATCCTTATAATTTTTGACATCTTCTTTGTAAGCTTCTCCAATACATATGAAACCCTTTCCCATGCTTAACCACTAGGCCCATGATGGATGTAATGCAACTCATCCCATGGGAAGCCTTTGTAGGCATGTCAAAGCCCCACATGGATGTAACACAACTCATCTCAGGGAGGAAACACCTATCTTATAGTGATGAAAAGATTTCCTTTGAATGAACATGAGTATGCAAAAAAAAGCACACAAAGCACAAAACTAAAACACTCAAAAAAAGTGCCCAAAAAATGGCAAAATAGCTGCTTTGTAATCATTTCAGCTATAGCTTGACCATCTCTAAACACTCTAGTGAGAGGTTGAGATCCAAAAAGAAGGACACCCATGTGTGCTGACTTCCTCATAAGCATTCCAACAAGGGATTGCACTATGGAAACAATATTCATGACATTGCATTCTACATTTATTTCTTCCCTAACCTTATTTCCCTTGCCCTCTATTTTACATCACCCTCCAGGCTTTCTCAAACATAGTGAAGAATCATCTAAGTAGGTACTAAAGAATGATGTTGGCATCTTATAATTCATGGTGTTTCGTATTATTTATAGATGTATCTCAAGAAAAACCTCCAGACATCGACAAAAAGGGGCCAGTGAAACACCATCAATTTTGGGCCATCATGATTCTCTGGGTGTAATGCCATGATGGACTGTACAAATGGTTTGACACCCTTGAATTCCTAGCACCTATAAGGCTATGTTTAAGTGTGCCTACTACACTCCTCACAAAAGTTAGCGTAGCACCCAGTTGCAGTGCCAGTTTGCACAAATGGAGCATTGAGTGTAGACCATATAGTTTGATAAATTTTGTATCTCCTAGGCTAACAACCCTACTACACTCTCTAGCTTACCCAACTTGACACATAACCTAATTGACAGTCTACCCAGGGGCCATGCTAGGAGTTGTCAAAGCTTTTTAGGATGGACTAAACAGTTTAGTAAGTTTTCTAACTACGAAACCTGCTATGCTACGCTACACTACACAGCATAGCAGGTCATGTGGAGATTGATCAGGCACAGGAAAGATACAGTTGGCAATGGTTCAATCCTCCAAGATGCCTTTTACCACTTCATCCTTGAAGTATGATTAGCATAACATGTAAAAAACATGGAAAATTTTACAAAATTTGTCCCATTTTAGATGCTATGCTGTGCTATGCTATAGCATAGCACAAGGTAGTAGGACATGACAATCTTTCCTCAAACTACCTTAACATAGGAAACAAAATTGCCCATGCTTTGACCATCAAAAATGCTTGTTCTACTACCACCCCAGGACATGAATGACATCCTATGATAGAACATTTGCAAAGTGAGTCAAAATTTAGGCCAAGCTAGGTGCTACACTATGCTACGCTACACAGTGTAGCAAGGTCGGAATGCATGAAGGTCCTCCACCAAGTTGTTCTAGCAAAAGAATTACACTTGGACATGCTCTAACCTCCAAGAATACTTGTCCCACTTCACCCTTAAGTCACAATCAAAGTCTCCTAGCAAGCATTGTATATTTTGGCTCAAATTCATGGCAGACTGACTACTATGCTATGCTATGCTACATAGTGTAGCATAGCGTAGCAAGGACTCAAAGCCCAAAAGTGTCCCAAGGATGAAATCAATAGGTCCTAGGACCTCCAAACATGAAAATATAAAGTTTCTTTCTTGACTATGTGTCAAAATGATATTTTCAGTTATTTGTACAAAATTCATGCAAAAGAGGAGTGCTACACTGTGCTATGCTACCTAGCGTAGCATAGCATAGTAGGCAAAGTGTTCATACTACACAGCTATGTTGGGAAATGTAGATAGTGTAACACTTGCAGAGAATCCTCAGGACACCTCCAGTAGCTCCAGAACTCATTGGCACTATTTATTTTTGCTCTAGTATCTCCTCGGTAGACAAGAATAGTAGTTTGCTTTATTTTGCACGCCCTGTTGATTCCTAAAGTTATTCCTATGCTTGACCCTACTCGTAAGAGAGGGGAAGATGTAGTCCTGGAGTGTAGGCTCCACTTTGCATTTGTCATTGGTAGTTTTTGTAAAAACATGGCAGTCCCCTGGATTTTGGCACATGCAGTTTGAATGATATGGTCATAGCCTAGCAAGTTTCACTTCTAGCATTGTTCCAGTAGCATAGCACATCAACATAACACTACAGTGTAGCACTACATATTAGCGTCGCACATCCATGATTTGTGCCATGTGGGACCTAGGACACATGGTATCCAAACCATGTCTTTCTCCTACTCTTGGCTCTATAAATAACCTAGTGAACAATGTTCAAGGGGTTGGCTTTTCAATTTTGCTTTATGGAAATTAGCTTCTAGAAATTGGCATTTTGGCAATTAGCTTTCTGGAAATTGGCTTTGGCAAGGAGGTTGGCAAGCATAAGTTTGGTGAATAGCGAATCCCTGTAGTAGCACTTCTTGGATATCTCTTCAACCTAGCGTAATAGCCCAATAAGCACTGGCTCATTAGTCCCTATTAGCACATCATTGGCAGCAGTCCAGGAGCTATGACCATATTGTTCCATTATTAGCTATGCCTATCTAGTACTGCATTCTAGTTGTACACTTTCATCACTCAATCAAAAGCAAAATCCCCTAATTTTGGGGTAGTGGATTCTCTCACTTAAGCTCATTTCATTTCACTATAGCATATATTTTGTATCATTGTGTATCAGTTCACATTTATTGCTTAGTTACATACTTTTCTATTCTTTTACTACTTTCTGTGCTATGGTTTTCTTCATTTCAATCTCCATGCATAACATTTTAAAACGATTGTTCATAAAAGGTTATTGTACATCGTGGAAGTCCCTATCTAATCGACCAGATTATTTAGGGTACCCCATTTCCATTTTCTCCAACACGGCTCTCGCATGGATCTAGGGTTTAGGGTGTACACCTTATAACCTCTTGGTGTTCCAACCATCGACATTTTTAGATGTAACATTGCTGATGTTGCCTTTCCAGCTATCAACCATTACCACCATACCATTTCCATTGCTTACATCATTGATGTTGCACCCACCTTTGTCATCAATTTTACTGAGAAAAATTTCATAAATTTTGACAATTCATAGAGCTTCATGGACATCATGGAATCCTCCCTTCCATGAAGCTTCATGAACATTGTGAACACCATGGAACCCTACCTCCCATGGAGTTATATGGACACCTTAGAATCTTTCCTTCCATCAATAGTAAAATTTTACATTAGTTAATGGAAAATTTAAAAACACCAATAAAATAGGTAGTAAAAATTAAATTTAAAACGTGGAGAAAAATTTACCAAAAAATGAATTAAGTGCCTTGGTAGCAAGTGAGATAAGAATTCTATCATTAAGCATGCTCACTCTAGAGTAGTACTAGGATGGGTGACCTCTAGGGAAGTCTCATTTTCTATGCCTAAGGTTTTCAACTCCATAAGCCATAAATTTTAATTCTAAAAGTTTTTTTCAACAAAAAAAGAGTCATTTCCTATAGATTTCAACCTCCTGGATGCAATGGTAAAATCATATCTATGTCATGAAACTTTGAAAATTATCTTTTACTCATGCAAAATAGTACTTTAAGATGCTCAAAATCTTAATTTTTAGCATAACTTAGACATACAATGTTGATTTTTAACATATGAATAGTCATTTCTAAAATAATGTAGCCTTCTAAACTCAATAGCAAGATCAAATTTATGATTTTGATATCCAATAATTCAATTATTCCTTAAATGATACCTTAAGAGGTCATAACATGGACTAGCTAATTATGCCTACCAATTTCATTGTCAAAACTTATAAATTTAACCTATTAAATCTTAAGAATAAGTGTTTAACCTATGTGGATAAATAGTCTTAGCTCCCTAACCCCTAGTGTACCATTAGTTACACTGCTAGAGTCAGTGTTCTGAGGGAAGTAGAAAGAAACATCACTAAAGAGTTTAGGTAATGTAGCTAGTTGTTACCAATAATATTAGTTGAAGAATCAGTTGATGAGATAGTTGGTAAACTAGAATGGCCAAGAAGATGTATATCAATTTATCTTGCAACTAGATCATATAGTAGAACAACATAGAAAGTCATATCTTGTTCCGACAAGGTGTATGATACCCATAAAGAGAAATGACCCAGAAGAGAATCCAAGAATAAGAATGAAAGTTGTAACATACAACATGCTTGCAAGATCCCTAGATAGCGAGAGACAATATCTGCTATGTCCACCATGGGCCTTGGACTAACATGAGTATCAATATCCATGCATCTTGCTAGAGTTACAGGATTTGGATTTTGATGTCTTGTGCCTACAAGAACTCTTTCCATGGGAATATACCAATTCCAATTAGACTTGAGAAAGATGAGATACAAAGGTATTTATAAGAAAAAATGTTCTTTAGTAAGTTCTTCTTTCAAGTTGTACAAATTAGCCTATTGTAGAAATCAAAACATGGATGGTTATGTAATATTTTATAAAGAAGCCAAGTTAGAATTGCTACAAAGACTTGAATGAATTTTAGAAGATATGATTGTTAAAATGCCAGAACCTCAAATCATGGAAAAGAAAGAATGGTCAAGGTTCTAGAGAAGCCATGTTGCCTTGGCATGTGATGAATCATTGTTGTGTCATGTTGATGGGGCCTTGTTGACATGGCCCTGCCTACATGGTATTGCCCCATCAATGGGGCCACGTCAACATAGTTTTTGCTGCATCTATGGGGCCCTGTTGATGTAGCACTATAATAAACTCTATAAATACACATTCACCATTTTTTTTATGGAGGAGTCAAGTGATAGTTGTAGCAAAGCTCTTGCAATTTTTTCATTTGATAGTTAGAATATTTCTTTGAGTGCCTGTAGTAGGAGTCAAAAAGTGTATGGATCTTTATTCAAGAATTATTGTACCTAAACACTAGTGTGAATGATAATAAAGATAAGCCTTTTGATCAAACCTTGTAGCACTTGGAATAGATTAATGATTTATTTATGCATTTNCTTAATTATTTAAATTAAATTAGTTATTAAATTACTTCATTTCTCTATTTTAAGCACCAAGAACATAAAATGAAAAATAATAAAAATCATATGCCATGATTACACTTAACCATACCTTGTGCATCACAAGTGTAATTGAGAAGACAACGAATGACTATTAGGGAAAAGTTCACTTCATAGAAGACTAGTGTACTGGAATACATAGAGTCCATGGAATTTGACCAAATCACATGTGAACATTTTGTGATTTGTATGGTTGGGCATAGGACTACCTGAACCACTCATCATTGGCATTGTTGCTAGGACTCTTTTTGTTGAAATGTGGGCTATCTATGTTTAGTGAACATCATTAACATTATTGGATGAACCCTAAGGTTAAAATCATTCTCACAATAAATATAATCACATAAGCACACTAATATTTTATTTGTATTGCAAAATTTCTTCTTCTCACAAGCATGATGATACTAAATTGGTAGTCCCTCAAGAATGCAAAGTGGTGTATACTCATCCAGATGAGTATGTGCCTGACTTCACCTTCATCTTGCATAAGGATGAAAAATTGTGATGGTGTGTTATGGAAGGTAACATTATAATGCCTCTCAATTGATCTGTGCTTGTGATGCTGCTTCAAACTCTTGGGAGGTTGGGCATCCAAAATCTTTGAACCACCACCAAATTTGAGCAACAACACTTTAGTAGCAAATTTGTCTAATTGTCAACATGAGATAATTTTTTTCTAAGTGTTTAGCCCATGATCCTAGTATTAGGGCTATGCTCTAAATCATAGCTAGCATATCATGTAACACAAAACCATATTTGCAAAACTTTCTAAGTATTAACTACAATCGCATAAATTATTCTTCCAAGTTTCCTACTACGCTTCCATTCCTCCTGCTTCACTCTTGAGTGTAGCAACACTTCAGTGGCTAGTTTGCATAAATGTCAAGCAAGAAGTTGTCAAGCTAGCTTAGAGTGGAAGAAATAATTTGGTAGATTTTCTAACTCTTGAGGCTATCCCTCTTGCTATGCTCTAGAGCATAGTTGGTGTAGTAAGAACAAGGACTACAATTGTTACCAAATTTTTTGAAGTGTTCATGCTACATCCTATTCCCTCTTGTTATGCTCATGAGTGTAGTAAGCGTAGCAATGTTAGAATTCAATTTTTTTGCAAAATTTTCCTAATTTTTGGGCTATTCTCTAGAGCAAAGCTAGCGTAGCAACATGAAACTACTTCCAAAAGCTTCTAAAGCTTAGCATAGGCCTTCATTCTAGCTCTATCACTTCTCTAGCAAGCAATATTAGTAGTTTGCATTTCTCTTGAACCCCTCATTTATCCCAAACTATATCTACACTCAATCCCATTTGACTAAGGGGAGAACATAGTCTCGAAGCGTAGCCTTCAAATTGCACTATTTTGCACTAGTTAAAGGTACATTTGGTATTTTTTTGACTTTGGCACATGTAGTCTTAGCAGCGTAGTCATAGTTTGGTTGTCTCTTGGGATCTAGTGGAGCATACCAAAGCATAGCACCTATTACTTTAGGAGGACTGTAGCAAAGGTAAGCATAGCCCCACCTACCCCCTTTGTCATGTGATGCTCAATCTACACTTCATGCTAATCCTAATCCTACAAATACCCCCACATTCCACACTCTAAGGGGTTGGAAATTCATTTTAGTGATGGGCATTTTGAAGCATTTGGAAAGCAAATTCAAGTAGCAGTTGGCATTTTTAGAGTACTGCTTGGCATCCAAGACACCTTGAGCACTTTGCACACCAAAGCATATCAGCACCTTGGCAATACCTTTGCATCCCATTCAACATTGTAGTGCACCACAACCTACAAGACACCATGGCAACCAACCTAGCAAGCATATACTTTATAGTGGATGTTGATCTTCACTTTGGGACACCCCAAGGATTGTGGCTATGCTTCTACTATGCCTGTCTATACACCACATACCTTCTTTCCTCTCTTTTATAATTTCTATGCTTCCCATTTGAAGTGGTGTCATTCTCTCTCTCTCAAAATCCACCACATTTTCAAGCATTCTTAATGCATCTGTGTTTGACATTTTAGCATTGCATTTGCATCTCCTCACTACTTTACACGTTTGCACCATCATTTTCATACAAGGAAAGCCCACTATCCTCAGGCTTAGTTAGCCTTGGTACTATTGAAAACATCATTAAAATGCTTAGCATTATTTCACAATGTCAGCAATTACATTTCAGCTAACAACGCCACCCTAGGTTGCACCCAATACCATGGTTGTAGCTAGCAAAGTCTTATTCAATCAACAAGACTATCCAAAGCACTTTACCTTTATTTTCTAGCAAAGCCCTTGCTCAGAGGTAGGTTCGAGGCTATGCACTCATGAACCCCTTGATGTTCTAACGATTGACATTTTTGATCACTATAGTTTTTTGGTGCTAGAAGGAGGGCCTCACTATTTCCTTTTATGTTCATTGGTAGTCCCATGTGCTTTCTAGACCTCCATTACTAGCTTTGAACTAGTGTATATGTGACACCCCTATGCTTGTCTATAAGTTAGTTGGTGTAGATTGGTTCTAATTGTTGATTCTCTTGGAACCCTATAGGATGAAAGCCAAACTATATTTCTTGCACTTAGATCCTAAACTCTGTGTGCCAAGAAGAGCGTAGCTTACCCTTAGCATGAGAGCATAGGAAGCATAGCACCAGACATAGACATTTTTCTAGTAGCACTATTAGACTTAGCTATCATTTCAACATTTATATACTTTGTTGTTCTTAGCAATAGTTATACTTAGTCATTTCTTTTCTAGTGTTTCACCTTTTGCATCTTCTCATAGTAGCATGAACCTTGAAGAGCCTTCAACCTCCACCTCAAGCATGGTTGTTGTTTGACCTATTTAGTGTGAATTCATAATTAACATTCCTAGGTCTAGGGCCCTATCTTCATGGGAAGGCAATCCCATTGGATCTATAACCAATATCCCAAGCACATGATGCTCGACAAAGATAAATAAAAATTCCTTTATGCAAAACTCTAGGTAGGGATCCCCTTAGATTGCAAAGAGGTAAATGCAAAGTGAGGTTATGAGGACATGCATTAGAATAAGATGGAGTACTTCCTTACCCATAATGATTTCATCCCCTTCATCGAGACCTTTCGATGGATGCTTGACCAACTCATTCAATTGAGTGGGTTGAATGAGCATGATGTGGTAATTGACTATGAGGATCCCTTGCTAGATTGGCAAGAAGAATTTGAGGCTCACTTAGAGAATGAGAATCCCTTCTATGTCTCTTTCCTACCACATACCTCTAATGTTTCTCCTCCACAATCTCACCCATCTGCCTTCTTTTAGGTAGTAATGTCTCCCTTGTAACTAGCTAGGTGAATGCCTATTATGGAAACCCATCAAGAACATATGCATTAGGGTGAAGGACCATCTATCATCTCATCCTTCATGGTCTTAGCACAATCCATGAAATCCTCTATGCTATCACTTGTGATGCCAACCCAACATCCCAGCCACACATGAGTTAGGCATCATACATCCCACCTGTCTCGGTGGCACCCCCTAGGATAGCCCAAGCCACAACCACATGGTGGGGCTCTACCTCTGTGCCTTGGGCATAACACATGAAATAGCAACATGTGCAACAAACTCCATAGTAGTACACTCAATATGTGTACCATGTGGTTACATAGCCCATAGCGGGACCCTGGACCACGTCAACAACATAGTGGACTACACAACCAATGTAGCCCGTTGCACCCAAACTAAGCCTAGATCAAGTGTTCTAGCTCATATAGACACTCACTGAAGAGGTTAAATGGCTTAAGGCTACCTCTTCTAATATAGGCCAAGTGATGGAATTTTACCAGGATAACCTTATTAGTTGCATTATCCCATGGCTAACCCTACCTCTTGGTGTCCAACTTCCCTAGTTCATTTAATATAATGATGAAGGGGACTGCAACACCCATCTAGTGTCCTTTTAGTCTGAGTGCCTTTTGTTATAGGTGTGGCTACATGTAATCATTCATGTATTTACCATGTCCTAAACTAGCAAGGTGCTAAATTGGTACCACATAGTTCCTAGGGCCTCCATATCTTCATTGGAGGATTTTCTTAGCTAATTTGTCACTTTCTTTAAGTACAACTTGAAGCTTGAGGTGATCTTGGATCAACTCATGCAAATCAAGTAAGGCCACTTAGATCCTGTTCAAAAGTTTATCCAATGATGGAGTGCTACACTTAATGAAATCCATGAGACTATCACAAAAACCCAGATACTAGCCATTTTCAAAAGCACAATGAATGACTTCATTAAGTCAAAGCTGTACTACCTTGCCTTGCACTCCTTGAGCCAAGCATTTTCTCAAATGAAGAGCATTTAGGATGTGGTGGAAGCTAGTAAGGATCTAGCCTACGTGGCCTATAAGAATGCATATGTGAAGAAAGACAAGGAGAAGGGCAAGGAAACAACAACAATTGCAGCAGTGGCCAATGAAACCAAGCCAAATAACACCAAACCAAAAACCAAGGCAACCAATGAAACATTGTGAAAATTTTGAGGCCTCGGTGGTTCAACAAAAGGCTGGTGAGCCAGATAAAGGATCGCAACAAAGCATGGTGCAGCAAGTTCCTTTTTAGTCGAAAGTCTATCCCACCACGCTGTGTAGCACAACACAAGTAAATTCTAGAGGACGGAGCAAAGCAATGGATGCATGATAGCAAACTTCCAACTTTGCAAGTTATCTGTTTCAAAAATCTTAACTTTTGGAAAATTACACTGTATTATGCTACATAGCGTAACATCGCATTATGCAGTGTAATGTCAAAAAACAGTACGTCGCAAACATCAGGGATGACAAATGTTCAAGGCTTCAACAAACACTTCATTTTTCTTTACAGATGCGCTATTTTACAACAGACTACGCTGTGAAGCATAATCTAGCATAGCGCAGCATAGTTCAAGCATGGACAATGGTGGCTTAATACAAGTAGTAGCAGTCTGTACGATGCGATATGCTCTCCAGCGTGTCGTTGCGTAATCCCTGTTTCCAAATTCCTAGTTTACGATGCATTTCACTTTAGTGTGTAAGGCAGTGTGGCGTCGTAAGCTTTAGCAACCACCACATCACATTAATGGCATCTTGTAGGTTCAGGACATGCGTCATCTAAACTGTGTTTTTCTCCAGATTTTAGCCTTATAAATATGCCAACCGAAAAAAAGGGAGGGGCAACAAGATGGCAGGAAAGAGACCAGTGATATCAAGAATATCAAAGGTAGTTGACGAGAACCTTTGTTTAGGAACAACTGATTGACAGACATTCTACTTCAGGTTTGACCTCTCTATATCCAGATCCACTAAAACAAGGTAGATTGATTTTTACTTGTTTCATCTCTGCTTAGCTTTTATTGCTACCAGCATGCGCTTTGTTCAAACTGAAGTCCATTGTAATCATTGTATCTAAATATATCTTTTTGTGGATTGAATCCCGGATCTTGAGATTCGATCATGTCCCAAAGCCGATCTGTTGTCTTCTATTTGTACTAATTCTACAAATTGTTCTAATTAATTACATCTTCTCTTAATTATCTCTAAAATTAACAACGTTACAACCTCCTCGAAAAGAATTGTAAAGAATCATTATTTTGTCATTCAAATATTGAAAATTTTTTTATTGATCAAGTAAGTCCTTGTCTAATCGACAAGACCATTCAGGGCACCTCAGATTCGTATTTCTCCAGCATGACCCTTGCATGAATCCGGGGTTAGAACTGTATACACAGACTTTCATTCGGTATTTCCAATGATTGACATTTTCTGTCATTACAGTTTTCTAGCACTAGAAGGAGGGCCTTCATATCTGATCCATATTTTATGGGTAGTCTTGTAAGATGTCTATACCCCTTGTCAATCAACGTAAACGTAATACCTCCAAGGTTGTTTACAAAATTATGTGGTGCAGATCGGTTGGTTTGACAATTCCTTTGGAATCCTATAAGATAGAAAGCCCCGATTATTGTCCTTCCAATCTCTACTTTTATTTTCATTATCTCCGAATCACGTAAAAAATGAGTACATCAACTACTGCCGTTGACACCACTAGCCTTGAGAACCCTTGGACCATGCAAGTCACACCTCCCATGGTTGAGCAACCACTTAGTCCGGTGTGACCACGCCACTCCCTCAGGCTACAAAACAAGCAGCCTGAGGGACAGGCTTAGCATAGGGAAAGCTACAATTTCCTTTGTGCTAAGTTAGTGGTACACCTACCTATGTACCCACAAGAGCTCAAGGAAAAACGGGAGTACAAGTTCATGTACTACAACAGGAAGGAACTCATTCCTATGTCTACCAGTTTCATACCCTTAACAGATCAACAAAGGTGGATCCTAGATCAAATGTTGATGGCGCAGTCATCACTAGAAGAACTAAAGGCCTTGTTCCATTATGAAACGCTTCACGATGGACAAGACGATCTAGAATCTAGCTCTGAGGGAGGCAGTCATGCCGATTTCACCATGGCCCCTCCCTCCACAACGTCTCATGTACATCTGTTGTTCATGGTTACCACACCTTTGACATTATCTAACACCGATCAAGTCCTGCATTCACCATGTTTACATTTTCTCTCTCCGACTATCTTCCCAAGTGAAGGTCCATCACAGATTATTCCTCAGTAGGCATGATTACCTAAGTCTCCTCGTCGTGTGCGTGCGCCTGTGCCACCACATGTACATGTGATACCTGCAATGCCAACTACGTTCCCCATTCACACGATAGGGCCTGCCACCACAACATGGTGGGCTTCCAACATGTCTCTTGTTGTGCATTCTGCACAAATGCACCACCATCCCCACCTTCAAGGCCACGTCCCGCAAGTGCTAAACCCAGTTGCAGGACCACTGCTCGTGCCCCCGGCTACCCAAATAGCATACCCAATAGCGCAGTCGATGGTGGTTCCCCTATCTACACCAACCATTGGATGGTGGATGCCACAAGCAACATTGCCTATGGGGACTATCCCGATAGCACCAATCATCGGTCAAGCTGTTGCCTCTGTGCCGCCACCCAGTGTGGCTCCTCCTTTCGCTCCACAAATAACATCATCGTCTACAGGTCTAGACCAAGCCTTCTAGCTCATCCAGACCCTTACAGAAGAGGTCAAGCATCTCAAGGCTGCTAGCTCTGACACGGTACAAGTCATGGATTTCTACCATGATGATCCTATTAGCCCAGCAATCCCAGTCCTGTCGTTGCCACTCGGGATGCCCCTTCCCCATTTCACAAAATACAATGGGGAAGGTGATCCCAACACCCACCTCGTCACTTTCAGGTTAGAGTCCTTATTGCTACAACAATGGCCGCATACTATAATCTGTGTCTTTGCTATGTCCTTAATGGATAAAGCTTTGGATTGGTATTGAGCACTTCCATGCGCTTCCATTTCAACTTTGGAAGAGCTATTAACCCAGTTTGTGACTCGCTTCAAATACAGCCTGAAGCCAGAAGTCACACTAGACTAGCTCATGGGAGTTAAGCAAGACCCGCTCGAGTTAGTCCAAAAGTTCATACAGCGGTGGAGCGCCACCTTGAACAAAATTTGTGAACCCATTGCGGAGGTCCATCTACTGGAAATCTTCAAGGGAGCAATCAACGAATTTATCAAGTCTAAGCTGTATTACCTCACCCCCTATTGCCTCAGCCAAGCCTTTACTCAGACTAAGAGCATCCAAGACGTGGTAGAGGCTAGTAAAGATCCAATGTATGTGGTCTACAAGAATCCCCATAGTAAGGGTAAGGATAAAAGCAAAGCCACAACAACGATAGTGGCAGCAGTTGCTGAAGGGGCCAAGAAGAAAAATGACAATAACAAGAAAACCACTGCGGAGCCAGCTAAGCTGACAACTAGCTCGAATGGCACCAATCAAGAAGCTTCTTTGGCCCCCGAAGCATCTCCACAACCAAGGCTGAAATTTGAGAGTAAAGATCGCTCAAATTACGCAACCCTACCTGTGAAGCCTTCAGAACTTCTAAAGCAATTATTGGGAATCGGCCACATCCAACAAAAGGCAATGTTCGAGGAGGCTCTAAAACACCACAGGCACCATTGCAAGCTACTCAAGAATCCCTCCTTAGCCCAACCTAATGAACCGCTTGTGCCCAAGAACTTTAAGCTAGACCGATTCTATGACTACCACCAATTGTGCGGCCATGACACGGACTACTGCTGGGCGTTGAAGGATGACATCCAATGTCTGATAGATCAAGGTGACTTGATCTGAGATAGCAGTAGCCTGACATGCCCAGAAAACTAGGCCATGCATGTGTACCAAGATCCATTGAATGCAAACAACGCAGGGTACACAATCAACGTGGTAGGAGTAGAGGGCGATAATCAAGCGTAGCCGAGGTAGCCTTTTGTGTTGTGAACGCAACCTCACTCGACCCAAACAACAGGTTTGTTAGCATCGAAAAGTGGCACTCCAAGGCATCCTTTCATCCTTCAAAATTTATCTCAGAATGCTTCCCAACAGCCCGCAGTCATTAAAGCTATGGCCCAGCCCACGCCTACACCCAAGGTACCCTTAGTCATCAAAGTGCCAAAACTATCAACCGCCCCTCCTGCGCAGGGGCAATCTTCTAAGTCAAACTCTCCTACTATCACTGTTGCTGTAGCCAAGGGCCCTCTTATGCTGGGGTTACCCAAACCTCAACCCCTTCCTTCTGCACCTTTAGCCCCACTTGTCAAAAACAAAGGGGTTACATGAAAGCAATTATCTCCCGTAGGCGCCAAAGGAAGCATAACCCTCAGCCAAATGTCACTCCTCCCCGCAAAATTTTCCTCTTAGGGAAAATAGAAGAGGAAAAGGGTGACAAACAACCTGATCATGGGCAAGATCTCTTTAATGCCCTGGCACAAGTCAAATAGGCTCTGAAACAAAAAAATACAACATTGAGCCTTTATGACTTGCTCATGATGTCGCAGACACATCGTGAGGCTATGGTTCACATGCTAACGTCCATACCTATGGACAAAAGCCTGCTAGAAGACGAAAAAGCAATCCACTCTATTATGCTTCCCCTCACCGCTAAAAACCAGATCCCACCTCATTGAACTTTCGTGACAAATCCATTAAGGACAATCCTAAGGGTTAAGTGACAACGGCACCATGTTCATCACCATCCGAGTTGGCCAACACCGAATCCAGAGAGTACATGTAGATGATGGGGTGGCCACTAATGTCATCCCTTATCCCATAGTGGATAAATTCAGCCTGATCAATCAGATTAGTCCTACAATGACATCATGCCTAAAGTCATTCAATGGGGCACAGGTGCAGGTCAAAGGGACCGTCCATATCAACTTTGTGGCAAGGGACCAGTTCCCCACAGACACTATGTTTATCATGGTCGAGGAAATGCTTGGATTCAATTTGATTCTTGGGAGGTCTTGGTTAGCCCAACTGAGAGCAATTTCATCACCCATTCATCAATAAATCCATTTGCCTTATGCAGGAGGAGAAGTGGTTATCCACGATGATGAAATAACCCCTCAAGCTGTTAATAACATAGACACAGAACAAGGGTCGGAGATCAAAATGCCTGAGAATCAATCCCCTGTCCAAGTACCCGAGCAAGCCAAAACAGTGGCTGATGATAGCCTAACTTGGGCCGAACTACCACTCCCAGAGGAAGATTGCGATGCGAAAGGGAAGGGCCATAAATCTCCCCATCCTTATGCATCATTGAAAATTAAAGCAATTAAGAAATAGTTATAGAGTTGCCTAACTAATATGGTCTCATCATCCATTCTATTTACGCTTACCATTTATACTTCTTATGTTTACGCATGTACTTACACTTTCCACTAGCTAGTCTCATTATGCTCATGTTTATCTTTTTGTTTGGCTTTACGTTTCTATTTTCTTTACTCCTACTAAAAAAGGCCCGAAATGACCTTAAACTAGCAACCTTATCTACACTTCACACCTGAATTATGCAAAGGCTCGAAATGGTCCTAAACTAGCGACTTCATTTACGTGTGGCACTTGAATTAGCTATAGCCAAAAATGGCCTTAAACTAGCAATTTCATTTACCTTTTGTATCTAAATCCCATTTACACTTGGAACACAAATTTCATTCACGCTTTATACCGGAATCCAATTTACACTTACTCTTCATACCTTAAACTAAAAAAAAGGGGGCCTGAAATGGCCTTAAACTATCCAGGGCCTGAAACAGCCTTAAACTAGCAATGTCATGTACGCTCTGTACTTGAATTTCCTTTACGCTCTGTACTAGAAATTCGTTTATGCTTGGCACCTTAAAATACTAAAAAAAAAGAGGCCTGAAATGGCCTTAAACTATACAAGGCCCGAAATGGCCTTAAACTAGCAATGTCATTTATGCTTTACATTTGGATAATTTAACAGCCCGCAATGGCTTCAAACTAGTAACCACATTGACACTATGCTCTTAAAACTAATCAAAATTTATCATAACGTTAAAACCTACGATACATTTTGCATAAAGAGAAAACAACAAAAAGAACATTAAAATTAATACCAAAATTTGTTTCAAATACATTAAAAGAAAGAAATATAGTTTCTTTTCTCGTTACACCACAATAAAACCTCAGGCTAATTCATTACGCATCCCCCTTACTACCACTGTCTCCTGTATCCCCTAGTACTTCGAGGAGGTCATCCTCATAGAGGCCACCCTTTGCACGAGGAACCCCTTCATAAGGACGATCCTCTTCGTGAGACCCTTTAATATGCTCCATTTCCTATAAACCCTCTTCATGAGGACCACCACCTCTGTTAGCTTCATCCTGTCAAGGAATCTCCTCAGGTCATTCTTGCGATCAGACATGATACATAGATTAACATCGTCGTCAAAACTAGGTATAATAAAAACATAATAATACAAAAACTTACCTGTGATGGTCCCGCATCAGCAACAAAAGGGACTTGTTCTAAGCCAATCCACAGACATCACATGATTTCATCCTTGGTGAGCTCAGACCAAACCCCATCCCCTAAATTAGTTCCAGCCTTGACCTTCCCCTTCTCCACAGGAGTCCATCAGGGTGGTTCAAGGAAGAAAGAAGGGATGATAGTCTCACTTCCAAGAAGAATCACTTTCCTTTCTAGAGAGGCACTCACCATCACTTACTCCTGGAACTTTTCAAATGCCTTGGAAGCACCAATAACATTGAGAAACAGCTGAAGGGATTGAGCCTCAATGGTAGAGTCCCTATAATGTTGATGGTAGGTAGCGCTTTCTCGTTTGTAGACCTGTTTGTGATCTTTTTGCGTCTACCCCCACTCTTGAATACTTGTGCTAAAGTCCTTCCAGTCCTGGTTCTTCTGAGTAAGGAGGTCCATTTGCATACACTGTTCAACCAGTTCACGACTAGTTTGGACATTGTTCTTGATAATAGCCTAATAACGAGCGTAGTCAATGATAGCTATCCTCCAGTCCTTGCTTCCCATCTCCTGGGCTTGTAGGAATTCATTCCGTGATCTTAGATCCCCGACCTCATCATGTAGAGTCACTCTCTCCTTCTCCAACCTTTGCAGTCTCTTCCAGAGGTCCTCGTTTACACTCTAACATTCCCATAAGGAGTGAGTTAAGTGTAAAGCACATTTACACATCTCATCGTAAATGTTGTATGACACAACGGTCTCTTCTGATGAGGGGTCGACGATGTCTAAATCGATAGGCTCTAACAGGTCCCATCTGAGGCGAGTTCCTAATAACATGAAAATAATAGTTAGGCATAATTAAGTAGTGTAATGCCACAGTAAAATAACCTCTGCGTAATGATTATAGCGTACCAACTTTAGGATCAATTCGCTCTAATCGACCGATCATATCTTGAACGAAGCCTTCCATAAAGGCGAATTTATCAAGAAATTCGCCCTAGGATTGAGTCACCACCACTGTCAAGGGCATGCTCTAGTCACCTATTATGCAAAATAAAAGGTATGACTGAGACATTACGATAACCAGTATGCCTTGTAGAAGTTGTCTAGGGTCTACCACTTGCCTCGATTAATTCTAGCTGAAAGGACTTCGGCATCCTCCATAGTTATTTCCTCTTCACGCACAGGAGGCTGTGCACTCCTCACCTTATTAACTAGGGCCTCTTCTTTCGAGACTGAGGCCCCTTCTCTATGCCATAATACCATAGCCCCTATTTCAGGGGTTAACCGGTCTACAACCTTTTCCCTCGCTGTTATACCACATGGCTAGTTAACATAAGATTTCACTTTTGTTCAAAAAATGTTACGCTACAGTCTCTACACAAATCATAACCGCTAATACATTTGGACACATACCACCCGAAAGAATACTCTGCTGGAACCTGATTTGCATCTTTTTCCTGACACCACCCGTTGGCTCGGTACATCCCTCATTTAAACGAGGCATTTTCCACGGCACTGACAAATCCACTATCTCAGCAGCCATGCGCTTCCCCCTTGACACATCGCCGGTGTAAGAGGGGGGTGCTCCACCCACACTATCTTGGCCCCATGTTCGAGGTGCCGCCATAATTTTAGTCGTTACTGACAACGACTCCTTGATCCCCTTAGGAGGGTCTTGTGACTGGATAGTGCCAAAAATATGGGAGATCCATGGTTTGGAAATCTGGGTGCGATCTTGTTGCACCTAGATCCCATTCTTCTAGCCCACCATAAATTTAGAAAAACACCAGAAGCAAGCTATGAAGAAGGCAAAATGCATGTTGAAATGTGTTTCAAGCTTCTAGCGAAGCCTGACCATCTCAATGCTCAAGCCTTTGGCAAAATAGCTCGCCCAATTGAATCATGTCCCCTCCTCTAACACCTCCTGCATAATTCAGGCCTGCTCGATGGTGAGGAATCTCCCTTGCAAGAGTGTCTTGGGGAAGGCCTGGGCCCGAAAAAGGGGGTAAATGGTGTTGGCCATCTCCAACTCAATCCTATCGCTGGGGAACCCCTTAGTTTCTTTTTGAACCCCCAACCACTCCTCTATCTCTTTCTGGAGCTTGGAGCTCCTCTTTGACTTTTCATCTATGGGAAAATCGTTGAAGGGGACCCCAAAGTGATCGGTAAATAACTGAGTGTCAATGTCAAAATTTACGCGCACATTATGTACGCATATGCAGAGATGCTAGGGTTCCTCGCTAAAGGAGTTAACCAAGGTCAACATTATGGCCAAGAAAAGGTCCATCAGTCCAGCCTCATGAATGTTATTGGTTACTACAATTAGGGCTGCTCTATGGACAAGCCAACGTTGTGCCTCCTTTATATCACCATAACGAAAGAAGAGACTGCTGGCCTCGCGACTGGAAGCCATGATCGTGATCTCCCGTGATTCCCTGACTATTAACATGAAACCACAGTTAAACCAAGACGACTTCACATCATCATCACACATTGAAAAACATTAATCCAATTCATCATTACCAAAAAGCTTACCAGGCTCGAAAGGTAAAGGAAACAGAGGCATTTTCCTTTGTACATCTACAATGGTAAGGGGAGGGTCCAAAGTCCACTCCCTATCTAGCCATATGAGTTTCTTGAACCTAGAAAAGAAGTCAGCATAACGGGTAGGGTATTCTGGGATCTCGAATGCCAGATGTTCCATGACGGTAGCCCGCACGTTGCTATTTGAGGTAAACTCCCTTATAGCCCTCTCAGCCAATGAAAATGTATCGTTATTGCCCATAAGACTTCTTTCATTGATAAAAAACCTATGCTAGGAACACAAACAACTCATTACACTCAATACACATCTAAATAGTAGTTAGCATTACAATACTGTGAAATGAAATGAAACTTACCCACCTGCGTAATGCACAGTACCAAGTGGATTCTGGAAATAAGTTGTGGGATGACGAGCCATGAACAAAGTGTTATAGGAGTGATAACAGTTAAACCTTAGCATTTCCCAGATCCAGCTTAAATGTCTTAAACCCCGGACATTCTGTTCGCGGTCTTGCACCCGCATAGTTTCAATTACGCCATCTGACAGAAACACTAAGACGTTCTGCTTCGAATTGACCAATAACATCTCTAAAATAGCAGCAGCTACATCGCTTGGTAGATGCAACCAAACAATTACACTGTAGTTGTGAAGAAAAAATTGCTAAAAACTCTCGTGTGCCTCTTTAGAACCACACTGCCTCCTCCTTTAGACGAGCATGAGAGGGAGGAACATTGGCCGTGGGAACATGAACGCAGCACAGAACGTCCACGATGTCCAAAACGATTAGGACAGGCTTTAGCATAATACTGTAGGATACAAATGTACTACTATTAGACAAAATATAGACATGAATATTTGTTACGCCACACTAGGGCTCGCACAATTCCTAAAAAATTACAGCGTATACTGGAGACGAATAGCCAAAATCGCCTAAACCCTTGTAACAGCTCAAGGTTCATCTCTGACAACGACGATGAAAGAAAATACTACGCATTACTCTGACGCAATATATAATTATTACAGAACTCTGATTACATTACATCTACACACTATACATTCTCTCTGTACAATGTTATTCTTTATTACCTAAACCTTCATAACAATAGTTTAGTTCGTACAAATAGACATTAATGCCCGACCAACATAAGAACCCAAAATATACAAACCATGATGCTGCAACAAACATGAAAATAGCATAAAAGGATGGACAACAACTTATTGGTCAAGCGGAGTAACATCCAAAGCTTCTACTCTGGCCTGTGAAATCCACTACAAACTCTCCTGCATCTCGTCAATCCTGGCCAACTTAGCGTTCTTTCCTTTGACCTTGGGTGCCATTGTTGCAAAGGTCGTAATTGAACAAAGTCCTCATGAAATCCTCTACTCACGCCTTGCCCACACTCTCTTCTCGCTAAAACCAAGTCCAAATCCACAATATCGGTAACCTTCTTTTAGTATGAATCACTAGCTTATAAACAAAATGCTCAAAATCAACTGATTCTTTCCACCCGATCGACGTGAAACTTTCTCGAAACGCGGGTGTCAGTATGACATAAAATGTGAAGATCTGGGCATTAATGTCATAGATATCGTACAAGTTACGGTCTAAAATGACCCTAAACTAACATAATTCTTATCACCTCGTAATTCAGCCGCATTAACTACGGTTTGTGCGAAATGCAAATCCAACCATTTCGACACACTAGACGTGCCACGTTGCACCTCTCATCTCATTTCATACGCTAGCATTTGGGAAGCTTAGCTCAGCCTTTCTTTTTACAAACTATGCGTATTTGTAACAGTCCACTAAGACCTTAAACTAGAAACTTCTCTAACACACAATTTTGATGCCAAAGCAAACAAAATTTTATCATTTAACAGATTGGCAAAAAAATGATGTAACTTCCATTTTTGGCGATTTTGCAAGACCACTCACAAATGGACATAGCTTTATCCACATCCTTAGCCTTAACAGGGCCACATGGGAAGATAATTAGACAGTACGATCACACGCTAGTAGGAACAAACCTTTTCCTTTATGATGCAACCATAGCAACATTGGAAACATCCCCAGACTGGCCAGAACATTTGGCCCGAACACTCGACCTAGAGGCTGGTGATGTAACCGAGGACCCTCTCAGTGAGGTCCCTGTGGTTACGCACAAGGGTGAAAATAAAACTCTTAGGATTAGTTCCCTTCTAGACCAATAGATGTAAAGTGACATAACCCAGGTGCTCCAAAATAACACTGTTGTATTCGCGTGGTCATATGAAGACATGCTAGGTTTAAACCTGAGATTAATACAGCACAACATAATCTTAGATCCACACATCAAACCAATTAGATAGAAGGCACAAAAGATTAAGCCAAAAATTGCGCTAGTAGTGCGTGATGAAATTACCAAGCTATACCAGGCTGGTTTCATCTGTGTGGTTGATTACTCAGATTGGGTGTCCAACATTGTAGTTGTCTCTAAGAAAACGGGAGGCATACGCTTCTGCATAGACTTCTGTGATCTGAACAAAGCTACGATTAAGGACAACTTCCCATTACCGAGTATTGACCAACTGATTAATGCAATAGCTGGTCATGCGCTCCTGTCCTTTATGGATGGTTTTTCAGGTTATAATCAAATTCATATTAACCCAGATGCCTTTTAGGTTAAAAAACGCTGGAGCAACATTTCAACGAGCCATGACATACATCTTTAGCGATTATCTCTTAGGGAGATTGAACGACTACGTAGATGACATAACTGTCAAGTTTATAAAGTCATAAGATCATTCAAAAGACCTAGAGTTAGTCCTTAAATGATGTCTCAAACATGACTTACGGCTCAACCCAAAGAAATGCGTATTTGGAGTCAAAACCGAACGCATGTTGAGGTTTGTGGTATCAAAGACTAGCATCCGAGTTGACCCTGACAAGGTTAAAGCCATCGTCAATTTAACGCCACCAAAAAATCTCAAAGAATTACGTGGGTTACAGGGCAGGCTTCAGTTCATCAGGCAGTTCATTTCAAAGTTAACAGATAAATTACACCCCATGCAACATCTTCTGAAGAATGGTGTTAATTTTGAATGGATCGATGACTGTCAGCGTGCATTTGACAATTTAAAAGAAGAGCTGTAACATTTACCAACGATTTTCCCACCACAAAGGGATCATCCTTTCTACATTTATCTAGCTAACTTAGACGTGTCCATAGCTGCATTACTATGCCAAAAAAGGAACAATGGGTCTGAAGCCCCTATCTATTACCTCAGTCATGCCCTACTTGCATACGAAACAAGGTACAACGAAGTGGAGAATAATTGTTTGGCATTAGTTTTCGCACTTAAAAAATGTAGGAATTATCTTTTCCATAGTTAGGTTAACATAATTTGTAAAAGTAACATTCTATGGGCTGTTTCCAACAATTTGTATGAAATTAGCAGGATAGCTCGTTGGGAAGCTATCACAGCTGAGTTTGATTTACATTATGTTGGCCAGTGATCCATCAAAGGCCAGGCCATAGCTAACCAATTAGCAACGTCACCGATTAACAATCAACCTATAATAGAGCCAGAATTCCCAGATGAACATGTACATAGTTTAAGCCCTGTATCAACAGGACTTGAAGCAGCGTTATACTTTGATGGAGATTCAACCACTAGAGGCGGCAGTGCCGCTGCTGTTAGTACGCTTACGCCCAAGGATGTGCATCCATTGGCTTATCGTCTAACCTTCCCTTGTACGAACAACGTGGTAGAGTATGAGGGGCTCCTTAAAGGGTTGTTCACAACAAGAGAACTTAAAGTTCAACACCTGGCAATCCGAGGCGATTCAATGCTCATCATCAATCAAATCACAAGAGTCTATGCCTGCAAGGCTGTGCACCTACAACCCTACTAAGATATGGCTAAAGGTCTCCTAAAACAATTCATGACAACTGATACCCAACACGTGCCGCGCAACGAAAATGTTGTTGCCGATGCACTGGCAACACTGGCATTAAACGTGTCGCCACACTTGTTTGCCAATTGGCCCACTTTAATGATAGAATGTACAGAGCCTATCATTCAAGCGGCGTACATTTCTTCATTAAACACGGAAGGAATGTCAGAATGGTGTGATAACATTAAAGCTTACCTTCTGCATGACAAACCGCTACACGAGCTAACACATGCACAAAACAATGTAGTACACAAGCGTGCCAGGAAATATGTCATCCTTGGAGAGAGTACTCTCTATAGATGCTCCTTTGATAGGGTATTACTTACCTGCATTAACAGTGACCAAGCACAGCGAGTAGTTAACGAACTCTACGAAGGGTTGTGTGGAGGACATGTAGCCCCGCGAGCAATGACTGCTAAAATCAGATGCTTAGGGTACTATTGACCGTACATGGAAAAATACTGCCTTGCCAGGGTTAAGACGTGTGACATGTGCTAGCATTACACAAATCTAATACACGTGTCACAAACTGAGTTACACACTACCCAAATTACTTGGCCATTCCAACGATGGGGACTGGACATCATAGGTCCCATCTCGCCTAAATCTTCTGTAGGTCATAGCCTCATTATTACCACCACTGAGTATTTTACAAAGTGGGTTGAGGCTATCCCCCTATGAAAGATTACATCTTGACAGGTTTTCCATTTCATCTTAGAGAATATTGTAACTAGATTTGGACTCCCTATGACTATTGTGACTGACAACGGACCACAATTTAGTAGCACAGAAACCAAATCATTTTGCAATAACCTTGGTATCAAGCAATATTTTTCTTCACCTTACTACCCGCAAGTAAATGGTCAAGCAGAGGCAACAAACAAGGTGATTATCAATTTACTCAAGAAAATTATCAACAGTAATAAGAAGTAGTGGGATGAAAAAATCCTCTATGTACTATGGGCGTATCGTACTACGTGCAGAACAGCCACAGACAGGATGCCCTACAGCCTGGTCTACGGATCAGAAGTAGTGTTGCCCTTGGAATTATAGGTTCCCTCATTGCGGATGATCCTATCTACGGTTATAAATGAGACTCAACACAATGAGTCTAGAATTGTGGATTTAGACTTAGTGGAAGAGAAATGCATCTAGATACTCAACACCATCGAAAAATATCAGGATAAATAGAAACAGAAGCATCGGCATAACCTACATCAACGTCTAATCAAGAAAGGAGACTTAGTTCTCAAGGCCATTTGTGAACTAGTAGGCAAGTTCTCTGCAAACTGGGAAGGCCCTTTCCTAGTCATCGATGCATACGGTAACGAAGCATTCAAGTTAGCAGACACCGACGACAACGAACTACTAAATTCGGTGAATCATCTATAACTAAAGCGGTATTACATCTGAACATTGACTCAGCTCAAAATCAAGTAACAAACGTCCACTACGACGTAAAACTGGAAAATTTGTACACATCCACTACGACGTAAAATTGGCAGCTCTTGCACGCGTTTTCTAAGATGCTAAACTGGCAAAGGTAAGCACATGTCTGCTGAGACACTAAACCAGCACAGACTTGTCCCTGGTTCACGACATAAACTTAACACCCACAGCAAGGTCTGCTAGGACCATAAAATAGCCCTTCCATAGTCCGCTACGACGTCAAAATAGCAGAATCCAGTATGCCTAGACATTAAACTGGGACCATGCTCTGCTGGGACTTAAAATCAGCAACAATGGTCAACCAGGACCTAAAACTGGAATCTGTCAACAAACCATCCATGAAGCAAGAGAGCGTGATCATTCTTGCACTGCAACCCTACCAGATGGAGTGGTTAAGGCGTTGGGATAGACACCACACTGTTACCCCGTTGACATTTTGCTGATTCCTCGGACATGCCGAAAGGCATACTACTGACCCCTTAGAGATGTTGCTACGATAGCCACTTCGTAGTTGCACCTCCTAGGATCAATTTCACTGCTTGGGATCCTGAAAAAACCACAGCCACCCATAGTCTCAACAGCCTCCATCCATCGCCGTCACCAGATTCTGGCTTGGCAGATTCATCTGACATGTTCTTTGCATAGTCCTTCGAGCAAGACGAATCTGGTTGTCGACAATAACTACAGGAACCATGACATCAACATTGAGACCTTTGTTCTAGGCCCCTCTTTCTTGGTTTCTGTCCACCTTTTCGCTTTGGACGATGCTTGTTTCAATAGCCTCCCTCCTTAGTGAGTAGGACGTTTGTTTCTAGCTTTTTGTTCTATGTTGTGTTTTGCAGGTTACTTGTTACGACAGCGTTGATCAGGAATAATTTCATTGGAAGGTGAGGTGTCATGGTGTTCAAAGGTGGTTGCTCAGACTAGCCTGGTCACTTGAAAGTGAAAACCCTACCTCTCCTAGGTACCATACCTTGTTTTCCCCCTTTCCTTACCCTACCTTCTTCTCCGCTTGTACAGAACATGAGCATTAAGTCGATCCATTTTCATTATCATGCCCACAAACTGGCATAACATAGCTCACCTTGTGGCATGCAATCTTCATTTTTCTCAAAAAAGGGGGTTTGGCAAAATGGATGAAAAAAACTCGTCCAAGCCATGTAGGCGTAACACAAATCACCCTTGCAAACCCTTCATATGCAGTATGACGACGTAACCTTTCGTAAACACATTAGCGAAAGGATGTAATGACTTGTTCGGAGAAGCTTCATGTTCATGTGTTTGAGTCTTCCCCGAACCTACCATCTCTAATTCCTATAAGATCCCTTCTATACCCTATAGCCCTCCATCTTTGCACTTCTAAGTTTGACAAAGCAACATTCGAGCAGTCTACGACAGATGCTGTTGACGTTTTTTCCTTTCCGGTGTTTCATATTCTTTGTCGACGTCTTTCGAGCAAGTCCTCTAAATGTCAACAAAGAGGGGCGAATGAAACACTGTGAAAATTTCGAGGCCTCAGTGGTTCAAAAAAAGGCTAGTGATTCAGACAAAGGGTCACAACAAAGCGCAGCGCAGCAAGTTCCTTTTTAGTTGAAGGTCTATCCTACCATGTTGTGTAGCACAACACAAGAAAATTCCAGAGGATGGAGCAAAGCGATGGATGCACGGTGGCAAAAATTCCAACTTTGCAAGTTATTTGTTTCGAAAATCTTAACTTTTGGAAAATTACGTTGTATTACGCTACATAGCGTAACATTTCATTATGCAGCGTAATGTCAGAAAATAGTACGCCACAAACATCAGCGATGATAAATGTTCAAGGCTTCAACAAACACTTTGTTTTTCTTTACAGATGCGCTATTTTACGACGGACTACACTGTGAAGCGTAGTCTAGCATAGCGCAGCATAGTTCAAGCATGGACAATGGTGGCTTAATACAAGTAGCAGCAGTCTGTACGATGCAATACACTCTCTAGCATGTTGT
This sequence comes from Gnetum montanum, assembly GCA_015680685.1. Taxonomy (NCBI): domain Eukaryota; kingdom Viridiplantae; phylum Streptophyta; class Gnetopsida; order Gnetales; family Gnetaceae; genus Gnetum; species Gnetum montanum. The sequence continues at coordinate 108,124 of MNCI01028237.1, forward strand.
TGCATAATCCCTGTTGCCAAATTCCTGATTTACGATGCATTACACTTTAGTGTGTAAGGCAGTGTGGCGTCGTAAGCTTCAACAACCACCACATCATGTCAACGACATCTTGTAGGTTCAAGACACGCATCATCTAAACTGTGTTTTTCTCCTGATTTTAGCCTCATAAATATGCCAACCAAAAAAAATGGAGGGGCAAAAAGATGGCAGGAAAGAGACCAGTGATAGCAAGAATATCGAAGGCAGTTGACGAGAACCTTTGTTCAGGAACAGCTGATTGATAGATATTCTGCTTCAGGTTTGACCTCTCTATATCCAGATCTACTAGAATAAGGTAGATTGGTTTTTTCTTGTTTCATCTTTTCTTAGCTTTTATTGTTACCAGCATGTGCTTCATTCAAACCGAAGTCCATTGTAATCATTGTGTCTAAATATATCTTTTTGTGGATTGAATCCCGGATCTTGAGATTCGATCACGTCCCAAAGCTGATCTATTGTCTTCTATTTGTACTGATTCTGTGAATCATTCTAATCAATTATGTCTTCTCTTAATTATCTCTGAAATTAACAACGTTACAACCTCCTCTAAAAGAACCGTAAAGAATCATTATTCTGTCATTCAAATATCGAAAAAAATTTTATTGATCAAGTAAGTCCCTGTCTGATCGACAAGACCATTCAGGGCACCTCGGATTTGTATTTCTATAGCATGGCCCTTGCACGAATCTAGGGTTAGAACTATATACACGGACTTTCTTTCGGTATTTCCAACGATCGATGTTTTCCATCGTTAAAACCAATTCCCTAGCCAACAACAAGGCAACTAGCTTTGGCACTGTGGTGATCAACCAACCTGCACCATCGAAGGTCATGGGGTAAGCTACCCCAAGGCCAAACTTTGAGCACAAGGATCACTCAATGTATACATCATTGGCCATCAAACCATCACAACTTTTGGGTTAGCTACTTAGTGCTAGGTGCATTTAGCACAAGAAAATATTTGAAGATGCTCACAAGTGTTATGAATGCTATTATGAGCTCCTCAAGAACCCATCGATGGCTATACTAGACCAACCTCTAGTCCTTAAGCACTTCAGGTTGGATCAATTCTACCATTATGATCAATTTCTTGGCCATAACATGATCTTCTACATGGCCCTATGGGATGACATACAATGCATGATTGACCAAGGCCAATTGATTCTTGATTCAACCAACCTAGTTTACCCCAAAAATAAATTAATGAAGGTCTACAAAGATTCTCTTAATGTAAGTGGTTTAGGCTACATCATCAATTCCATGATCATTGATGATGACATAGAATTGACATGAGAGCCATTTGTGGTTCATGTGCCCTCTGATAACATTGGTGCCTCCTTGGCATGAACCAATTCAAGGATCCCTTTTATCATTAGAGCACCACCTTGAGTGCCCATGACACCCTTTGTGGCTAGGGCCCTATAGCACATTGTGGCAACAGTAACCCATACACCCTTCATCGTTAGGATGCCACAATGTGCGGATCCTTTGCCAAGTCCGGTGTTGGGGACTGCAATGGGCCCTGCTCACCCAAGGCCTCATCTTACATACAACACTAGGCAATCGAGGTGGTAGCCTGGAAGGCCAAATGATCACCTCACTGACCCCTTGTCTACTATTCCTATGGCTACATCAGCTAAAGCTACCACCAAAAGTGATCAACAACCAAGCACTAAGGCTCATATGCACGAAAAACAATCCAAGTCTAAATCTCCTCCCTAGAAGATTTGTCTCTTGGAGCACATGAAGGAGATGAAGGATAATAAGGCAATTGACAATGGTAGGGACTTTCTAGATGCATTGGCACAAGTCAAGTAGGATTTGAAACAAAAAAAATACAACTTTGAGCTTATATGACTTGGTCATGATCTCCTCTACTCACTGTGAAGCACTAGTTTGCATGTTGGTGTCCGTTCCTATCAAGGAGGACATCCTAGCAAATGAACAAGCCATCCATGCTATGATGCTTCCTCCTCTACCTCAAGAATCGAGTTCAATGCCTCTAGCATTTTGTGATAAGGCAATCAAGGTCAACCCTATAAAGGGTTAGGTCACTATTGTATTAATGTTTATAACCATCTGCATAGGGCAATGCAAGTCTCATTAGGTGCACATCAATGACAGGGTAGCAACTAACGTCATCCCATTCCCAATCGTTGACAAGCTTGGTCTCGTTGGCCAAATCTAAGCCACAAAGACAATGTGCCTTCAGTCCTTTAATGGGTCATGTGTTGTCATGAAGGAAATAGTCACAATAGCCTTTGTGGCAGGGGAATTCCCCACTATGGTAGAATTCATTGTCATTGAGGAGATGCCTAGGTTTAACCTGATTTTGGGAAGGCCTTGGCTAGCCTAATTATAGGTTGTCTTCTCACCCATTCACCAAGAGATCCATATTCCATAAAAAGGTGGAGAAGTGATCATACATTGTGATAATTTGGTTCCTCCAACCATTAGCAATGTTGACATAGGCCAAGGGTTAAAGGTATAATTCCCTGATGACATGTCACTTGTGGAGAATAAGGAAAAACCTTGTCCGATAGACCTACCCAAAGAGCCGAAAAAGGCTGATACCCTCCTTGAGGAACCTCTATGGGTAGAATTGCCCTTTAGCATCAATGGTGAAGGTATAGGTGAATATCACCTCATGCTGCCCAAGCCCTAGGCACCCCTTAACCTACATTGCGTTATGAAGTAACTACATGACTAAGGTACCCCCTTAGTTCAACATGTGCTAGGTGCCTATTTGCCCTTAATTTTCCCATGCCCCATTAGCCTTTTTCTTGAACAGTTATATTTTGCATGGTTTCTTGTATTTTAAATTATTTGTTTTGTTACAAATTGATTTCTTTTGCTTATGAATTTTTATTTAGTCTTCTTATGCATTAAAAAATGTTAGAATACATAAAAATTGAAAAATGAAAAATTACAACAAGAAAAATGGCCTACCATGACCTAATTGGCCACTTCCCTTGCTACAACATGGCCTGGAAAGATTGTAAACTAGAAAATAGCCCACCATGGCCTAAAACTAGCAATCTTTTAACACACTGGCTTGGAATGGCTGAAAACTATTATGATAGCCCACTACAGCCTAAAACTAGCAACATTTTTTCTCCCACTTCATAGTCCACTATGGCCATAAATTGGCAACCTTTCTCACATTACCATGGGCTGAAAAGACCTTAAATTAGCACATGGCTTGCCATGGCCTTAAATTGGCACTTTGTGGCTTGCCATAGCCCAAACTTGACAATACTTTCCCTTTTATTCACAGCTTGAAATGGCCTTAAACTAGTAATCTCCATGGACCGAAATGGCCTTAAACTAACAAAGTCCCTTCTGCCATGGCCTTAAACTGGTATGGAGCCATAAGGGACCTAATTGCATCAACTAGTTTCATTATTTGCATTAAATAGTTAGCAAAATGAACATGATGTTTTACACAAAATCCTTATTGCAAAAAGCATAACTTTTATTATATTTCTATTAGTAGGAGTACATAGCATCACCATGTGACAAAAATGGTCAAAGTGCAAAGTTGCCCAATAGGAGGGCTACATCAGGTTTGCTCAGCTAGTGGTGTCTAGTGGGGGTCGATGCTCCTCTTTCATCTCCTCTGCTACTTCATTAGGGCTTGCAGCATCTGAAACATTATAAATTTTGGGACTGTCATGATTCAGTAGTCCCAAAATTTAGGTAAGGATCCTTCTAAGCATGATGTCATGATGGACCATGCAGACAACATGGCACCCCAGAAGTCATAACACCTACAAAGCTACATCCAAGCCTGACTGCCATCCTCTGCAGCACAGTCAACACTACACCCAACCACAAGGCTAGTTTGCATGAAAGAGGCACTGGTGGTAGACCGTATAGTTCATTAAATTTTCTATCACCTAGGCTAACAGGCTTGCTACACCCTCTAGCTTACCCAGCTTGATACTTGACTTGGCTAGTGGTCTACCCAGGGACCATGCTAGGAGTTGTCAAAAGTATTCAGGATTTGTGAAAGAGTTTGACAAGTTTTCTAATTGTAGGAACCTGCTACGCTATGCTACGCTGCATAATGTAGTAGGCCTTGAAGAGACTGAATAGGCACCAAAGATGCAGTTGCCAATAACTTGGCCCCCAGGGTACCTACTTCGTCTCATCCTTGAAGCATGAACAACATGACATAGCAAAAATATGGCAAATTTCATCAAAAGTCTTCTTCATTTGAGTGCTACACTCCACAGCGTAGCACAACATAGCCGGGTTCTACTGTGGCAATGCTTTCGCACAAACTAAATTTGGCAAAGTAAACATATTTGCTGCTACATTAACCATGAAGCATGCTTGTTTTGCCATTATGCTAGGCCATGATTATCATTCTGTGATAAAATGTTTGCAAAGTAAATTAGAATTCAAGCCAAACTGGGTGCTAAGCCATGCTATGTTATGTAGCATAGCAAGGAAAAAATGCACGAAGGTCTTCTCCCAAGTGGTCTCTAGCAAAGGGATTACGCTTGGCCACATTCAAACCTTCAAGAGCACCTATCCCACTTCGCCCCTAGGTTCCAAGGAAAATTTCTTGATAAAGCCTTGTAAATCAAGCAAGGATGCATGTTGCACTAGCTGCTACACTATGCTACTTTACATAGCGTAGCATAACATAGTAAGGACACAGAGCATAAAAATGTCCCAAGGATGAACTCTACAGGTCCTAGGATCATTCAACATGAAAGACAGGGTTGCAGTTGCTTGCTTGGACAAGCCTAAGACAAGTATTTTTGGCTTTCAAGCAAGATTTCTTTTAAGACTGGCGGCTACACTACGCTACACTACACAACATAGCACATGATAGCGCATGGGTGTCTATGCTATACCAATATGCTGGGCAGCATAAATAGCATAACACTCTCATGAAGGCATCAAGATGTCTTCAGTTAGCTCTAGAACTTGTTGGCAATGGTCACTCTCAGCAATAGACAAAATCAGCAAGTTAGCTTTGTTTTGCACCCCCTTGATTATCCCCAAAGTTGTCACTATGCTTGAACTTGCTCACAAGAGTAGGGAAGATGTATTCCTGGAGCACACGCTTCACTTTGCATTCATTGTTGTCATTCTTTGTAACAAACATGGTAGTTAAGTAGACTTTGGCACATGCAACTTGAGCAAGATTTCTTTCAAGATTGGTGGCAACGCTATGCTATGCTATGTAGCATAGCACAACGTAGTGCACGAGTGTCTATGCTATGCTGATACGCTGTGTAGCATAAATAGTGTAACACTTAAATGATGGCATCAAGACATCTTTGGTTAGCTCTAGAAGTTGTTGATAATGGTCACTCTTAGCAATAGATAGAATCAGCAAGTTTTCTTTGTTTTGCACCCCCTTGATTATCCCCAAATTTGTCCCTACGCTTGACCCTACTTACAAGAGTAGGGAATACGTAGTCCTAGAGCACAGGCTCCACTTTACATTCATTGTTTGTATTCTTTGTAACAAATATGGTAGTTCACTAGACTTTGGCACATGCAGCTTGAGCGGTATGGTCATAGCGTAACAGGTTTCACATTCAACATTACACAACAACATGGTACAGTCACGTTTGCACTCCATGTAGGACCCAAAACACGTGTTATCTAAACCACATTTCTCTCTCACTTCTGGATCTATAAATACCCTAGCAAACAACATTCAAAGGGTTGGATTCCTACACTTTTTGGCATTTTTTCTTTCTTGCGATTGGCATCTTGGCATTTGGCTTTTTAGCAATTAGCTTTGGTAAGGAGAGTGGGAAGCAGAAGGTTCCTATTCACAAGCTATTGACAGCAGTCCAAGGAGCTGTAACCATACTACTTCATTGTAAGTTGTGCCTATTCACATTGCACCTCATTTGTACACCTTTCAACCAGACAAAGATCAAATCCCTTGATCTTAGGAGGGTGCACCCAAGCCTGTTTCATTTTGTTTTGCTATTATCATATTTTACATTATTCTCTATCAATTTATGTTTATCGCTCATCACTTAAGTTACACCTAACATCCTTTAAAAAATGTTTGCAAAAGATTATTGTACACCAGTTAAGTCCTTGTTTGATCAACCAGACCATTCAGGGCACCTCATTTCCATTTTTCTCCAGCTCAGCCCTCACACAGATCTGGGGTTAGGCTGTATGCACGGTGACCTCTTGGTGTTTCATTCACCAATGTTTTTGGTCGCTACAATTTTTTGGTGGTATAAGGAGGGCCCTTTGTGCCCTTTCTATGTATCATAGGCAATCCTACATGCTATTTGTACCCCATTACCTACTAGTGTAAATGTGACACCCTTGTGGTTGTCTAGGCATCAGGTGGTACAAATTGGTTGAAACAATGGTTCCTCTAGAACCCTGCAGGATGAAAGCCTCCAACCACTTACAGTATCGCATTCACTTTTTTGACTACACTATGCTACCTGTGTCTCATGTGGTGTAGCAAACCTCCTAGTTTCTAACACTTCCCAGCCTACCTAGTTTCAGCCTCCTCTCCTACCACCTTCACTACTACTGCTCAGTGTAATGACGTGTTGCTTGCAACTCCTCCTCACGCATACCCTTCCTACTTCCCCAAATTTCATAACTGAAAATGAATCCTATTACCACAGTAGTTCCCACCTCAGACCTGGAGGTACCTTACTCTATCCAACATCTGATAGGTACTGAGTGATTGTCCAACCCAATGCTGGTACAACGACAATCTCTTAGGTTGCAATAGCTATCACCTGAGTGTTTGGGAAACGATGCAGAGTGATACGATTTACTCTATGAAAAATTCGAAGCAAACCTACCCTTAGACTGCCAAGAACTCGAGGATAAATGTAACTTCAAGTTCCTCCATTGGAATGGGAGGGAATTCATCCTTGCCCCTGATGTTACCATCCCACTGACTGAAGCATATCAATGGGTCTTAAACCAACTGATGTGAGTGAGTACATCTAGGGAATGGAACACAGTTTCCCACTATGATGAGACATTTCAGGATGGGCAGGAGGAGTTAGACTCCCACTTCGAAGGTGGTGGCTAGACCTACATCATGGCTATCCCTTCCAGTACTATATTCTAGTCAAACCCACTCTTCTCTTCCACTTCCTTTTCTTCTACTCACTTCATTATTTCCCCAACCTTGCCATAGACAACATCCTCTTCAGTAATGGGTAGCCATCCCATATCTTCAACCTATCAGTATCTAGGCCCTTCAACTTTGTTCCCAGTCACGCTCCCTTCCCAATCTATTCCAGCATCATACCTAACATCAGTCATGGCTACACTGCCATAGGTGCATGTTGTGCCTACGTCACAACTTCATGTGAATTCTACTCCTGTTCCCTCATTTACACCCATCCCACCACTAGTAGTAGACCCACTCTCAACCGTGTGGTGGATGCTAGTTGCTTCTCTCCCTATTACACAACCCTCTTAGATGTCGCATTATGTCCAACCTCAAGCGTACCAAGTCCTGTAGGCAATGCAACCAAACATGGGGCTATAGGATGCTTCACTAACCAGGCAAGTACCCCACCTCTCCACCAATGGCCATCACCCCAATAGCACCACCCACTATGTGGTGGACTATGCAAGTAGCACCACTTGGTGGAGCGGCCCCAACGATGCCTCTCATGGGATAGCCCACCACACCAATAGTGTCACCCATGATGGTTGCTTAGGCAGCCCTACAACCACCTGCAAATTCCCTGGGTTTGTATCAAGCTTTCCAAATCATCCAGACCCTCATTGAAGAGATAAAATAGCTCAAGGCCACCAATTTTGAGACTGTTCAAGTCATGGAATTCTACCATGACAACCCCATTAGCCTAGCTATCCCTATGCTTACCTTGCCACATGGGGTGTCACTCCCACAATTTACAAAATACAATGGGAAGGGTGATCCCAATGTGCATTTAGTGACCTTTAGGTCTAAATCTCTATTTTTTCAACCATGGCCTCACACCATTATCTATGTCTTTGCCATGTCTCTGATAGGTAAAGCTCTAAATTGGTATCATGTGCTCCCACATACCTCCGTCTCAACCTTGAAGGAGCTGTTGAGTCAGTTTGTGACCTGCTTCAAGTACAACTTGAAATCGGAGGTCACATTAGAATAGCTTATGAGTGTTAAGAAAGATCCACTAGAGTCTGTGCAGAGATTCATACAATGGTGGAGCACCACCTTAAACGAGGTACATGAACCTATTGCAGAGGCTCACTTTTTAGCCATTTTTAAGGGAGCAATAAATGAATTCATTAAGTCTAAACTCTACTACCTAGCCCCATGTTCTGTCAGCCAAGCATTTGCACAAACCAAGAGAATTCAGGACATGGTCAAAGCCAATAAAGACCCAACCTATGTTACCTATAGAAAAGCATATATCAAAAAAGAAAAAGAAAAGGGCAAGGTCACGACAATAGTGGCTACTATGGCCAAAGAAACTAAGCCCGATAACAGCAACAACAAAAAGGTTACCACGGCACCTAATGCTCCTGCCAATACCACACCTAGCTCTAGTAACATAGGACAGTCCTCAACATCAACACTTGTAGCACCAACCTAGTTGAGGCCCAACTTTGAGTGCAAGGATCACTCCAAGTATACCCCCTTACCCATTAAGCCTTTGTAACTTTTGAAGCAATTTTTGGAAGCTAGGTATATACAACATAAACAGATGTTGGAGGAGGTAATCAAAAATCATCAAAGGTACTATAAAGTTCTATGAAACTCCTTGTTGATTATGCCCAATGAACCCCCACTACCTAAGAATTTCAAGCTAGAACTTTTTTGCGACTATCACCAACTATGTGGTCATGATACGAACTACTGTTTAGCATTGAAAGATGATATCCAATGCATGATTGATCAGGGCAAGCTGTTCATGGATGAGAGCAGTCCCATCTACCTCGAAAACCAATTAATGCATGTTTACAAAGACCCCATGAACACTAACAATGCAAGGTACACCATCAATGTTATTGGTATTGACAGTAATCTAGAACCACCACAGCAACCATTCGTGGTCATGTGCCTCCTTGTAATGCAAAAACACCAACAACAAAAACAACGATGATGTTGCAAGCCCCATTTGTCCTTAAAGTTTCTCATCAAACATCCACCTCACCATTTATTCTCAGAGTTGCACTACTACCTATGCCAACACAATAGGCACCATTTGTCATTAAGATGCTAAAAAATCCAAGCTCCTCTACCACTCAAATCCAGGCAACAAAAAATGCATCATAGCCTCCTTGTCCAAAAACCTATGAAGAGCGTTTAGTAGACAAGATGGCTAGGGAACACACTATGCTAGGTCCTCCTAAGCCTACCCCCTTTTCTGTAGTCCCCATGACCTCTTCGTCATCAATTGCTGGTGGCAGCATACATACATAATTAAAGCCCATTGAGCCAAAAAAGTTGGTTAGCTAGCCCAAAATCACTTCTCCTCAGGAGATTCATCTTCTAGGATGGATAGAGGAGGAAAGCATTAACAAACAACAAGATGGTGAGTAGGACTTTCTCAATGCCCTTACATAAGTCAAACAAGTCCTAAAGTAGAAAAACATAGCTTTAAGTCTATATGACCTGATAATGACTTCCACAACGCATCGTCAGGCCATGGTTCACATGTTAGCATCTATCCCAATTGATGAAAGCATGCTGGCCAAAGAGAAAGTAATCCACGTTGTCATGCTTTCCTCTATAGCCAAAGAACCATGGCCAACTCAGTTGACAGTTCACGATGAGTCCATTAAGAATGACCTTGAAAAGGGTCAGGTGACAATGGTACCCATGTTCATTACAATTTAGGTTGATTAGTACAAGATCTGAAGTGTACATGTTGATGAAAAGGCTGCTACCAATGTTATTCCATTTTCCATGGTGGACAAATTAGGCTTGGTTGATCAAATCAAGCCCATGGAAACCTCCTACCTGAAATCATTCAACAGAGCATGTGTGGTGATAAAGGGAACTGTCCACATTAATTTTGTGGTAGGGGACCCATTCCCCACAAGTGTGGTGTTCATTGTGGTGGAAGGAATGCCCAAGTTCAACCTGATCTTAGGGAGGTCATTGTTAGCCCAAGTAAGGGCCATCTCTTCACCAATACATCAAGAGATCCACCTACCCTACATGGGTGGGGAAGTGGTGATCTACAGTGATGAAGTAGCTACCCAATCCACGAACAACATTGACATGGTGTAGGGTTTAGAGATAGTAATCTTAGAGAATGAAGCATCTATTCATGCTGAAACCCCTTGCTTGATTGATAAGCCAGCCAGAAACACCAACTCAGATAAAGAAACTATGTGGGTTGAGTTGCCTTTTCATACAGTAGATAACGACATAGAAGAATACCACAACAAAACCTCTCAGCCATATGCTTCGCCTAGCCCATGATGGGTTAGGAAATAACTACTTAATTAGAGGTTACCTCTAATTCAATTACATAAATTCCTGGCTTTAACAATTTTTCATCTTCTTCCATCTTCATTTTAGCATCACGTTCACTGTTTGCATTATGTTCATTTTTTAGCATCATGATAACTATTTCCATTATTTTAATTGTTTACATCATGTCTATTGTTTGCATTCGCATCACGTCTACTATTTGGATTATGTCCACCATTTACATCAGGGTTGTTGCTTGCATTAATTATCTACCACCCGCCTAAAATGGCCTTAAACTATTACAATGGCCTGAAATGGCCTAAAACTATTGCAATGGCCTAAAGTGGCCTAAAAATAACAATAGCCCAAAATGGCCTTAAACTACCATCATAGCCCGCTAAGGCCTACAACTAGCAACTCCACTTCTCAAAAAATAGGCAAAAATAAAAAAATTTATTATCATTAATTAATGACCCGAAATGGCCTTAAACTACTATTGCAGCTCAAAATGGCCTAAAACTAAAACAAGAGGCCCTCAAGGGGGCTTACACACATTCATAAAAAAAATAAAAGAAATAATAGATTAACCAAAATGAAATAATTTTTTCACATTTTACTTTTCATTCAATTTCAGTCCATACAATAATGTTTGCAAAAATTTGAATCCAATTCAAAAACAAAAATAAAATTTTCTTTTGATGCTATGCTATAAATATTCATCAACATCCTTGTTTCTTGTCTTGCTCAGTCCTATGCCTCCATTCGGATCCTACATAGGACAAGGAGTAAAACAATAAATCAAACTACAAGTAAGCTTTTACAAAATAAATTATGACACAATAAAGAGTGACTAACCTGAGATGGTCCCACATCCATTTTCGAGGGTATCCTATCCATGCCAGCTGCTAGACATTGAAGGATTTCCTCCTTAGTGAGGTTGGTCCAATTCTCCTCTCCCAAATCAATGCTTGTCACAACTTTTCCTTTCTCCAAGGCTGTCCATCTAGGTGGCCTCAAAGAAAAGGTGGCGGTGGTGGTCTTCCCAAAAGGTAACATCATTTCCCTTTCAAGAGACTCACTAACCTCCTCTTGTTGCATGAACTTTTCATAGGCCCCAGTACCGCTAATGACATTGAGGAATAGCTTACAAGTATTCAAATCAACAGAAGCATCCTAATATTGTTTATGATAGGTGGCACATTCCATTTTATACATATTCTTATGGTTCTTTTGTGCCTACCCCCATTCATACACCTTTGCACTATAATCCTTCCAATCTTAGTTCTTCTAGGCCAGAAGGTCCATTTTCATGCATTGTTCAATAATCTTGCGAGTGACCTCATTCTTACTGTGTATAGCTATCCAATATCTTGCATAGTCAATAATGGTCGTATGCCAACTACCATCACAAGTGTCATGGGTCAACAGAAATTCATTTCTAGATTGAAGGTCCTCCAACTCAGCCGCTTGGTTGGCCTTCTCTTTCTCAAGATTTTGCACCCTCTTCCAAAGGTCCTCATTGACATGCCTACACTTCCACAAGAAGCATGTTGAGCATAATGCACATTTACTTATTTCCTCGTATATATGATGAGGCACCTTAGCTACCTCTGGAGGAATTTTAGGCACAACATCAACCTCAATGGCCTACCTAGGATCCCACTTGAGATGAGAAGCTATCAATTACATGTGGGAAAGCATTAGTCATAGTGTCATAAAAAAATGTAATGCAAACAACTTAGAGAGCCTAACACATTAACTTCAACATACCTATCTCAGGATCGATCTACCTTAGGTGATCGATCATGTCATCGACCACCCCTTCCATAAAAGTGAATTTATTGAGGGTCTCAGTCCATGGTCAGATATGAATCGAAGAAGAAGGGTTGGGACATTAATAGTGGTATCCACTACACAATAAAACACGTTAGCAATGATGGAGATGACAAAAATGAAGCTGAGAAAAAAGAATAACATAAACAACAGTGCAAAGCTCCTACCCAGCAAGCACTCAGGGGTGATAGTAGGGGGATTTCCCATTGACACATTTTCAAGCAAGTAATCAAACTCACTAGCATCAAATTACAGCCCCTCCCCTTATAGCTAACTCAAAACTATGATAGCATCCTTAGTAGTCATGTGCCCCTCAAGTATTGAAGCACATTCTGCAAAAGGGTCATTGGTAGCAGGGGCCTCTTCCTCTATGGTAGGGGCCTCTTCTTTTGCAATCGGGACCTCTTCTTCCTCTTCAACAGGGACCCCTGCTTTAGGGGCCAAAACCTCTTCTCCTTCCTTTGTTGATATACACATTCAAAATAAGCATGCTACTCCAACATAAAATGGGTGCCACACTAATTAGATAGTTAAGCACACTTACCAACTATGCGTTGTATTTTACGGACCTTGATCTGTAACTTTCTTCCCCTCTCTTCATTAGTATGGAGAGGTTCTTCTATGGGACAAGACTTTTTACGTTGTAGCCTAGTTTTGATGGTTTTTGCAATGAGGCATTCCCCCCTTAGCACATTGCCTATGTTAATAGGAGGTGCCTCTCCAATGTTGTCTAGGGCATGAAAGGTATGCCCCACCCGATCCCTCATTATTATCGAAAGTGATTTCCCAATAGCTTCTAGGGGATCTTGGGATCGGGTGGTATGGAAAACTTGGCAAATCCATGGCTTGGATATCTGGGTGTGATTTTGTTGCACCCAGGAGCCATTCTTACGAACCACCAATAATTATGCAAAGCATCATAGGCAAACTATGAAGAAGGCATAATGCACATTGAAACGGGAATCAAGCTTCTCACGAAGCTTAACCATTTTAGCACACAAGCCTTCCAAGAGGTACTTCACCCAATTGTAGTGGGTCCCTTTTTCCATAATGTCCTACATGATATAGGCCTACTCTAATCTAAGGATTTTCCCTTGGAAGATTAGCTTAGGGAAGGCACGGGCATGGAAGATAGGGTAAATTGTTTAGGCCACCGCTAGCTTGACCTTGTGGATGTAAATCCCCTTTTGGTCCCCAGCCATTCTTCTATGTCCCCCTGATGCTTGACATCCTTGCTATTCTTTTTTCCCATAGGTAGGCCATCAAAGGGGACATAAAAAAGGTTTGTAAAAATTTTTTCATTTATCTCAAACACCACCCACACATTGTGAACTCATGTGTGGAAGCAATTAGCCTTTTCAGAAAAGGAGTCAACCAGGGGGAGAGCATTTCGATAGCTGGGACACTTGAATTTATAGCTAAGAACAAATCCATGAGCCCAGCTTCCTAAAAGTTCTGAACCAAGATGGTTGGGGATCCATTGCAAAGCCAACACTGAGTCTCGTCCACCTCCCTGTACTTGAAGAAAAGGTTGGTCTCATCACATCCAGCAGTGATCATTGTAACCTCTTGGGATGCGCTGGCTACTACAATAGTTAGCAACAAAAAAGTTTGTAAAGGAAAAAGAAAATCATCACTTGAGCACATAAAAACAAATGCATGGTTTAACATACCAGGTTTAAATGGCATAGGAAATGGTGAAATTTCCACTAGAACATCTTCTACAGTAAGCGGTCGACGAGATGTCCACTCACTATTCAGCTAGCCAACTTCTTCACATTTCCCATACAACTTATAATACTTAGTTGGATAGGTTTTGAAATCAAGCCCAAGTTATTCTATAGCACTGGCACACATGTTCTCGATGAAGGATAACTCTTACAAAGCTTTTTGGGCCAATGCCAATGTATTCGTGTTACCATAAAGACCATCCTTGTCAATATAAAACTTGGCAACACATAAAATATAGTAAGCATTTTGACTAGTGCAAGGAAAATGATACAACATATTTAAAATGCCTTCATAGGACTCACCCACCAGCATAATAAACAATTCTAGGTGGGTTCTGGAAGCAAGTGCCCATGTGATGGGCAACATACAATGTGTTGTATAGATAGTAGCATTTGAATTTGGGCATGTCCTAGATCCAACTTAAGCGCTTCAAGCCTCTTGGGCATTGGTTAGATCCTTTTTCCCCTTCACCTTTGATTGACCCATCAGCCATGAACTTCAAAACACCTCAGTTTGCCCTAAGAAACAATGTTTTAGTAAGTACAACAACTGTTTCGACTGATAAGTGTTACCACACGATCACACTAAAATGGTGAAGGAGGAACTCTAGGAAGTCCTATGCACCCTTCCAAAACTAGACTTCCTAGTGTCCTACCTATGCATGGGTAGGAAGGAAATTTTCCATGGGTTTACTAAGGTAGCATAGGACTCCTACTAGCTCAAGGAAGATCAGGACAATTCTTAGCATGACCTTGTGCAATACAACAAGAAAGCGTTAGTGCAACATTCAAGTGATGATTACCAAGTAGCATAGTGTAACCCTTGTTGTATATTTTTCCCTTAGGTGTGAAATAATAATTCCTGAGTAAAAAAGCATTCAAAATTGCATGAAACATAGCAAAGTCTCACGCATAGCGTAGCATAGTAGGTGTACCCTATATAGCATAGCATAATAGTTACACTTTGCATAAGGGTGACGGTTGCAGTAAGCGCAACATAGAGGGATGTCCACACCCTGTGTCAGCATAGCAAAGTGGTAAGCATTGTAAAAACATTAACAAGCATAGCAGAGTAATAATATCAATAGTGTAGTAGCATAGTAGGTCTGTTGACATAGCCGCATAGCGGGCTTGTCAGCGTAGCCGCATGGAAACCATGACAACTAGGGCAGCATAGCGTAACAGGAACAAAAACCGTAACATAGTAACAGTTACAATGTCAAAAAAACATGGCCTAGGAAAAATATACATAGCATTCCCATTGTCCCAACCCTACCCCATTGCATGAAACATAGCCAGGTAAAATACAAATACAATAAACTCCCCCTTTGCTCGTGCTACGCTATGCTAGGCATGTGCTACGTTGCCCCAAAATATCACAAGAAAAAAATCCCATCTAAGGGTGGTATGCTATACTAAGCATGCACTATGCCACCCAGAACTACCCAAACCCCTATGATAATGTAGTGACCATTCCTAACAATGGCAACTAGGGTGGTGCTGTGCATAGCCATAGCATAGCAATTACCATGGCCGTTGCAGCCAAAGTGGCGACAGCCACGTCTTAGTAGCCAAAATGATAATAAAAGAAATAACAATAGTCACAACATAGCCACAATGATGACCAAAATAACCAAAATAGTGATGGCAATAGCAATCTAACTTGATAAACCACACAAAGTAAATGATTGTAGTGTAACACTTACCGGGTGGATGGACCCTTAGGCTTTTCCTCAATGCGTGCCTTGGAGAGGTGTCCCAGGTTGTGCTTCACTTCATCCACCTTGGCAAGCCCTTGATGCCTACGTTCACTTTTACATATCATTGCCTTGCTCACAAATTAGATGTATCAACTGCTACACTATGCCTATTACGCTCTCTTTCAGTTCAATCATGCTACGCTTTGGGTGTTGGCTTTGACAATGAAAATAACAAGTTTACCAAGGGGAAATCCCCTGTTTATAGCCAATGCAGGAAAAAAATTTGTCACTTTTGTGTCCCAAATAATGTGGAACACCCCTGAAGCATAGCACTATTGTAGCATAGCATGTCCCCACTACAGCGTAGCACTCAACTGCAACACAGTAAGCGAGTCCACCAAAATTTTTACTTCATCTTTATAAATTTTTCATAGACACGATCCACCAAGACCTTAAACTAGCAATTTTAACTTGCATTATTTCATAGTAACTATCCGCCAAGACCTTAAACTAGCAATTTTAACTTATAGTGTAACCTAGTGATGGCCTACCATGAACTTAAATTAGCAATTTTAGCATTCATTTTACATTTTAGACCTAGTTAATGATTCGCTATGACCTTAAACTGGCAACCTTAACTTTAATTTACATTATTACATTGTTATGGTCTGCTTTGACCTTAAACTGGCAACTCTAACATTTCCTTTACATTTTAAACCTATTGATGATCTGCTATGACCTAAAATTGGAAATATTAAAATGTGATTTTGCATTGTTGTAGTCCACTAAGACCTTAAACTGGCAATTATGTTGCATCGCATGATCACCTTGTCTACATTTTATTGCATGTTACTTTATTAAATAGGCACCACTTGACATTTTCTTATTTGATGATCTTATAAGAGTGCTCCAAAAATGGCTATACAGGGTGATCTCCACATGTCCCTTGTCCTGACAGGACCTTATGGTAGGCTTACAAGACACTTAAGCTTAGAATCAATAGACTTGGAATCATCCACTCATGACACTGTAGAATCCTTGGAGACATCTCTAGACTAGCCAGAACATCTAGTCCAGGCCTTAGACCTAGAGGCCGAGGATGTGACTGAGGACCCTCTTATTGAAACCCTAGTAACCACGTCTAGAGGTGAGGTGAAAACATTAAAAGTTAGTACCCTACTAGAGCCAAAAGTGCAACAAAGCATTTCAAAAGTCCTTAATGACAATGTCAAAGTGTTTGTGTGGTCATACGAAGACATGTTGGGCCTAGACCTACAACTCATACAACACAAAATTATCTTAGACCCATGTCAAAGTGGTTAAACAAAAAGCATGCAAAGTTAAACCAAAAATTGCCTTAGCTATACACAATGAAATCACCAAACTCTATCAAGATGGTTTCATTTGGGACATCGATTACTTAGATTGGGTCTCAAACATTGTAGTTGCACTTAAGAAAATCATGAGTATATAGATTTATATAGACTTCCAAGATTTAAATAGGATGACAATTAAGGATAACTTCTCGCTACCTAGTATCGATCAACTTATCAATACTACAGCTGGTCATGCCTTACTGTCCTTCATGGATGGGTTTTCAAGCTATAATCAAATTCGCATCAACCCAGAGCACCAGTTGGCAACTACTTTTATGACCTCTTGGGGGACTTTTTGCTATACAATGATGCCCTTTAGGCTAAAAATTGCTGGAGCAACATATCAATGAGCAATGACATACATCTTCAGTGATTACCTCTTAGAAAGGCTGAACGACTACATTGATGACATAGAAGTTAAGTCTAAGGAATCTACTGATCATCCCAATGATCTAAATGTAGTTCTCCAATGTTTTCAAAGGCACAACCTATGCCTCAACCCTAGGAAATGTGTTTTTATGGTTAAGATCAGACGCATGTTAGGTTTTGTAGTGTTGGAAGTAGGGATATGAGTGGATTCTAATAAGGTGAGGGCCATTGTCAACCTAGAAGCTCCTACAAATCTTAAAGAGTTGCATGGGTTGCAAGGTAGAGTACAGTTTATCAGAAGGTTTATTGTGAGGTTGATAGACAAACTACATCCCATGCAACACCTACTCAAAAAGGGGGTCAACTTCAAGTGGAAAGATCAATGTCAACAAGCCTTTGATAACCTAAAGAAAGATCTTTTGCACCTTCCCACTATTTACCCTCTATGGATAAGCCTTTCTACATCTACCTTGCCACCTTGCACACATCCATTGCCACACTACTATGTCAGAAAAGAGATGACGGGTCTAAAATCCCAGTATACTACTTGAGCCATGCATTGATAGCATATGAAGCAAAGTACAATGAGGTAGAGAAAAATTGTCTTGCCTTAGTATTCGCACTTGAAAAGTGGAGGTACTACTTGTTTCTTAGTAAAGTTAACATCATATGCAAAAGCAACATACTTCAGGCTATCACAACTAAGTTTTACGAGAGTAGTAGAATAGCCTCATGGAAAGCCATAATGGTGGAATTCAATTTACATTATGTGGTACAATCATCAATAAAGGGTCAAGCAGTAGCCACGTAGCTTACCACTTCACCTGTTGATGATCAGGCAGTAATAGAATCCAAATTCCTAGATGACCATATCAATAGCATAAGTCCTATGCCAACAGATTTTGAGGCTGGTTTACATTTTGATGGTGCTTCAACCACACAAGGTGGTAGTGCTCCTACTATTCTTACATTTCCCTCCAAGGAAATTTTACCCTTCGCATATCATTTTACATTCCTTTTCACAAATAACATAGCTAAGTATGAAGGACTCTTAGGGGCATTCTAGTAGCTCAAGACTTGAGAATCCAACAATTGACAATCTAGGGCAACTCGCAACTAGTTATCAACTAGATCACTGAAATTTACGCTTGTAAGGCTTTGCATTTGCAACCTTATTGCGATCTAGCCAAGAGTCTACTAAAGTATTTCACAATGTTAGACATTCAACATGTGCCTCATAACGAGAACACTTTGGCAGATATGCTAGCCACGTTAGCATTAAATGTGCCATCACACCTATTTGGTACCTTGCCTACTTCAATAATAGAATGCACAAATCCTATTACTTAGGTGGCACACATTACATCCGTAAGTGCAACAAATACCCAAGAGTAGTACACCAACATTAAAGCTTACCTTCAACATGGAGAACCCCCACATGACTTGACGTTCACTCAAAAGGACCAGAAATGAGCCCGACAATATGTCCTAATAGGAGATAACACTTTATGAAAATGCTCCTTTGATGGGATACTGCTAGCTTATGTTAGTGGGGAACAAGCACAAAAGATTCTTAACGAAGCCCATGTGGGACTATGTGGGGGACACATAGCCCCTAGGGCTATGGCAACAAAAATCAAATGCTTAGGTTACTATTGGCCCTGTATAGAACGTGATTGCCTTGACAAAGTTAGGATGTGTGATGTATGTCAATGCCATGTAATCCTTATACATGTGTTGCCTACTGAATTACATCCTATAAAGATCACATGGCCTTTCCAATGTTGGGGACTAGATATCATAGGACCCATCACACCTAAGTCTTCTGTAGGACATAGCTTCATTAACACCACAACCAAATACTTCACGAAGTGGGTAGAGGCTATTCCCCTAAGAAAGACCACATCTCAACAAGTTTGCCACTTTATCCTAGACAACATAGTAATAAGGTTTGGTCTTCCCATGACTATTGTGATGGAAAATGGGCCACAATTTAGTATCACAGAAACCAAAACCTTTTGCGAAAACATTCACATCAAACACTCTTTTTCATCATTGTACTACCCATAGGCCAAAGGTTAGGTAGAGGCAACCAACAAGGTCATCATCAACCTTCTCAAAAATATGCTTAGTAGTAGCAAGAGGTGATGGCATGAGAAAATCCTCTATGTGTTGTGGGCTTACCATATGACATGCAAAAATGCTATAGGTAAGACTCCATATAGTCTTGTTTACAGATCTAAAGCGGTGTTACCTCTTGAATTGCAGGTTCCATCACTTCAGATGATCCTATCAAACATTGTAGATGAGGCTCAAAAAAACAAGTCAAGGATCATTGATCTTGACTCCATTGAGGAGGAGAATGCCCAAAAACTTGGTTGCATCAAATGGTACTAGGATAAATAGTGGCAAAAGCACCACGGCAACTTACATCAATGACCAATTAAAAAGGGGGACCTAGTTCTCAAGGCTGTTTGTAAGCCTGTAAGAAAATTCTCAACTAACTGGGAAGGCCCTTTCATTATTATGAAAGCCTATGAGAACAAGGTGTTCAAATTGGCCAATATGGATGGCAAAGAGTTTGCAAATCTCATTAATCACTTGTACCTCAATCCATACTATGATTGATGCAAAGGATTAAAGCAGATACAAAGTAAGGTAAGCACAGATGTCTGCTACAACATAAAATTGGCATAGATAGTCTGCTATGACAATAAACTGGCACAACTCATCCGCTATGATGTTAAACTGGCACAAAATGTCCTTGGGCTATGACATAAAATTGGCATCCATAGCATGGTATACTATGACCTTAAACTAGCCATCCATTATCTGCTATGATGATAAACTAGCATAGTGATCTATTGGGACCTTAAACCAGCACATCGGTTTGCTAGGACCATAAACTAGCACATCTGGTGATCTACCAAGACCTTAAACTAGGTTCACAGTGTAACACCTCCCAGCTCACATCCACAACCCTATGAACAAGCGAGCATGCACACTTCCAAACTTCTTGGACAACACGGGATGGGACATTGTAATTCTAGAATGTAGTTCATGTTGCTAACAAAAAATCCTCTGGAACACATGTAGCATCACCACCCTTGGCATCTTGCTGATCTTCTAGAGATGTCATTTGACATCTTGCTAACCTTCTGGAGCTACTGCTATGACAACTAGTCATCTTGGTAGTAGCTCCTACTATTAGCACCTACTACTAGAGTCCCAGTACTATTGTGGCCTAGCCATAAGGTTGCCATCGTCCAGCCCTTTCCGTCATCCAAGCCCAAAAGATGTTCAACTATTAGGCTTCTCACCTTGCAGCTAGACTACATGATATTTGCCTTGGGTGAGGAATCATAAGCACCTACATCACCACTGCTCCTAGCCTCTTCAGTGCTAACCTTTCCAGTCTAACGCTGCCCGAACCGGTGCTAGCCTTCCTACTTTGGGCATCGTGCATGTCAGACACAACACTTGCCACTCTAGCAATGTGCAAAGAAAATAGTACTTTTCCCTCACTTCACTCGATGGTTGTTTTTTCTAGTTTTCTCTCTATTGTGTTTGTAGGATACAAGCCAAGATGGCATCATTCAGAGATGCACTTTTCCATGAGAGAAAGATACTATACTACTCCGAAGCACTCACTCCAATTTCCTTAGCTCCTTGAGAGTGCATGCCCTACTCTCGCTTTTAGCCAACTTAATCCTCCATTCCCTATACCCACAATTTCCCATATCCTCTTCGCAAGTTTTCTTGATGTAGATGAAGCCCTTTCATATGCCCAACCACCAAATTCATGATGGGAGTAATGCAACTTGCCCCATGGGAAGCATCTACAGGCAGGTCAAAGCCCCACATGGATGTAACATAACTCATCTTGGGGAGGAAACACCTGTCCCACAACAACAACAAGGTTTTTTGCAAGTGAACATGGTTGTACAACAAAGGGAAAGCACAAAAATTCAAAAGAGTAGAAAAGATCAAAGAAAAAAAAGACAAGTGCCTAAATCAAATGGCACAAAAATTGCTATGCAATCGCTTCAACCATCAATCGACCATCTCTAAGCACTCCGATGAGAGGTCAAAGGCCAACAAAGAAAGGCACCCATTCACGCTAACTTCCTCATAAGAACTCTAACAAGGGATCATGCTATGGCAACAGTTTTGCAAAATTTCATATGTTACATTCATCCCTTCCCCAAACCTATTTTCTCAAATCTATCCCTTGCCCTTTATCCTACATCGCCCTCTAGGCACTCTTAAACATAACAAAGTGTCATATGAGTAGGCATTGAAGAGTGATGTCGGTGTTTTTTTCTTCATGGTGTTTCATATTATTTTTCGATGTCTCTTAGGTAGGTCCTCCATACATCAACAAGGAGGGGCCATTGAAACACCATAAATTTTAGTACTCTCATGATTTAGCAGTCCTAAAATTTGTACAAGGATCCCTACAAGCATGATGTCACGATGGACCATGGAGACGACATGGCACCCCGGAAGTCCTAACACCTAAAAAGCTACTTTTGAGCGTACCTACCACCCTCTATAGCATAGTCAACATGGCACCCAACCACAAGGCCAATTTGCATGAAAAAGGAAATGGGGGTAGAACGTACATTCTAGCAAATCTTTTATCACCCGGGCTAATAGGCTTGCTACACCCTCTAGCTTGCCTAGCTTGACACTTGACCCAGCTGACGGTTTACCCAGGGATCATGCTAGGAGTTGCCAAAAGTGTTTAAGATGAGTGAAATAGTTTAACAAGTTTTCTAACTATAGGAACCTGCTACGCTACATAGCATAGCAAGCCTTGAAGAGACTGAATAGGCACCAAAGATGTAGTTGCCAATAACTTGGCCCCTAGGGTACTGAAACACCACAAAAAATTTTGGCTAACACTTGTAGATAGAAATTAAGCTAAGTCATGTTGGTCCTCAGCATGACCAAGCTTGAAAGCCTCAAAAAGTACCAAAATCAAGCGTCCAGACCTCCCAGAACCTTCTCAAAGGTTCCCAGCAGCTCTTGGACACTTGAAAATCGAATTTTGGGCTCCAAATGATGGTCTCTCGTTCCTGTACGCCCGGCGTATACGCCCAGGGTGCAGCCAACGTAGTGAGACTTTTGGGCCCCAAAAATGAGTCAAAACATGCCAGAACTGAGCGTTTGGACCCCCAAGACCTTCCCTAGGGTCCCCAGTAGGTCTCAAACACTTCAAAATCAAATTTTTGGGTCCAAATGATGGTCTCTCATTCTTGTACACCTGGTGTATACGCCGAGGGTGCAGCCAGCGTAGTGAGACTTTCGCGCCCCAGAAATGAGTTAAAATGTGCCAGAATCGAGAGTCCAAACCCCCCAGAACCTTCCCCAAGGTTCCCAGTAGGTCTCAGGCACTTGCAAGTCAAATTTTGGGCTCCAAATGATGGTCTTCTTTTCCTGTACGCCCAGCGTATACGCCGGGGTGCAGCCAGCGTAGACAGACTTTCGGGCCCCAGAAATGAGTCAAAACATGCCAGAATTGAGCATCCAAACCCCCTAGATCCTTCACCAAGGTTCCTAGTAGGTCTCAGGCACTTGAAAATCAAATTTTAGGCTCCAAATGATGGTCTTCCATTCCTGTACGCCCAGCGTATACGCCGGGGTGTAGCCAGCGTAGACAGACTTTCGGGCCCCAGAAATGAGTCAAAAAGTGCCAGAATTGAGTTTCTAGACCCTCCAGAACCTTCCCAAAGGTTCCCAATAGCTCTTGGATACTTGAAAATCAAATTTTGGGCTCCAAATGATGGTCTTCCATTCCTGTACGCCCACCGTACACACCGGGGTGCAGGCAGCGTAGATAGACTTTCAGGCCCCAGAAATGAGTCAAAACATGCCAGAATTGAGTGTCCAGACCCCCCAGAACCTTCCCCAGGGTTCCCAGTAGCTCTTAGGCACCCAAAAATCAATTTTTGACCTTAAAATAAAGCATTTTCATGTGTATACGCTGGGTACATTTTTGGCTTACGTTGGCATCCTGTACACTTACGCTGGCATCCTGTACGCTCAGCATCCACAGCGTATACGCCCAGCATATACGCTCAGCACATCAGGCGTATACGCCCAGTGTATACACCCTACACTCTTAGTGTATATGCCCAAAGCATTTACGCCCACCAGATACAGCGTATACACCCAGCATATACGCCCAGCAGATGTAACATACTGTACACCTATAAATTTCATTCTTTTGCACCCGGTCAACGTCCACGTGTCACCCAACCCGAACCTAACTTCAAAACCTGCGTAAAACCCCAAAGTTTCCATGGGACATGGGAGGGGGAAATTTTAAACAAATCGGGAGAAAGGAAAAGGAGACAAACCTGACGCGCTGGGCATACATCCTGCACGCTGTGCCTGCAGAAATTCCCAGAAGTTGCCATCACAATCCTCACCCATCGGGGCTAAATAGCTACCTTGTGATCAATCCACAACTGTGTTTGGACTGGTGCACTCTGTAATCAATTTTCAATACAAAACAGTTTACATTTTGCACAGATTTATTACAGTTTTCTTTGTTTTTCAGTTTACGTTTATAGGCTCATTTACATTATCGTGCTTGTTTATAGTTTACATTTAATGTGCATTATTTACGTATAACCCAACGTGTTGTAGCGGCAAATGTTGGGGAAGTCCTTGTTTGATCCGCGTATGGACCATCCAAGGCACTCTGCCTTCGTCCGTTCTAGCTTGCCCTCAAGCGGAGGCAGGGTCGACTGTTCTTGTCTATGGATCTTTCGGTGCTCGTAACGTTCCAACCTTGCACCGACGATTTCGGACAATACAGGTACCTACTCTATCTCATCCTTGAAGCATGAACAACATGATGCAGCAAAAATGTAGAAAATTTTGTCAAAAGTCTTCTTCATTTGAGTGCTATGCTACACAACATAGCACAGCGTAGCTATGTTCTTCCATGGAAATGCTTCTACATAGAATGATTCTGGGAAAGTGAACATATCTTCCCCTACATTAACCATCAATCATGCTTATTTTGCCATCACCCCAATACATCTTTATCATTCTATGATGAAATGTTTGCAAAGTAAATTAGAATTTCAGCCAAACTGGGTGCGACATTGTGTTATGCTACGCAGCGTAGCACAACATAGTAAGGATAGAATGCACAAAGGTTTTCTCCCAAGTGGTCTCTAGCAAAGGGATTACACTTGGCCACATTCAAACCTTCAAGAGCACTTATTCCACTTCGCCCTCAGGTTTCAAGAAAAATTTCTTGATAAAGCATTGTAATCAAGCAAGGATGCATATTGCACTGGCTACTATGCTGTGCTACACTATGTAGCATAGTACAACATAGCAGGGACACAAAACACAAAAGTTTCCCAAGGATGAACCTTCCAGTATGAAAGATAGAGTTGCAATTGCTTGTCTAGCCAAGCCTTAGACAAGTATTTTCAAATTTTAGGCAAGATTTCTTTCAAGACTAGTGGCTACACTACACAGTGTAGCACAACGTAGCACACAGGTGTCTACGCTACAGCGATACACTGGGTAGCATAAATACCATAACCTTCGCATGAAGGCATCAAGACATCTTCAGTTAGCTCCAAAACTTGTTGGCAATGGTCACTCTTGAAAATAGATAGATTCAGCAAGCTTGCTTTGTTTTGCATCCTCTTGATTATTCCCAAAGCTATCCCTATGCTTGAACCTGCTCACAAGAGTAGGGAATATGTATTCCTGGACCATAGGCTCCACTTTGCATTCATTGTTGTCATTCTTTATAACAAACATGGAAGTTCACTAGACTTTGGCACATGCAACTTGAGCAGTATGGTCACAACGTAATAGGTTTCACATTCAGCATTACACAACAGCATGGTACAGTCATGTTTGCACTTCATGTGGGACCCAGAACACATGGCATCCAAACCATATTTCTCTCCCACTTTTAGCTCTATAAATACCCTAGCAAACAACGTTCAAAGGGTTGGCTTTCTACACTTTTTTGCATTTTGGCTTTCTTGTGATTGGCATCTTGGCATTTGGATTTTTGGCGATTGGCTTTGGTAAGGAGATTCACAAGTAGAGGGTCCTATTAGCAAGTTTTTGATAGCAGTCCAAGGAGCTATGACCATACTGCTTTGTTGTAAGCTATGCCTATCCACACAGCACCTTAGTTGTACACCTTTCAGCTAGACAGAGATCAAATCCCCTGATCTTAGGGTAGTGCACTTTCTCACCCATGCCTATTTTACTTTTTTTCTATTATCATGTTTTACATTATTTTCTATTAGTTTACATTTGTCATTCCTCGCTTAAGTTACACCTAACATCCTTAAAACAAACATTTACAAAAGGTTATTGTACATCGGTTAAGTACCTGTCTGATTGACCAAATCATTTAGGGAACCACGTTTTCATTTTTCTCTAGCTCGACCCTTGCATGGATCTAGGGTTAGGCTATATGCCCAATGAACTCTTAATGTTCCATCCATCGATGTTTTTGGTTGCCACAACATCAGCTAGTGCCTTCTCAAAAGTAATACAAAACAATAAATTAATTAGCAAGTGCAAAAATAAAATACAAAATTAATGCACAAAACTGACAAATAAAAAGCATAAAAAGAAAAGAAAAACTAAATAGTTTGGGGGAAATTTATTAAGGATCTCCTCTAAGAATTAGAGGATATCAACCTCTAATAACCATGTCTAGTTCTTATGGTTGAAGTTAACATCTGCAAGGGTCTTTTCCTTGTCCATGGGGATCCATGCAAGAGGTTGCATAGAAAAGGTGGCCATAGAAGTCTCCCCTAAGGATAGGGTAATCTCTCACTCTAGGGAGCCATTAATCACTATATGCTAAGAAAATAGCTCAAAGTCCTATCTCCCGCCAATCGCCTCAATAAACATCTTAAGGTGACAGGCCTTCATAGACTCATTATTGAGCTGCTACAAATAGGTGTCCTACTCATGCTTGTAATGGTGCTTGTGGTCCTTCATCATATGCCCTCACTTACACACCTTGGTACTAAAGATTTTCAACTCTTGATTTTTCGAGGAGAGTAGATCCATCTGCAAACTCTACTTGATGATCTCTTGGGTATCCTTATTCTTTCCTTAGATCATGGACTAGTATCTAGCATAATCTATCTCTAATGTCTGATAGGTACTATCCCATTGTGCCTAAGCTGACAAGAAATCATAATGGGATTAGAGGTCCTCGTTCTTTGTGGTCCGGCTTGCCACTATCTCCTAGAGCTTGTGCATGCATTCCATAGGTGTTCATTTGAGCACCTATAGGTCCACAACATCTTCGCACTAGAAAACATGCACTTTCTCACCACCTCGTACACATGATGAGGCACCTACTCCACCTCAGAGGGATACTTAGGGATGACATCCATATGAGATTCCCAATTTGGATCCCAATGAAGCTTAGAGCCTATTAGCATACAATGAACAAACCAATATTAGTAATATACTAAGTATAAAATTGGTAAAATAGTTCAAGAAAAATGACATACATATAAAGTTTGCGATTCGTCTATTGTATGTAGTCCACCATGTCCTCCATGATGCCTTCCATGAAGGTGAATTTATCTAGTGTCTCTACCCATGGCTTCATGCAGTGGGTAGGCACTAGTTGTTGATCGCTAATAGGAATATCTAAGACTGCAATACAACACAATGCAACACTTAGTGATAACTAAGTAGTTAAAGGCTTAAGAGTAAAGGATAAGAGTAGATGATAATACAAAGTGCTCACTAAGCAAGCCCTCAAATGTCAATGTCGATGGATCTCCCAGCTGCACACCATTGAAGAGGTTGTTGAAATCACCCTCAAGGTGGAACAACCCCTCCACATCAAATTGTTGGGAGATCTTTGGGGCCTTTGATGGCTCCTCTCTATGTGCTACCTCCTCTTCAACCTAAAGAGGGGTCATGTATGTTTCCTCTACTATCACCATCGCTACTTCCTTAATAGCCCTCTTTCTTGACTTACAAACATAGCATAGTATAAGAAAAAATAAAAGCGAAATGCATCTATGATATACACTAACCTATAACCACTGAATATAGTGTGGGTAACTTGAGGTTGACTTTCTTGATGTTTGCTTGTCCAATCATAGGGAGAGTCTCCTCTGTTGGGTGTGGCTTCTTGATTTTTTCCTTGGAGGATTCCACTATCTCCATAATGTATCGCTCAACCCCGTTTGCATCCCCAACAACAGTTGGTGGATAATTAGTAGCACTACCATGGGAATAATGTGACTATGACCTTCCTATATGTGCCTTTTTTGTAACTAAATATGACTTCTCAATCCCCTCTGGAGGGTCCTACACATGAGTGGTGGTGAAAAAGTGCTTAACCCATGGCTTGGATAGTTACTCATGATTTTGCATGACCCAACACCCACTATCCTTAATCACCATGAAATCTACAAGCCTTCATAGATAGGTTGCAAAGAATGCAAAGTGAAAGTGAGACCTCACATAGATGTTATTGTGAAGCCTGCTAATATTTTACTATAGTCTAACAATGATAGAAGAGGCCCAGTTAAACCTGGTACCCTCCTCTATGACCTCTTGCACCACCCATGTCTACTCCACCCCAAGGACCTTTCCTTGGGAGAGTAGCTTAGTAAAGGCACACACACATTTCCAACCATGATGCCTTTATGAGAGTTAGTTCCTAGCCACTCTTTGATCTCTTCCCTCTAGTATACCTCTCGGTTGGGCTTGTCAATGATTGACAGGCCCTCAGAGGGATGGCCAAAAAAGTTAGTGAAGAAAGCATTGTTGAGGTCCAAGACCACCCTCACTCTGTGCATGAAAGTGACAAAGTAGTGATCATCATAGTTGAAGAAGTCAATGATAGTCACCATCTTGGCCATTGGAGTGCTTATATTAAGTGCCAAGAAAAGGTCCATCAACCCAACATGTGTAAGCTGACCAGTCAAAGCCACTGAGGCTTGATGTCATAGCCAATTTTGCACCTCCTCTACATCATTGTACTTCATAATGAGGGTGGCCTCACTATAGCTAGTGGTAACCACTATCATCTCTCCTAAAGAAATAGTAGTTTTAACATAGGCAAATGCAATGTTAGCATCATGTGATCAATGGGTGCATAAGAAAAAGTGATAAAAGTCAAGCCAACATAATGAACACCCATGTGGAACAATCGATGTGTGCAATGGAGTTGGTGGTACAACAAGCTCCTCGAAGATAGGCTGACCTCTAGCCCATCCCGCATTGAGCCAATTGTAGGTCCAACACCACTCAAATGCCTACGGGTACTAGGTGGGATAATTCTCTAAGTCCTTTCCTACCTATTCAATAATGGCATCCTAAAAGCTTGGACTAGAGGAAAATACCTCTAGCGCAGTACAGGTCAAAGTGAAAGCCCTTGTCTCATCATGGAGTCCCTCATCATCAACTAGGAACCTAGTATTAGACATCCATAGTCAAAAGCTAGCAAATATAGAATGGCCAATAATAATGAGACATAATCAAAAGCAAGATAACCTACCCTTTGGCATAATATATAGTCCAAAATGGGTTCTAGAAGACCATATGCATACGCATGGCAATGAAAAGGGTGTTGTCCTTGTTATAACAAGAGAAATCTAACATGCTTTAGGTCTTGGCTAAGGGATGAATGCTCTTAGGACCTAGTATTGGGCCACCTACTTGATAACCATTAGTCATGGGCTCATTGGACATGAATCTTAGTATGTCCTGGTTGGCCCTAGCTAATAACATCTCGGTGATGATGCTTGCAGCCTCCGCTACCAAGTGTGACTACATGATCACACTAAAGTGTTGTAGTAGGTAAGCTAGGAATTTAGGTGCCCTAGGCCAAAACCACATCACCTGATGGCCTAACTTCATATTTGGTGTAAGCATGTTAAGCACAAGCTTGTTGATGTAGGATAGAATGTTTATGAGCTCCACAATAACTAAGATAGGCTTCAATAGCACTTTGCAACTACAAGAACATAAACTAACATAGTGTTAGTGCACAATAGATTGCATTTTAATATAAAATATGAACCTACGCTTAGAAAAAATTAGCAAATTTAGCCTAAAATGGCATAACTTAGAAATATATCCTTAGGGTCCCCCACGTGGTCCCATGAGTATAGGATGTTAATACACATTTGACAAACTTGGTGCTCATTGTGGTACAATACTAACATAGCACTAGCATTTATTTTACATTCACTTTGTTTACTTTATCCTAGTTTGAATGTTTTGAGTAGTTTTGCATATTTGGTTTATGGGTTTGGCATTTTGTCAAAGCTCTCATTCCTTTAGCATTTTGTTTCACATGAGGCATTCTCAAACTCAACATCCTTACACTTAGCATTTTTTGTGTTTGGCATGTCATTTCTATACTGAGCAATTTTTTTTCAAAAACTCTAGGTAGTGTAGCATGGGGTACCTAAATATTTCTAACTCTTAGTTTTCCTTCTCTGGGAACATGACTCATGTAAATTGACAAAAAAAATTTCTAACTATCAGGAGTATACCACCCCAATGTATCTAGAAATTAGCCAATTTTTTCATAAGTGCTAGCTATGCTCCCTAGGGAGCGTATCTTCTAGAGGATAAGATTTTACGTATGTGCTACTTCCACTACCACACCACTCAATTATCCTAGGAATCCTACCTCTATTCACTACATTGTCCAATGCCATCATGCATTGATGCTGCACACTAGGGTGTTCACCCTGGCTATGGCCTTGGTGATCCCTCTAGCCTCATTTGCCCCCTCACCATGGTGATTTTCCCTATGGCTATGCC
Organism: Gnetum montanum; assembly: GCA_015680685.1. NCBI lineage: Eukaryota > Viridiplantae > Streptophyta > Gnetopsida > Gnetales > Gnetaceae > Gnetum > Gnetum montanum. The sequence goes on from MNCI01028237.1 coordinate 138,392, forward strand.
ATTGGCCCTTTCCCTACCCTTGCATCTTTTCCTACACATTTCTTGTTCCCTAATGCCTAGCCCTCTCCTTTGCCCTCATCTTGGATTCACCCCATGACACTCTTGTGTATCCCTGCTCCTTGTAGTATCTTGACCTTGTCCTCCTTTTACCTCACTCATCCACGCACTACGCTCATTCGCACATATGCAAAGAATAAAAGCATGGTAGAGGATGAACCATCTACTACTTATCCATCACCATGCTCAAGTTCAAAGCCCTCATTTTTTCCCCTCTTCTCCTTCTCATGTGTCATGGATTTTGGAAATAAGAGACAAAAGAAGGGGAAGTAGAAAATTGCAACAATCTATTGGCTAAGCCCTATATTTCGTAAAGACATCATTCTCACCCCACCAACAATGATTTCTAGTAATTGTCACCTAAGACCCAAGGTCCCTTGCCCTACATGACTACACACAAAAGAAAAATAAACCCTCCCTCATTCCAAATGCACCATAACCATGCAAATGAGGAAATAAAATCCTTACTTTCTTCCTTTCTCCCTTGCCCTATGCACCTCAATCCTTAAGGTAAATGGAAATTTACATAATAAACCCTCCTTACTTTGTCCCAAAGTGAAACCTCAAGAAGATTCAAACCGTTGTAACTCACATGTTGCCCCTTGTCCCATTTGACATAAACCAAAAACCAAAACAAAATGCTAACATAGATCCACAACCCATGCACACATCTTCTCTCTTTGGCCATGACTACCAAGGTGGCCAAGGCTACAACAGGCCCTGCCAAGGCATGATACCCTAGAACTCAAACCCCAATGCTAGACAAGGGAAGCAAGAATATGAAGAAAAAAACATGATTGTAAGAAGCAAGTGTAGTAGTCATACCTAGTAGTCAACAATGCTCTCCACTCCTCTACTTGAGCCTGTAGCAGGTGTTCTAGGGCTCATCTTTCCTCTTCCACATTGGTGAGTCTGAGGTGTTGATGGTCATTGCAGTGCTTTTTCTCGGTGCTACACTCTAGCTACTATGCTTTAATTACTATGCTCTAGCTACCACTAGTACTTCAAACTACAATATGCTCTATAACTTCTCATTTTCACTTTGGAAAATGACAATTTACCCTAATTCAATTACACATATATATCCTCTCAAGGTAATTAAATGTACCACCTACTACATCGATGCTTCCACACTTAGGAAAATTTTCCTGAGTTTCTTGAGGAGCATAGCAAGGGGGTGAGTGTCACAAGAGGTGAGCATAGTAGCTAGAGTTAGAAAAATTTTTGAACCTTTTTTGGTGATCCTTAGAGTTAGAAAATTTTCTAAATTTTTTTGGTTGCCCAGCGAATGCCCAGCCTAATTCCACATTCTAGATATTCTTTGCCTAGCTTGAGCGAATGCATCTTGCACAAACCATGGTCTACTATGACCTTAAACTAGCACACCATGATCCACTATGACCTTAAACTAGCAACCCCATGTCCTACCAAGGCCCAAAACTAGCTTGCATGTTTACTTTTCTAAATTTACTTTTGAACATTTAGGCGATTACTTGTTGCATTGCTTTCCTCATTTTATAAATTTTGACTCTATTAAGATAGGTGCAACTTGATGTTCTTTCTAGTTGTTTTTTAGGATATGTTGTAGGATTATAACATGAGTGCATATGAGCATCTTCATTCACCTCTAATCCTTACTAGACCTCATGGTGACCTTATCTAATGCATTGATGTCCAATGCCTAGACATTAAGCCCATGGCCTGTGATGACTATTTAACATCTATAGAAGCACGGTTAGATTTTCTTGACCATCTAGTTAAGGATCTTAATCTAGAGGTAAGTGATGTCATTAAGGATCCCCTTGTCAAAGTCCCTATAGCAACACTTAGTTGTGAGGTAAAGAAACTGAAACTTAGTTTCCTATTAGAGGCTTAGCACACCCAAAGCATCATTAAAGTTCTCAACGATAACATCAAGTTATTTGCATGGTTCTACAAGGATATGCCAAGCCTAGATTCTCACATAGTGTAGCACAACATCATCCTTGATCCTCACCTGAAACTAGTTAAATAGAAAGCCTGTAAGGTTAGGCCTAAAGTGGTGTTGGTAGTCCATGATGAAATCACTAAGCTCTTCAAGGCTGGTTTCATCTGAGCAGTCGACTATGTAGATTGGATTTCCAACATCGTGGTTGTACCTATGAAAAATGGAAGCATATGCATCTGCATAGACTTCTGGGAACTAAAAAAGGTGACCATCAAAGATGATTTTTCATTGCCTAGCATCAACCAACTAGTTGATACTATGGTTGGTCATTCCTTGTTGCCTTTCATGGATGGGTTCTTTGGATACAACCAGAGCACCAACTCAATACAACCTTCATGACCCCTTGGGGTACATTTTGCTATACAATGATGCCTTTCAGACTAAAGAACATAGGAGTAACCTACAAACATGCCATGATGTACATATTTAGCAACTACTTGTTAGAATTGCTCAGTGACTATGTTGATGACATAGTAAGTCCAAGATGGCACATGACCACATAGATGACTTAGATTATGCACTCAAATGTTGCCTTAGACATGACCTTAGGCTGGATCCTAAGAAGTGTGTCTTTAGTGTCAAGACAGGTTGCATGCTAGGCTTTATGGTATTAGAAGAAGGTATACACATAAACCTTGATCATGTTAAGACCATCATTAACTTAGCACTACCAACTAACCTTAAGGACCTACATGGGTTACAAGGTAGATTGCAATTCATATGTCAATTTATTGCATGGTTGACTAATAAGGTACATCCAATGCAACACTTACTAAAAAATGGAGTCCACTTCAAGTCAATACCTCAATGCCAAGAGGCATTTGAAAATCTCAAATAGGAGTTGGTTTAGCTTCCAAAAATCTACCCTCTGTAAAGAGATAAACCTTTTTACATATACCTTAAAACTTTTGACACATCCATCACTTCTTTGCTTTGCCAAAAGTGAGATGATGGCTCAAAGGTCCTTGTATACTACCTAAGCCATGTGTTAGTGGCCCATGAAGCAAAATACAACCATGTGGAAAGTAATTACCTCACCTTAGGGTTTGCACTTAAGAAGTGGAGGCATTATCTTTTCTGTAGCTAGGTAAACATCATCTACAAAAGCATTGTACTTCAAGTAATCACAATGAACATCTATGAAAGTAGTTAAATTACATTGTAGAAAGAAATAATCAAAGTTTGACCTACATTACATAGCGCAAGCATCAACCAAAGGTCAAATAATAGCTACAAAAGTAACAACTTCACCAATAAATGATCAAGCAACAATAGACTCAGAATTCTCGAACAAGCATGTTAGTAGTATAAGCCAAGTGCCAATCAACTTTGAGGCAACCTTACACTTCAATGGTGGTTCAACCTCTCAAGGGGGTAGTGCTACTATTGTCATCCCACTTTCCTCCGAGGAGATCTAACCCATCACATATCACTTCACATTTCCTTACACTAACAATGTAGTGGAGTACAAGGGTCTCCTTAGAGGTCTTATAGTAGCACATGACCTAGGAATCTAAAACATAGCAATCCAAGGAAATTCATTGTTAGTCATCAACCAAGTTATAGAGGTTTACACTTGTAAATCAAAATACTTACAACCTTATTGTAACTTGGTGAATCACTTTCTTTGATGGTTTGCAACTATAGATATCTAACACGTCCCCTACAATGTGACTGCCATTGCTAGTGCATTAGCCACATTAGCCTTAAGCATTACACCTAACATGTTTCATGCCTACCTTGCCCACTTCAATAACAAATTGCACTAAGCCCATCATGCAAGTAACTGACATTGCATTTGTAGCCATGACAAGCATAGCTCGTGCACAAGAATGGTATGATGACATTAAGTCGTACCTTCAATAAGGTAAGCCTCTACAACATTTGACCACTATCGAAAAGGATGCAGTGCAAAAATGATCATGGTAGTATGTCATTGTGGGTGATAGCATGCTTTTTCAAAAATCCTATGATGGCATATTGCTAACCTATATTAGCAACAACAAAGTGCAAATGATCATTGATTAGGTTCATGAGGGATTGTGTAGAGGCCACATAGCAGCAAGGGAAATGACATCAAAAATTAGAGGCTTAGGCTACTATTGGCCTTACATGAAGCATGATTGCATTTCCAATGTCAAGACATGTGATGTGTGTCAATGGTATGACAACTTAATGCACGTGCCACCCACTGAACTACACACCACACAAATCATGTGGTTGTTCCAACATTGGGGGTTGGATATCATAGGGTCCATCATGGCTAAGTCCTTTGTAGAACATAGATTCATCATAACTGCAACCAAATACTTTACCAAATGGGTTTGAAAATTCATCCTTGATAATATAGTGACCTGATTTGGCCTACCCATGACCATTGTCATGAACAACAGGCCACCATTTAGTATTGCAGAGACCAAAACCTTTTACAAATACCTCACTATTAAGCATTTCTTCTCATTGTCATACTATCTTTAGGCAAATGTTTAGGTGGAGGCTATAAATAATGTCATCATTAACCTTATAATGAATATTCTTAGCAGTAGTAAATGACGATGGCATGAGCAGCTAGTCTACGCACTATTGGCCAACCACACCACACACAAAATGGTAATTCATAACACACCATATAACATTGTGTATGGGTTTGAAGCCATTTTTCCTCTTGAATTGTAGGTTCCATTGCTTCATTGATGAGGATTAGAATGATGAGTTGAGAATTGTTGACCTTGACCTTATAGAGGAGGAATGCATGTAGATGCTTGATCACATCGAATGGTACCAACAAAAGCACCACCACAATCAACATCAATGCCTAATCAAGAGGGTGGACTTAGTCCTCAAGATCATTTGTGTACCCATAGAAAAATTATTAGCCAACTGGGAATGGCTTTTCTTGGTCACCAAGGCCTATGAAAATGGAGCATTCAAGTTTGCTAATCTAGATGGCAACGAATTTTCCAATCATGTCAACCATTCTTACCTAAAGCCTTGCTATGCATAAGATGCATTGCCACATTAGTAAAAGCAAGGTGAGAAAAGCATTCACTACAATTTTAAATTGGCATAGAGCATTTGCTATGATGTTAAATTAGCATAGAGCATTTGCTATGATGTTAAATTGGCAAAGATCATCTGCTATGATGTTAAACTTGCATAGAGCATCTTCTATGATGTTAAACTAGCATAGATAGTCTACTATGACTATAAACTTGCATAGAATGTCCTTGGGCTATGACATTAAACTAGCATCCATAGCATGATCCACTATGACCATAAACTAGCATAGTATCCATTGTCCGCTATGACATTAAACTAGCATCCATAGCATGATCCACTATGACCATAAACTAGCATAGTATCCATTGTCTGCTATGACATTAAACTAGCATCCATAGCATGATCCACTATGACCATAAACTAGCATAGTATCCATTGTCCGCTATGACATTAAACTAGCATCCATAGCATGATCCACTATGACCATAAACTAGCATAGTATCCATTGTCTGCTATGACATTAAACTAGCATCCATAGCATGATCCACTATGACCATAAACTAGCATAGTATCCATTGTCCGCTATGACATTAAACTAGCATCCATAGCATGATCCACTATGACCATAAACTAGCATAGTATCCATTGTCTGCTATGACATTAAACTAGCATCCATAGCATGATCCACTATGACCATAAACTAGCATAGTATCCATTGTCCGCTATGACATTAAACTAGCA
>MNCI01028237.1:151998-167718 GCA_015680685.1 Gnetum montanum
AAGCATAGCATAGCATGAAGAATTACTAAACCAACTGGTGGGAACTAAGAAACCACTTCTAAATATCTTTAATATTTTGGATAGTATTATTGCAACCTAGTTGGAGTTGCTAGAAGCAAGGGGCAAAAACATTATCTTAGAAGGATAACTCAAAATAGCCAAGAAGTTGAATGAACACTTGGCTACTAAAGTTGTTGAATTAAGAGTCAAAATTGTCCACCTTGCATTTCTCAACCTGACATTAATAAGAGATGAAGCTCTTGAATAGCTTTACATCAGATAGTGGTGTTTTACTGATCCTTGGTAGAGGCTATCACGTACAAAATTTAGACTACCTTAAATCTAACTCAATAGAAGAATGTGCAACTAACTGCTGAGAACCATCACCTATGAAATTTTGATGAGCATAAATAAAATTTAACCAACTTTATTGATCAACAAGAGGAGCAACTAGCTAGAGAAAACATAGAGCTAAGGAGATTGGTAGCTGAAAACAAAACCTCTTCATAGAGGAGGTCTATGCCCTTGACCAAAAGGCTATAATAAAGGTAGCCACATGGAAACCGGAGGGTCTCAAATTTGAGAGAGTCAAGGATCATTATAGAGATTAGGTTAGTCTATAGAAAGAAGTTAATGAAAAGTAAATCTAGTTGGTGAAGGTAAAAGTAAATGAAAGCCTTCAACAGCTCCAACAAAAATGTGAATTTTGGCAACCTATTGTTGATGGGATAGATGCCTATAATAAGGTAGAAATCCACACAAAGGATTTCCAAATTAAGGAGATGATAGAATAAATAAAGCTTACCAATCTCCAATATGTAAACCTTGCAACATTAATTGCCAGATGGTCATAGTTAGAACTAGAGAAGCAAGTGGCTAGCTCATACTGACACTAACCAAAAACTTACAATGAAAAATGTAGAACTAGAGGTTCTCAAGGGCAAAGACACTGATTAGAGATTTTCTACTGAGAACCTAGCCAAAAGAATGAATAATTACCAGGAGTTGCAAAACATAGTTAGAGAATTCAATGTCGAATTCAAACAATTTGCTACTTAGCTTGTCAATGTTAAGGAGTTATTCCAAGTAATGTCCTACTTATGGGATATCCCCATTCTAGACCACATTGGTAATGTTGTGTGGACTATGAATGATCCTTCGAGCAAGGAGGAGAAGATGAAGGCATTACTAAATGTCTTTCATCTTCCACCAAAGGTTGCAACTGTATTAGAACAATCATAGCCACCTCAACCACCACACATGCCCAAAGGTACTGAACATCCTTTAGAACCTCAGAAACCTCCATCACTTAGGATTGTCTAATCTTCTCAACAATCTACATGTCATCAGAGAATGTGTTGTCCAATTTTGAGTAGTCATGTCATGGTGTTCAATTTTGTTTCATGAACACTACAATTTTCTGTAATTATTTTGATTTGTACACTCAAGCACTCAGTTTTGTTTAGTTTCTTATGTTAAGAGTTAGTTAATAATCCATACCTTCCTAATTTTGTAAAGAAACTCAAGAACAAATTTTCATTCAATTGTGGACATATGATGAATCATCATTGTGTCACGTTGATGGGTCTCCATTGACATGGCCTCATCAATAAGGCCCCATTGATGTGGCCCCATCTACGTGATGTTTCCCCATAGATGGGGCTATGTCGATGTAGCATTTATTGCATGTATAGGATCCTATCAATGTAATGTTTACTACATGTATGGGGCCCTGTCAATGTAGTGCTATAATAAAATCTATAAATATGCACTTACCATCTATATTTATGGGGAAGTGAAGTGGTAGTTTCAGTATAGCTCTTGCATTTTTGTCATTTGAGAGTTAGAATATTTCTCTGAGTGCTCATAGTAGGAGTCAAAAATTCTATAGATCTTTATTTAAGCACTGTTGTACCTAAACACACTAGTGTGAATGGCAATAAAGACAAGCCTTTTGATCAACCTTATAGCACCTGGAATAGATTAATGATTTATTTATGCATTTACTATTTTCATTAAGTATGTAATTAATTAAACTAAATTAGACTTCAAGTGATTAGTTAATTAATTAAGTTAAATAGATTGAACATATAATTATGATCGCTTCGAGCATAAACATGTATTCACTTGGTAATGTCAGCAGCATTATCGCTTAATTCACCCAGTAGCATAAACTCTTGGTAATCCTAGTAGTGGATACATGGGTTTAGGACATGTATAGAAAGTAGAACAGGATGCTTATGTTAGGCCTAGATAGAGATTAGTTAATTAGTTAATTAATTTAATTAAATTACTTTTTAAATTACTTAATTTCTCTATTTTAAGAACCAAGAACATAAAACATAAAATAATAAAAATCATATGCCTCGATTACACTTAACCATACCTTGTGCATCGTAAGTGTAATTGAGAAGACAATGAATATTAGGAAAAATTTCATTTCCTAGAAGACTAGTGTACTGGAAAACATAAAGTCTATGAAATTTGATCGGATCACATGTGAACACTTTGGGATTTGTATGGTTGGATGTAAGAGTATCTTGACCACTCATCATCATTGATATTAAAAATCCAATTATCATAAATATGTGTATATATGGTTAAAACACATTTAATTGTCAAATCAACATGTTGAGATATCATATTATGCCAAGGAGCATACTTGATTGATGAATCATCATTTTGGCTATGTTGATGTGGTTGTGTCAATGCATCTCTATCAACAAGGTTATGTTAATGCATCCTTATCAATGTGTACCCATCGATGCATTTGTGTCAATGCATACCCATTGACACATTATTTGATGCATTGACAGAGTATCTATGTTTACCTATATAAATGCATGCACCCATCAATTTAGGGCATCATTTATTTTTGTAGCATAACAAAGCTCTTGTAGTTTGTTCCTGTAATAGTTAGAATATTTTCTAGGTGCCCATAGTAGGAGTTCAGAAGTGTACAAATTTTTATTTGAACACTGATGTACCTGGACACTTCGGTGTGAATGACAATAAAGATGAACTTCTTGATAAACCTTGTAGAACTTGGAATTAGCATAATGTTTACTTTAGTGCACTTTACTATTATGCAATTTACATTCATGCATTTAACGAATTAGTTGAATACAAATAATTAATGCACATAAGTATGACCACCTTGAGCATAAGTTAATGTTTGGTAATTCTAGTAGTGCCTACACTTGGTAACCTAGCAGTGTTCTCACATATTCAAGTTTTATATGGTAGGTGGGACTAGATTCTTATGTTAGGAATTAGTTAATCCATTAGATAGTTTATTAGATTAATTAGCACTTAATTAACTTATTTTATGCTGAGGACAAAATAAATAAATAATATAAAATTATATAAATCATGTGCCTTAGTTACACTTAACGATGCACTTGCACTTATATAAGTGGAATCAACAAGATAATAATCACATCCTTAGATTCACCATCCTAGATGACATGTACTTAGAGAACTAAAGTCTATGAAATTTAACTAAATCACAAAGTCAATGCTTGTGATTCATATGATTGGACGTAGGGACAACTCGTTGTTCATCATTGATTTCATTGTTCAGGACTTTAGTTAGTTAAATGTGCTCTATAGGAAATTAGTAAAATCACTTAATAACATTGAAAAGTATATAAAGATAAAATCATTAATATAAAAATAATTTCAAAAAGCATAATGTTTCCTAAACACTAACATGATTTGTTCTTATAGGGAAGATTCTCTACCATCATTCGTGGGCAACTCTAATCTAAGTCAAGAAGGCCCATAACCACTCTTGCCCCAATAATGCAAAGTGATCCATAAAAATTTGGATCAGTACACTTCATATTTCATCTTCATCCTACACTAAGATGAATAACTATGGTGGAGGAACATGGAGAGCAACATCGTGTTGACTTCTGATCAATCAATTACTATAATGTTGCTCCACAATCTCATAAGGTTAAGCATCGCAAGACTCAATGCTGAATACGAGGTGGAAGATCATGCCTACTAGGATTATCATCCTACAAAGGCACAAAGAAAGAAACATTAGTATATGGAAGCTCGATATGAAGCATCAAAAGATAAATAGTTCACAAACCTCCTATTTATGATAGGTCAAAAGGAAGGGGAAGACCTCTTCTCAGGAAAATTCCAATACATTGACTCTCCTTCTCTTCTTGATGAGAAGGCCCTCAATCAAAATCTATAGTCCACTATAGATGATCCTAGTTCTAGGAAGAATGAATCCCATGACTGTGGGACCTCAAAAGAATGGAGTCAAGGCAAGAAGAATGATGAGCACCATGATAATGATAGACATGGTGATCATGGTAGGGACTAGAGAAGAGAAAGTAGCATGCATCGTTTTGGTGTTGGCTCTCCTTCCTATCTACCTTTTCATCCTCATCATCTTTCTTATCCATGTCTAACCAAAGCTACATGAGGAGAGACCATGATGGAGGTGGACAAGGGGGCATAGATGACCACAGATCTCATCATAATGGTAGAAACTAGTGGCATGGGCAATCAAGGAAAGTGTACCATAGAGAAAGAAGGGATAGCAAAGAGAATCATAGGCACCATGGCCATGGTAGGGGCCATAGAGAACATTATGGCTATGATGAATCTCTACTTGTCACCAAAAACATGCTAAACATTGTGGAGGCTATGAGGATACTAACAAGGCATGTGAAGGATAGCCAAATCAAATTATTGGACATGAATAATATTCCTAAGTTCAAAATGGGATATAATTATGATTTACAGAATCATCTCCAAGCCTATCATGATGCATGTACCTTGTAGAATGTAGAGAATGAATGGTAGAAATTAAGGCTATTCCCTAGGATACTCATCAAGGAAGCTAAAAGTTGGTACTAGTCCTTGGAATTGGAATCAATTTGATGATGTAGTACAATGCTTGAATTGTTCAATGACAAATATCATATGTACATGTAACTTGAGAAGGAAAATTCATGGTTGGAAACAAGGCACACATGAGTCCTTGGATGCTACCATGGGTAGGTATTTCTCTCTAGGGAACTGATGTCCAAGCCATGGGTATTCTCAAAAGGAATAGATATGCCATATCATAGATGGAATTTGAATAGAAACAAGAATAAATCTTGGGATTTATGCCCAAGGGAGGCTTTCAAAGCTTAAGGTCCATAAGTTCCAAAGGCTAATTGAGTAGGTGGCTAAGGAATAAGATGAGCCAAGAAAAAGGAAAAGTGGAGAGGAGTACAACCGATATAAAACCTTGTTGATATAAAAATTTGCTTCTAAAATATTGGCCAAGGTTGATAAAATGTGGGATTCATTAGATGAAAAATTTCAAATGGATTAAGAATTACTGAGAAAAACAAAGGGCAAGGAGGTAGTGGTCATGATAGAAGGAGAAGAAAGGAAGTTGAATGTGTCCATAATAAGGGTAAGGGAAAATTTGTTACAATGGAACAATTTTTGGATTCTAAAATAGATAACAATGGGTGTGAAGTTTTCCAATATGAACATCCTAAGGGATGTTGCCCAATTGTGTCACACTTGTAGAAATCTAGGGTGTATACTTTGAATCCTAGGCAAAATGATAAGCACCCAAGAGGTTTCCTTATTTCCAAGGCAACTATCAACAATTCCACCAATAATCCTATATCTGAGTGAAGCACCACCTTATTCCCTAGAGCAATATTAGTAGTGGAAACATCCGTAGTCATGTGGGATGCCATCACCAAGGTAGCAATACCTTTACTGTTAGCCAAATCTTTAGTGGTACTATATTTAGTTATCCATTTCTCCACAAGAATCTTCTAGTCATGCTTTTTTCCAACATGATGACTACCCTGCTAAATCTTATAAAGCACAATCTCCAAGGGAGGAGATCCTATTTTCCTATTATCCTCCTCATCCTTCTACTCTTGAACCTCAATCTTCAACTCCTTTACCACTCACTTCATTTATGCAGGATGAAATACCAGCCTAGCCATAGTAAAGAAATGCCACAAGGGTTGTGAACTTACAACCAGCCCCCCAGGTAAGTGGTTCTAATACTAAGTTTTGAAGAAGATCCTTTTTCAGAACCAACAATCCTACCAAGTCCTTACAAACACATGTGACTACTAATCCTACTTGTTTTTCTTCCTCCTACATAATTTCCTTCGAGACCCCTTCAAACTAAATGCCTTCCAAGGTAACTACAATGTTGATCCCATGTGGTCACTAATTGGATAATGGTTTATCATCTTCCTAGGAAGAGATCTAATCCTAAAATTCCCCACATTTACCTGTAGATCATCAGAAATAGACCTTGCAAGGCTCTTTTGGACTCAAGTTCTAGTATTAACTTTTCTTGCAAGAAATCTACAAATCTTGGAACCTACTTCCACTCAAGAAAGACAATAGTCACTTAAAGTTAGCAGATCAATCCATCACTATCCCCTTCAGATTGGTGGAGGACATTATGACCACCATCTATGGATGATTATATCCTACTGACTTCATAGTAATATGAGTGGATAATTTCAAGGGGGACTTTCCTATCATTATAAAAAGAGCTTAGCTATATATGATTGATGTGTGAATAAGAATCATAAACCTCTTCTTAGAGATCTTTAAGGAGCATAAATTTGAAAAGATACAATAGAAGTGCATTCCATGCATTACGTACAATGATACATGGTGCCACTATGTGTAGAAATTATGTATAATCAAAAGTACAACACTTATAGCATGCAAGCAGTGTGAAAATGTCACAAAGGTTCAAAGGTGCTTGGATTTATTAGCCACAAAACAAGAGGACAACTAGTGGCTAATAACTAAAAGAGAGAGTAGTTCAAGTAACTATGTTGAAGGCATGGTCAAACTGGAGAAAGTCCATCATGAGCTCTCAAATGAACATGATGAAATAAATTATGGAGAGTTGAAAATCTCTAAGAGCTTCAAATAGGAGCTCCTTGAGTTGAAGACCATACTGGCTAGAATAGAATATGCCTTTATGAACAATGGTAAGTGGGTCATCATCAATGCCAATCTTAATCTTATACAGAAAAAGAAGCTTCTTGAGGTCATCAACAAATGGCCAGCAACATTTTCTTGAACATATCACGAGTTGATAGGAATTGACCCAAGGATATACTAGCATCAAATCTATATAGATTTCTCCATTAAACCAAAGAGGTAGCCACAGTGAATGTTGAACCCCAAGATCAAGCAAATCATCAAAGAAGAGATTGAATAAATCCTCAAGGTGAGGTTTATCTATTCCATTGTAGATAGTAAGTGGGTTAGCCCACTTGTAATCATGCCAAAGAAAGATGGAAAATGAACGTATTGCATTAATTTCAGGTTGTTGAACATGGTAACATTCAAGGATCATTTTCCTTTACCATTTGTAGACCAAGTATTGGACACAATTTTGGGACATTGCTATTATAGCTTTCTAGACAGTTATAGTGGCTATTACCAAATCTAGATATTACCTAAGGATATTCACAAGTCCCTATGGAACTTTTGCATATAGAAAGATACCTTTCAGCCTATGTAATGTCCCTACAAAATTCCAATGCCTTGTTCATAACATTTTTCAACAACAAATCCATAACGAGGTGGAAGTTTTCATGAATGAATTATCCACCTATGGGGCCATGTTTGAGCAAGCCTTGCACTATCTAGAGCAAGTATTAGAAATATGTGTGGAGATAAACCTAAGGTTCAACTAGAAAAAAAGCCACTTGATGATCTAGGATGACATTCTACTAGGACATTAAATATATAGAAGGGGTTTGGCATGACCCTGAAAAGATAAGGGTCATCCAAAGAATAACCCAATAACTTGAAACTATCAAAGATGTAAGGTCATTCCTTGGCCACACTAGCTATTATTGGTGCTTCATTAAAAGCTTTTCTAAGATTTTTATACCATTGGTGTAGCTAACAAAGAAGGATGCTCCATTTTTCTAGACCAAGGAATGCAAACATACATTCTAGTACCTTAAACAAAATCTCATAGAAACACCAATCCTTTAAGTACTTAATTGGTCCAATCTCACATAGTTGGATGATCATACACATGACTATTACATCCAATGTGCAAGCAAGAACATTATGGATGCACAATTGAACTACACCACTGCTAAGAAAGATCTAATTATAGTGGTGTATGCCTTAGAGAAATTCAAGCACTATGTACTTGGATACAAGGTGTTTGTGCACATGGACCATAGTGCAATCAAGTTCTTGATGAATAAACCAACAATGAGATCCCATGTCATACAATGGATGATAATTTTGCAAGAGTACAATTTAAACATGGTGAACAAGAAGGGAATCAAGAACATGGTAGTTGACTACTTATCTTAGTTATGATGGGACAACAAATAAGAGGAAAGACCACTTTCAGATCAATTTTCTGATGAACTCCTCTTTGCTAGAGTTGTTACTAAATGAGAGCCCAAGGAAAATAATTGGTATGATAGCATCCTCAGCTACCTACTCAAGAAATGCAACAATAGTGGAAACATAAGAAGAAATAACAATTTCTTTACTAGGACAAACATTTCATGGAGATCAACAAAAATCTTTATAAGGTTTGCACCAATGGCTTCGTTTGATGATATGTTCCTGATGATAGTAAACTACATGTTTTCCAATATGCACATGAAGGATCTTGTTGGAATCATTATGTTGGAAGAAAAAGAGCCATTAAAATCCTCATGACAAGGTATTACTAGCCTTTACGTTTCAAGGACATCCATCAATTCATCTACTCTTGTGATTGCTGTTAACATGATGGTAGAATAACCACTCATATGGAGGGGTCCCAATAGTGGATCCAATCATTGGAGTCCTTCAACATTTGGGAATTGATTTCATGAAGTTCATTACTCATATGTTCAATGGGAAGGTGTATATAATCATAGTTATTGACTATTATACAAAATGGGTAGAAGTTATGACTGTCACTGACTGCACATCCTCTATGGTGGCCTAGTTTGTACAATAGCATGTTGTAAATAGGTTTGGAGTGCCATTTGTACTTATTTCTAACAATGGAACTTATTTTAATGGTATAAATTTTCAAAAGATCATGCAACACTTGGGGGTTGAACATACATTAACAACTTTATACCACCCTCAAGCCAACAATCAAGTGAAGGCTACTATTGAAGAGATAACAAAAATACTAATAAGAATTGTTAATAAATATAGGAAGGATTAGTGATCCAAACTTAATGATGCACTTTGGACCTATCGTTCCACATGAAAACTTCCTATTGACTACTCTCCCTATGAGCTTGTGTATGAAAAATTAACAATACTTCCTATCCAAATGGAACTGGAACTCTGTACACTTTCAATAGCTTATGACCTTAGCTTAGACCTGAATTTAGCACAAAAATAATGGTTCATGAATTTGAACTTGCTAAATAAGAATCAACTAGTGGCCCTATCATCCAATGAAGTGCACAAGGCCTATAACAAGCAATGACATGACCTTAGGATTAGGAAGGTGAACTTTCAACCAAGAGATAAGGTTCCATACTAGAATCCCATGCATGTGCCATAAGGAACTAAGTTTCGAACATTATGGGAGGGATATTATATTATTTATGAAACCTTTTCATCTAGGGCCATGCTAATTTACAAACCTAAAAGCCCAAGAAAGAAGCTTCTAGTTAACATACAACAACTTAAGCCTTTCCAAAACCCAAGATAGTCAATGATAATAATACCTTAATAGATGGACAATCACACTCAACTTTTTGAATATCCTAAGATAGCCATTCATGCTAAACCAATTAAATTGGATCCTTAGTTTCTCATTTTTTCTATTTCTTACATTTTTTGTTTTACACTATTTTTAGTATGTTTTTCTTTCTTGAGTATTTTACAATTTTTTCTATATGTTACCTTATTTGATTTACATTTTTCTTATGATTTTCTTTTCTTTCTTTATTACAGCTAAGACTTAGTGTGATAGTAACTACTAATTGATGGTGGTTTATACTTTATAATGTTATTTGATTACAAATGTCTGGGTTCTATCTTTCAATTTGATGTTGATAACTAAGACATTGTTTCTTTTCATAATTAATAGAAACTGAGTCCACATAATCCATTTATCCACACAACTCTACGGTGTTTCCTTATTTTAAAAATATGAAATCCCTTCTTAAATGCAACTTATAATGAACTTTTTACCTTGGTAGTTTTTAAACTTGGGATGGATTAAATGGATAGACAAGGATGTGACTTCAAGGGATTTGATACTTTTGTACTTGCCTATCCTCTAAGGTGCATTAGTATCTTCATGGATCCTTTGTCATTCCTATTTCAACCAATAATAAGAAGCTAACTCTTTGCATGGTGTGGTTCCTATAAAAAAATAATAAAATGATGGAAATTTAAAGCACACACATTAGACATAGTAATAGGCTACAAGCACTACTTATGGGGCTGGAAAGACATGTTACCCATGCCTGAAGGCATTCCTCTAACTAAGGCCTTCTTCACTTCCTACTTCTTTTTTCTTCTCTCTTTGGAATGATGATTGATTTATCAGGATAAGGGATGGAATGGTCTAAGTGTGTTAATGCAATATCAGTGGAAGTGGTTGATCTTAATTTGAACTAAGGATGGACTTTATCAGGTCATATTAATCGCATATTTTACAAGGGACATCATGTGACCACATTAAGGATCTGCATTCCACACTCTCTTATCCATCTATGATCTCCATCAACCACCTCACTACCTTTTCTTATGATTGTTTCAATGTATTTTTTTGGATACAGTTAAAATTTTTTGGTGGTTTTCTTATTGATTTGATTCTTAACTAATCACAACCATTAATTAGTTGTGGGGCCAATGGACTCCTTAGTTTAAGAAAATGTAAGGGCATTAAGGATAAGAGCTTGCTATGGGAAGGATCCACTTGCATACCTCTTGGTTGGAAAGGTTAAGTTTCTTATTCCTTATATATTTTTGCTTTCAATTCTTACAAATTTCACATTGATTATATCTAGTTTGCATACCTTAACAAATATTCTCCAAATTAAATCTCCTATTTTATGTTTATTCTTTCCCTCTTCAAGCATTCCATCATGTTGTTGGATTTTTTAGCTTTATATGTACATTAATGTTATGTGAAAACTCTTTCTTATTCCTTCATTTTTAAATGGTGAAATTTTTTTTCCAATTGTTACATTGATATGATCCCATCGATGTAGGTGGTTGCATTGACACATCCCTATCAATGCAGCACAAAAAGTCTATATATACCATGTAAACTTAGCTAATTTTTTGTTATTTCTTTCAAATGAGAAAGGATTTGTTGTTATTTTTACAACCTAGACCCTTCTAGAGCCCATAACGTTTATACCACTTCTCTAATTAACCTTGTTCTTCATTCCTATAGATACTGGAGGTGACTTTTACATTGTGGAGGCCACAAATCTTAGGTTTTTGATAGAAAATTTTTGAAAATTTTCTAACTCCCACAATATGTAACTAATAAAATAATATTAAAATCACTAACTCATTAAAGTTAAACCTTTTCAATGAACTCTAGTAGCTATCTAATTAAAATATCCAATTTTTCTTAATCACAACTTATCCTAAGTGTAACTAATCAAGGAGATAAGATATCAAACTATCTAAGTTACACATCAAACACTAATCTTTGGCTATGTTGTGGTTGTATATGGCACCTAGATTAAGGGATAAATGTCCATAAGAGGAAGGACCATCCCAACAAAATGAGAAGTGGCCTAGAGGAGGAAGGGACTAATAGTAGCAGCAACCCTAAAAGTAAGTAGCAAAGACCCATGCAATGAGACCTCTTTAGGAGTAGCTCAAATTGGAAGCTATCTAACAAATTCTCAAGGCTAAGATCGAGCAATCACATTAAGATGAGGCACCTGGTCCAAGACCAAACCTTAAAGTTAGTCTAAAAAAATCCTATCTTAAGCAAATTAATTTCAAGGAGATTAGAGATTTAGTTCTTTAAGAACTAAACTTTGGTTTGTTCTTGGACTTGGTTCTAGAAGAGGTATAAACCCAATTACAAACCTCTCCATGTGGCCTATCCTCACTTCTAGTGGGGAGTGGTACATGGGAGAGACATACCTCTTCTGGATCAATAGGTAGGCTAACACCATAATGAAGATAAAGCACATCAATGTGTCCTACTCTGTGGAGGTCATTGTTGAGGCCCTTGAGTTATCAGATACTATAACAACCTTGGTAGAAATATTGACATAGGTAGACTCAAAAGTAAAGAAAGAGTGGATCCAATGGTGCTATGGAGTTAACCACAAGGAATACAATGCACTCACTAAGGTAGAGATGTTGTACTTCTAAAATCATGACCTACCACCTCAATCCAATGATGAGGCCAAGCAAAATCATGACCTTCTCTACTAAAGCATGTACCACTCTAAGCAATAAACTCCCTATAAATCTCCAAAATCTCATCTATCTAAATAATGAGAAGTGGTTCAAGAAGAATGAGAGTGGAATAAAGGAGCTCCCATTCCCGTGCCTCTATTCACAAATTATGCAAGAGGTGAGGCATAGCCCACTATGTCAATGACATCCTTTTTCATGACCCTACTACCTCTTGGATAGATATGATGAAGGATAAGATCCTCACTAAGCTACAGTAATAGGGGTAGCCACCACTACCACCCACTCATGAAATAATTTCAAAGGCTTATGTTACTGTTCAGTGCATGCACACTCTTTGTGAATAGCTTTTGCTATAGTAGCAACCAAGGTAAAGTGGTGGTGAACCTTTAGTCTATCAGCTAGTCATGAGTCATTTGAATGAATTAACCAAAACCATTAGTTGGTTGGAGGAGACTGCACCACTATTTACTATCCAAAGAATGTAAGTTCCTAAAAGGTTGAATCCTAGAACTCAAGAAGTAACTATCTCTTTCTTAGGTCAGCAACAATTTCCAAAAATCTCTAGGAATTTTGCTACTTTCTCGATGCGCTTGGAGGAGGGCAAGGAGGTAGGTATCTTGGTGATGTAGCACCAAGGGTAGGAAATAATGGTAGAGGTGATGGTTGACTATGTGGGAGAGGCACTTAATGCTCTTGTAGCCTTTGTGAATGATATTTCAACACTTAGTGATTTACATATGTTTGTAGGAGTATCAAGTGGGAGACTTAGCATAGCCTAGTGTGAGGAGTTGCTAGATTGATTAGTTGGACCTAGGCATCCACTTTTAGAGGTTTTTAACCTTCTAGATAACATCACTAGAAACCAGTT
Source organism: Gnetum montanum (assembly GCA_015680685.1). Classification (NCBI taxonomy): domain Eukaryota; kingdom Viridiplantae; phylum Streptophyta; class Gnetopsida; order Gnetales; family Gnetaceae; genus Gnetum; species Gnetum montanum. The sequence goes on from MNCI01028237.1 coordinate 165,275, forward strand.
TGCACTATTGGAGGCTAGGAAAAAATTCATTATTACTAATGCGTAACTTTAGGTAGCCACATTTGAAAATCAACAATCACCTACTCAAGTTACATAGTTGAGAGCTTGCCTTGCTAATCCCATCATGCTCTGCCAAGCCATAACAAGAGATGAAGATTTTTTATAGCTTCAACAAAAACTTCAAGAAGTTGAACACACAAAGGAGATGATAGTCTTTGACCAATCCTTAATAGACGATGCAACCTACAATACTAAAAAGAACTTATCAAAGATTTGTAGCGAGAGTGTGGTTCTAACCTAAGATAACTGCCTCCTACGAAATGTCAAGACTTAAAAGGACCAAATGGTTAAATTTTTGTGATAATAGTAGGAGTATCTTGCTAAGAAAACCATGGATTTAAGGAGGTTTCCTATTGGAAATAGTAATCTCTTAATGGAGGAGATCTATGCCCTTTCCTAGAAAACAACAATTGAGGCAACTACTTGGAGGAATGAGGACCTAAAATTTGAATGGGTGAAAAATCATTACAAGGACTAGGATGGGATCCTCAAAAAGGTAAATGAAAAAAAAAATTCAACTAGTAATGGCAAAATTTAACAAGGTCCTCAAACGACTTTAACAATGAGGTAATGTGTGGTAGCCCATCCTTGATGAACTGAATGTGTACAACAAGACATAAATCTACCTTAAGGAGTTGCAAATCAAAGAGGTAACTAAGTACATGGAGCTAGCCAACCTCCAATATATGAACTTGGTAATGCTAACTACCAAAAGGCCAAGGTTTGAACTTGAGAAATAAGTGGCCAACTCTTACCTCTTGTATGAGGTAGAGTTTAAGCATCACAAGGAAATTAAAATAGAAGCTAGAAATAGCTAATGCAAAACTTGAAGTTCTCTACACATGCTTCACAAACCAATGATGCATTGTAGAGAACTTATCCAAGAGAATGAATGACTACTAGAAGCTAGAAAACATAGTGAGAGCATTTGACATTGAATGCAAACAGTTCCCTACCTATTTTGTCAACATTAAGGAGTTGTTCTCAATCATTCCCTATCCCTAGGATGTTCTTGTACTAGTCCACATTAATGATACTACATGGACCATGTATGATCCTTGGGGCAAGGAGGAGAAGATGAAATATTTGATAGATTCTATTCATCTTTTGCTAGTAGTAGCAACTACAATAGGATAACCACAATTTCCATAGCCTCAACGCTAACCATTGTGTGAATCAAAGGTAGGGGAGGATCTTTTGGAACCTCATGAGCCTCCATCTCCTATGACCATTTGATTTTCCTCTCATCTTTAGCCATTAGAGGGATTCTAGCTATCCATTTTTGTAAAGGTGTTCAATTTTATTTTTATGAATACCTATTTTTGTAAACATTATAAATCCACACACTTGGGGCACTTAGTGTCAATTTTAGTCAATCAATTAGTCACTAGTTCCATACCTTTCCAAATTTTATAAGAAGCTTGTTCCTCCTTTTGTTCAGTTGAGGATGAGTTTTCAGCTAATTGTGGGGGTATGATGAATCATCATTTTGGTTTTGTTAATGCATTCACGTCAACACATGATTTGATGCATCAATGCATATGCATCAACGAAGTGTCTATGTCTACTTATATAAATGCTCGCATCCAGTGCATTTAGGACATTGTTCATTTTAGTAGCATAGCCAAGCTCTTGTAATTTTTTCTCGTAATAGTTAGAATATCTTTAAAGTATCCATAATAGGAGTTGAGAAGTATAAAAATCTATATTTGAACACTGATGTACCTAGACACTTTAGTGTGAATGGCAATAAAGACAAACTGCTTGATGAACCTTGTAGCAACTAGAATTAGCATAATGTTTACTTTAATGTACTTTACTATTATGAAATTTACATTTATGCATTTAATTAATTAGTTGAATATGAATAATTAATGCACATAAATATGACCATCTCGACCATACATTAACACTTGGTAATCCTAGTAGTGCATGCACTTGGTAACCCAACAACATTGTGATGTGTTCAGGATGTATACAATAGGTGGGACCAAATGCTTATGTTAAGGATTAGTTAAGGCATTAAATAGTTTATTACATTAATTATCACTTAATTACTTTGTTTTATGCCTAGAAGAAAATAGATAAAAATTTATAAAATTATACAAATCATGTGCCTTTGTTACACTTAACCATATACTTGCACTTACACAAGTGGAACTAAGAAGACAATGATCACATCCTTAGATTTACCATCTTACATCATCTACACATAGAGAACTAAAGTCTAAGGAATTCTACTACATCACGAAGTGAATGCTTGTGATTTGTATGATTAGGTGTAGGGACTACTTGCTACTCATCATTGATTAAGCAAATAGAGGAAAGTTTGAAGAATAAGTTATTCCTAAGATATATTGATCTAGTGTCAATTGTCCTTTGTG
>MNCI01028237.1:179432-209750 GCA_015680685.1 Gnetum montanum
CTATTATTCCATAATAAGAATGCCTCTTCCATGTACCACTCCTTAGTGGAAGTGATACTTGGCCATATGGGAGAGATCTTCATTTGGTCCTATACTTATTTAGGTGCTTGATTTAGGAAAGGGCCAAAGTTTAACTCTTAGAGCACTATTTTTTGGACCTTCCTTAATCTAATTTGATTTAGGCATGCTTCTATTAAGATCAAATCAAGGTTTTCCTACTAAGCTAGTGCCTCATCTCAGTGGGAATGTTCTATTGTTGCTACTAGTTCTGGAATTTGATAAAAAGATTCTATCTTAGCCTCTTTCCTAAGCGGATCCATGGCATGGGTTGCAACTGGTTCTTCTTGAGCTTGTTCTTGGCCCCTTCTCATTCTTAGCTATTTCTCCCTTTGTTAATATGGTCCTCCTTCCTACGTGTGCTTCCCTTTTAGTGTCATCTATGGTTGTAACACATCCATGGATTAGTAGATATAATGTGTAACTTTGAATATTTGAGTAGCTTATCTCATCAGTTAGTTATGCTTGGCTAAGATTGGACCATGGTAGATTGATTATTTTATTAATTTATTTTCATTATAAGTATTATTGGAGCTCATTGAAAGAGTTTAATTTCTATAATTTGGTGTCTAAATGTTGATTTCTTAGTTAAACTTTTGTGGAAGTTAGAAAAAAAATGCAAAATTTGTTTTTCAAAAATGGCATATTTGTGGTCCTAACAACTCAGAGCATAACTCTAGTAGTTACGAGGTTGAAGAAAAAAGTGATTTGGATAAATGGTTAGGAAGTTATGGGTTCCAAAAGGTTTTGGGCTCTAAAAATTTGAAAAAAAAATTTGGCATTTGTGAGCAAATGTAAAAATTTCTAAGGGGGTTGCACATATTTATCCTATTTTTGTGCTATGTTAATGGGGCCATGTATATGGGGCCTTATATATGCATCAGCTCCATCAATAGGGCCCGATATATAGGGTTTGTAGACAATAATTTTAAATTTGAATATCTTGAAAAATACAAGAAATTTTTGAATGAATTTGAAGTTCATGGAGTTCCAGAAAAGCTAAGAATATGATGAAATAATTGAAGATGGTCTTTGAAAGCTCAAAAATTGAAACATTAGATGGAGAATATGTGTATATAACAAAAAATGTAAAGGAGCACATGGTTGGATGTAGAAGATGGGTGTATGAAAGATTCTAGTTGCAAGAATGCCTAAGGATGAGGTGCTTCATGAATCCAACCAAGAGATATGCAAGTGGGTCCTCCCCATACCAGGCACATGCCTTGTTTGCCCTTGCATAACCTTAACCTATAGAGTCTATGGGCCCAATAGGTGATTAATGGTTGATGGAAGTTAAGGACCAAAACCTAGAAGATTCTACCAAAGATTTCAAGCACGTCAAACAAAGATACCAAATTGAGTACGTGGACACCAACAATGAGGTAAGTTACTGGTAGCATAGACAGATGATGAAGAAGGTGGAATGGAATTCTGAATTGAGGTCATAAGAAGTCCCTTGTGGAGTTGTGTTTAAATTAATTAAGAAGATCCATCCTTAGTCTAAACCAAAACCAATCACTTTTAGTGACTTTGTATTGTCACTCCAAGACCGATCCATTCCCTCAAGACATAAAGAGAGGAAAAGAGAAGTATGAAGTGAGATAGGGCCTTAGTTAGAGGGGACCTTTAGGAATGGGTAACATGTCTTTCTAGTCCCATATCTAGTGATTTTAGTTCATTTATTTATCTAATGGGTGTGCTTTGAATTCCCATAATGTTTTTCTATTTTATTTTTATTTTCTTTTTCTTTTTTTTTTCTTTTGGATGGGAACCACACCGTGTAATGACTTTATTCAACTTCTTGTTATTGGTCAACATAGAATGATAAGAAGTCTATAAAAATGCTCATACACTTGAGCAACTAAAAGAGTATAAAGAGTATTGAGTCCCATTGAAGTCACACCCTATCCAAACCTTTGAATCCTTCCTAATTCTAGAAACTACCAAGGTCACAAATTTATTAAAAGTTTATTTAATGAAAAGGGACTTCAAATTTCCAAAACAAGAAAAACCATAGAGTTTGTAGATGGGTGGATGTCGTACACTCACTACCTATTCCATGAAAAGGAAACCATGACTTAGCCATCAATAGAAAAATTTAGAAATAGAAACCAAACATTATCAAACAAACCATTAAGCGTATACCCCCGTTAGTAATAACTACAACACCACTGTGTCCTATTGGCATAAAGCATATTTATTAATAACAAATTATAAAATCATACTAAAAATAAAGTAAAATATATAAGAAAGTGCAAAATATTCAAGAAAAATTTAAATGTACTACAAATGGTGTAAAAGAAAAAATGGTGTAAAATAGGAAAAAGTTTTTAAATCAGAAAGGTGTAAAATAAACAATTTGCAAAGATAGAAATTTGTAAAACAAAAAATAGAAAAATTGAGGAGCCATGTATATGATTAGCACAAATGGCCATCTCCCCCATGACTAATTTTGATGGAGGAGATTAGAAAAATTAAGTGCGGTTGCCCATTTGTTGAGGTGTTTGTTGCACTAGCTTACTCTAGCTTGTGGAAAGACTTTATCTATTAGATGTTGATCAACTGCTTTTTGTTTTGGCTTTTAGGTTTGTATATGATCATGGACACAAAAGGAAAGGTTTCATCAATTATATAAGGCCCCTCCCACAATGTTTGGAATTTGATTTTTTAAGGCACGTGTGTGGGATTCTAGTAGAGAACCTTATCTTCTGGTTGAAATTTTACTTTTTATATTCTAATATCATGATGTTGTTTCTTGAATGCCTTGTGCACTTCATTCAAAGACATGGCTATCAATTGATTTTTATCTATCACATTTAGATTGTTCAATATTTATTTTTGTGCTAGACTTAGGTCAAGATCCAAGTCACAGGTTGTTGAGATTGTATGAAGCTCGAATTGAATTAGGAGCATTGGCAATTTTCCGTACACAAGCTTGTAGAGAGAGTAGCCATTAGGGAGTTTCCATGTTGAGTAGTAGGCCTAAAGAACATTGCTGAGTTTTGTGCTCTAGTCTCTCCTATATTTGCTAATAGTTCTTGTTAGAATCTTTGTAATCTCCGTATTAGTTACCTCTACTTGACCATTGACTTGGGAGTGATAGGGTGTTGATAATTTATGTCCAACTCCCAAGATTTGCATGAGTTTTCAAAAAGTGACAACTATAAAATGGATTCTATTGTTAGAAATTAGTGCACATGGCATCCCAACCCTATTCACAACATTTTGTATACAAATCAAGTAGCAATGCATGATGTACAATTAGTGAAGGCTACTACCTCTACCCATTTGGTATAGTAGTCAACAACAACGATTATATATGCCTTCCCATTGGATGTGTGATGGAACCCATGAAATCTATCCCCCATATATCAAAGGGTTTTAGTGGTTGAATTCACTGTTGAGAACCCTTCATTTGTGCAATCATCCCACCATCTCATTGACAACATTTACAGGATTGGACAAATTGGTGGGCATCCTTGAAGATTGTGGGCCAATAGTACCTTGCCATAATGAGTTTTATGGCCATGCATCTCCCAACATAGTGGCCCACACAATGATCTTCATGAGCATCTTGGAGAACATGCAATTTATCTACATTAGGTACTTACCAACAAACCAAGCCATTGACACACACCTTATAAAAGTGTCCATTGATTTCCATGAAGTGCTTATACCAATGAAGAAACTATTGTTGTTTCTTGTGGTCTAGATCTTGTGACATCTCCTGGGTGAGAAGATAAGTGAGGATGCCATCATACCATTTTTGTTTTACAAGAATTTTTTCATTTATTGCAATAGCACAGAGGAGTTCACTGAGAAATTGGTTAGAGAGTAGACTCTCTTCTTCTTTGTTATCCCATCATGACCAAGACAAGTGATCAACAATGACATTTTTAGTTTTCTTTCAATCTACCATTGTAAGATTGAATTCCTGCAAGATCACTAGCGATAATATAACATAGGAACTTACCATTGGTTTGTTTATGAGGAATTTTATGGAATTGTGATTAGTGTGCACAAAACTTTATATTCAAGCACATTGTGCTTGAACTTTTCTAGAGCATACACCACCATCATTAGTTCTTTCTCGATGGTTGTATAATTTAGTTGTACACCCACAATGATTTGAATTGCACAGTGGATGTAATATTAAAATTTATTATTATCCAACTATGTAAGCATAGCTCCCAAGGTGTAGTTAGATGCATCTATCATGATATGGAATGGTTTGGACGAATTAGGCGCTCATAGAATTGGAGTCTCTACAAGCTTCTATTTGAGGCTTTGGAATATATTTTCACATTCCTTGGTCTAGATGATAGGAAGATCTTTATTTGTTAGCTTGACCAATGGTTTCATGATGTTAGAGAAATTCTCTATAAATCACTAGTAGTAACTAGTGTGTCCAAGGACTGATTGAACATCTTTGATAGTTTTTGGTTGACAAGTGATTCCTTCAATGATCCTTATCATTTTAGAATCTACCTTGATCCCTTCCTATGAAATTCAATGTCCTAATACAATGTCCTCTTGAACCATGAGATGACACTTTTGCAAATTGAGCTATAGATTTATTTTCATACATCTTTTTAGTACTTTCTCAAGGTGGTCCAAGGGTTTCCTGAACGTAGTGCCATAAGTGGAGAAGTCATCCATGAAGACTTTCACTCTACTACCTAATTTTTGTTGAAATATACTTAAGACCAGACATTGGAAAGTGGTAGGAGCATTACCTAGATCAAAAGGCATCTTGCAATATGCAAAGGTCCTCCAGGAACTTGTGAATGTTATTTTGGCCTGATCTTCTGGTGCAATCTGGATTTTGTTATAGCCACTATAACCATCTAGAAAATTGTAATAGCAATGCATAGATATGGTTTCTAATACTTGATCAACAAATCACAATGAAAAATGATCTTTGAATATTGCCATGTTTAATAGACTAAGATTGATACAAACCCACAATTTTCCACCTCTCTTTGGCACTATCACGAGTGGACTAACCCATTCACTATCTGCAATGGGGTAAATGAACCCTATCTTTAGGAGTTGTTGAATCTCCTCCTTGATAATTTGCTTCAATTTTGGATTCAAATATCATTATGGTTACCTCCTTGGCTTCATGGATAGATTAGTGTAAATGTGATGCTGGCATATCCATGGGGATCAATTCCAATGAGTTTAGGATATGACCAAGAAAAGGTTGTTGACCATTTTTTGATCATTTTCAACAATTTTTCTTTCTTCTTAGGAACAATTTTGGCATTGAGTATGACTAGCTTGCCATATTTTAAGAATGCATATTCTAGGCTAGTAGGTAGAGTTTTCAACTCTAGGGGCTCTTATTTAAAATTCTCATGGATCTCCAACTCTCCCCAATTGGTATAATCATTTTCATCATCAAAGAGTTGGTGATGAACTTGTTCTAGTTCATTAATGCCTATGACATAAGCACATGTTACGATCTTAGTAGGATCCATGCATATTTTGTTGCTATCAAAATTAGTGGTTAGCAACTAGGTATCCTCTTGTTTTGGGGCTACTGCATACAAAAACCTTTGAATATATGCCTCTTATGCACATTTCTTACATTTGGAAATAGATGCTCATGTCATGAATGAGAGTTTTGGAACATAATTGCACTTGTATTGTTGTACGCGATGCATGAAACTCATCTCTTATCAATCTTTCCAAATGCATTTTCTTTTAATATATCAAGGGAAAGATCTTTGATGTCCATTCTTGCATCAATAGTGCTTAACCATGCCCTTTCCATAAGGATTAGGAAGTTTCCCTTGCAATTTTCAAACTTGATTACTATGAAATTAGTAGGATAGGGCCACCCATAGACAATGGTCACAATGTCTCTGATCAATTTCAATAGAGTAGTGATGGACTAGTCTACCAATTCCAATATTATGTTACTCTTCTTAAGATGTGGTAGGTTCTAGGTAGTATACATCTCATGAGATACCAAGTTCACACTAGCACTGAAATCAAGAAGAGATTTACATGGTTCATTCCCAGTAATTTGTAAATATATAAGGGGACCCCCAAGATCAACTATTTTTGTAGAAAGGTTACTATCCCAGATCCAGTCATATATGACATGGATGAGCATAACAGTATGGATTTTGGATAGCATTTGGTTTGAAGGAAACTTGATGGAATGGTTTGTAGAGGATGAAGCAGGAGTAGGGTAATTAGCTACCTAAGTCTGTGAGGGCTTAGTAGGGTTGTTGGGTTAGAAGAATGGTCTTTGACAAGCATGAGGTTATGAACCCCTTAGTTGATGAGCTCATTGTAAATTAATGTCCCTAGTAGCATTTCGTTGTTGCAGTTGGGCTGGAAGTTCACCTTGCATGGATTGAGCAAGTGATAGCTATGTTGAGGGTGGAGGAATAGGTGCAAAAATATAAGGACGTTAAGGATAAAAGGAGGAATCAATCCTAGAATTTGTAGAATTATTTTTGTAGTATTTAAGAGGGTGGTAGTGATGTTGGAAAGGAGAAATGTGATTGGAAGAGTCACATGTAGATAGGGGTTGCTAATGGTAGTACCCATATGAATATGGTTGCCTATAAGGGTACTACTACCTTAGTGGTGGAATCCCCCATGATTGTGGTTGGTGCCACTATTAATATTGCTTATACAGTTGGTGTGAAGTTCCACTTGGATAATATTGTTGTTGCTAATGAAACTACCGAGGATTGCCTTGAGGATATGGCAACCTTCTAGGTGCTTACCATTTTGCTAGTTGTGGATTTAGAGCATACATCCCAAATTCTTGTAAGTGTGACACAATGGGGCAACATCCCTTAGGATGTTTGTATTGGTGGATGTTACATCCATTTTCATCATCTGAATTAGTTTCTACAACTTCATCTACTATAGCAATCTTGCCCTTACCCCTTTGGTAGGTACATTTAGCTTCTTTTCGCCTCCTGTAGTTACAATCACTATTATGCTCTAGTGATTGTTCAATGATTTTCAAAGTACTCTGGCATTTTTCATCCAATGAATCCTACATTTTATCCATCTTAGCCAAATTTTTACACATATTTTGGATCATCAAGGTCTTTCTCTTTACCACCTCATCAAGTGGTAATTCCTACTCACTATCATAAAATTGGACCTTCCTCTTTTAGATGGAAAGATTCTTATTGTATTCCTCTACACTTTCACATTTTCTCAACTCTCATTCTTCTTTTGCTGCCTACTCAATTAGCCTTTGAATCTAATGGGCTTAGAGTTTTGATAGTGTCCCTTGGGCATAGAGCCCAAGAGTTCTCCTCTTTTCTAATCTCAATCCATCAATACTATGGTGAAGTTGTTCCCATTGAGAATAACCATGGCCAATGCATTATTGTATGAGAGCATAGTATCTACCCATGGTGGCATCCAACAATTCATGGTTTCCTTACTTCCATCCTTGGATTTTCCTTCTCAAATTAGACACTCTAGAGTACATATGATACTTATCATTAAATAGCTCAAGCATTGTACCCCATTGGCAGATAGATTTTAGCTCTAAGGTCCAGTATCAACTTTATGCTTCCTTGATGACTTTCCTAGGAAATAGATTTAGTTTTTACTAATCATTTTTGATGTTTTGTAATGCATAGGCATTATTGTACTACCTGAAATCATCAGTCTCCGACTGGAATGAAACAGAAACCTGGAGATTCCTAGACACACACAGAAGATCCTACCTTCTCTTGAGGGCAAGCTAGAATTAACGAAGGCAGAGTACATTGAGTGGTCCGCACGTGGATCAGACAAGGATTTCCTTGAACGTACATTGATATACTGTATGCTGGGTTATACGTAAATGGCATAACTAATATAAAATAGAGCATAAACGTATAGGAAAATAAGTAATAAGCATGCAATAATTACTGAAAAACTGTAATAAATTTTAGCAAAATAGATGTGATAATATTATTGTGAGACTAAAAGTTACAATGCACCGGTCTAACATAGTTGTGAATCTGACACAAGGCAGATGATTGTGTACTGGTTTAACTACAGGCACAATGTGAAGGCTGTATGGTCAGCGTGCAGGGTTAAGGTCCAACGTCTAGGTTTTTGTTCAACTCTGGTTTTTCAGTGTCTCTAGTTCTTTTTTTTTCTGGTTTGCTCAAGATTTCCCCCTAGATCTAGTGAAAAATTCAGGTTTTTATGAGATCTTGGGCATTAGATTTGGATCTAGAAGGAGATGATTGGGAGATAGGTGGTGCATTGACCGAGTGCAGGATATGTTACAACTATACAGCGTGCTGCATGCCAGCGTATAGGATGCCAGCATCCAAGATGCCAGCATACATGATGTCAGCGTATAGCATGCCAGCGTACAGCATGCCAGCGTATAGCATGCCAGAGTGCAGCATGCCAGCGTACACCAAAAATGTACCCAGCATACACACATGAAAATGCTTTATTTTAAGGTCAAAACTTGATTTTTGGGTGCTTGAGAGCTACTGGGAACCTTAGTGAAGGTCTTGGGATGTCCAGATGCTCAATTCTGGCATGTTTTGATGCATTTCTGGGGCCCAAAAGTTTCTCTACGCTAGCTGCATGCTGGGCGTACAGGAATGAAAGACCATCATTTGGAGCCTAAAATTTGATTTTCAAATGCCTGAGAGCTATTGGGGACCTCGGGGAAGGTCTTGAGGGGTCCAGAAGCTTAATTTTGGCATGTTTTGACTCATTTCTGGGGTCCAAAATTTGCTCTACACTAGCTGCACGCTGGGTGTATACGCTGGACGTACAAGAATGAAAGACCATCATTTGGAGCCCAAAATTTAATTTTCAAGTGTCTGAGAGCTGCTGGGAACCTTGGGGAAGGTTTTGGGGGGTCCAGACAGTTAGTTCTAGCATGTTTTGACTCATTTCTAGGGCCCAAAAGTTTCTGTATGCTGGGCATGTATAGGCCAGCATATAGGATGCATACTTAGTGAAAACCAAGTATTTTGAGCTCAAGATTTGCCAAGTTTAACACCAAATGTCATTGTAGTCTTCTGTGGGTCCCATGGAACCATTTCTTATTTAGTTCAACTCTTCTTGGAGCTGTCTGTGAGGCCCCCAAGCTTCAGTCATGCTGGGGAGCATCATGACTTAGCTCGATTCTTGTTGGAGAAGTACTAAGCTCAGAATTTTGTGGTGTTTCATTGGCTCCTCTTTGTTGATGCTTGGAGGAATCGACTTGAGAAGTATCGACAAAGAAGTAAAAAACACCATAAGCAACTTAGTAGCATTGTCCTTTGACACTTGGCCAGATGTCATCGCACCGTGTTCAGTAGTACATGGGATTGGGGAAATGAAGTTTGTAGCTGGATAGGGAAATGAAAATTTTGGGGATTGGGACTAGATCAAGGGATTGTGCATGGTAAAGAGGATGCTCTGGTGTGTATACGGGTCATGTTGATCATTATCAATAGCCATGTTTTAGTAGACTCGAAATCAAGACATGAGATGTGCGTCCTTTGGTGGAACAAGACTCTTGTTTAGTGTTTAAGAGGAATTGTTGGCCGTGTGATGGTGGGTTGTGTTCTCTGGAGGAACAGGCCCCTTGTTTGGTGTTAAAGAGAACCTATTGGTAGAGAGACAAAGCTACGCAATGAGATGTTACCTGAGCTTTTGAGACATGAGTGTTTGTTTCCAAGATAACTGCCTTCCCGCCTGAGGCTTGTGGGAAGTGCCAAGGGTCTTGTGGTTCATTTTGCTCTTTTCTCTTTGCTCTTTTCTTTTTCTTTCTTTTTCTTTTTTGTTCTTTTTCATTTTTTTGTTCTTTTTTGTTTTTTTTATTCATTCATTTTTTTTTCATTTTTTTCTTATCTCTTTGTTTTTTGGCAAGAGCTTTCTTTCAATTTTGCACTCATGTTCATGTGCCATATTGTGTGTTGCAACTGCTTGAGAGTGTCGCAGCATGTAACAGTGTGCTCAAAGTTTTGGGGTGTACTGGGTGTATCTGGGAATTGTAACCAGGTAGGAAAGGGAATAAGAGTGTTGGGGAAATGGAGAATGTATTGGGAATGGGAATGTACTTTTGAACAAATTGATTAACCTGGTTGCATGCGTCAGAAACAATGTGACATCTTGTCATCATGATGAAGTGTATCCGTGTACGAGCACCACTAGGTGTCATCCTGCAAACACAACTCCAAGAAGACAAGAAAACCACAAGTAAATGAGTTAGTGAACACTTCAGGCATGAATGTGACTAATGCAAATGGAGGCACCATGTGAAACTTAAGGCAAACAAAATGAGCAGCAATAGTGTTGTCAGAGAAAGTGTGATGAATGATGCAACAGTCATTGATGAAGAAATGTCATGAATTATAGCAGCAGATGAATGTGCCAGAAATGATCTGGCCAATTTATAGTCTTAGCAGACTATCATGGGTTAGTTTTACATCATAACTCGTTGGACGTTGCCAGTTTATCACCGTAGCGGATGGTAAGATGCTAGTTTATAGTCGTGGCGGACTATGAAGAGGCAAGCTAGTTTATAGTCTTTGTGGACTCTGGTGAATGAGTGTGACAGTTTAGTGTCATGTTGGAAAAATCTTTGTGGTGTCAATTTACCATCATGACGCTAGGACATTATGTGGTATCATTTTTAAGTCATGATGCCAGGACTGCTCTGTGTGGATGCATGCGTGTGCGTCTGTATGATCCTGTAAACAAAAGTTACTAGAGAAAACAATATTAAATAGAAACTACAGAAAACATGAACTGAAATGCACCAATAAATAGAAAATAATATGAAACTATGGTAGTGTAAGGCCTTTTTGGGCCATGGTTTAGTTTAAGGCCTTTTCGGGCCATGAGAGAACGCGTAAGCTAATACATTACAAACTAAGGTGACGTATGCACAACGAACAAAGGTGAAGAGTGGGCGGAGATCAGACATGTCTTTGGTCACAAGGGAGTCTTAATTATGCAATTTTTTCTTAGTTGGACATAGTCTAGGAGGCGTGCTAGTTTGCTTTGGGAGGCTTTCAGTTTTTACCCCTCGTTCGGGCGTTTTAGCTCTACGTGTTGTGTTTGTTGTTGTGGGTGTTGCTTCAAGAGGCTCCTCTCTCAAGACCTGTGACATGTCTATGTTGTGGTCAACTTGAAAGGGAGTGTTTTTGCCATGTATAATGACTTGTCCACCTTCGTATGGAAGGCATATTTCTTGATGTATCAGTGAGGAAATGGCTCATTGTTGGGCTAGCCAAGGTCTACCAAGAATCATGTTGAAACTGGGCATCTCTTCTATGATAGTGAATTCGGCGCTGGTGGGGAATTGTTCTCCTACCACAAAGACTAAGTTGATTGTTCCCTTAACTGTGACACATGATCCATTGAAAGATTTTAAACACATGGTTTCTGTTGGCATGATCTCATCTGCCATGCCTAGTTTGTCGATGATAGAGTATAGAACTACGTTTGTTGCCGCACCGTCATTAACATGCACTCTTCGAATGGTACATTGCCCAACATGCACACTAATTAATAATGGAGCTGTTATGACTTCCCCTCATTCAGGGTTACATTTAACTACATCATCACGAAAGGCTAAGGTGTTTGAACCCAATCCTTGTGGTGTGTGTTGTGAAATCGTTGCATGGATGGATTCCATGTTAGCAGGGATGTCCTCTGTAACGGGAATGGATGCTAACATTTGCGCTAAGGCTTCGCAATGAGCCAATGATGTCATGACCAAATCGTACAAGCTCATGGTTGTGTTCTTTTGTTTGAGCGTTTGTTTCACTTGGGCCAATGTAGCTACAAAGTTTGTGTTGTCTGCCATTGTGTTGGTTGCCTCTGTATGGGTTGAGGGCTTGGGCCTAGTTTGTTTGGGATTAGGGGCAGGGCCCCTAGTGTTCAGTTGTTGTATATTAAGTGTGTCCTTTGTTTCAACTGTGGGTGTTTTTCATTGTTCATTTGTCCTCTTCTACTGCCATTTGGTAGGCTTATCCATGTTGTTGGCAAGGTTGACTCTTGAGGGAGGAGAGGTTGAGATGTTTCCTATGGTTGGGCTTAGGGTAAGTGAGGGGCCATCGCATGGTGGCACTTTTATGACAAATGGGAGTTTAGGAGGTGTTGTTGTTGTTTGACTAGCCTGTTGTGGCATCTTGATAACGAAAGGTTTCTTTGTTGTTGTCGTTGGTGCAACATGCCAGTTTAACATCTTAGCAGATGACTGTGGTGGTACTTTGTCCACAAAGGGTGTCATCGGTGCTCTAGGTGGCACCTTGGTGATGATGGAAGGTCTCTTGCTCGTGGAGGTGGAGGGGGCTGTTGCCTTGCTGGGAGGTACATGAATTACAAAAGGTTACTGCATAGGTTTAGGCTTACTATCTATGCCAATGGAGTTTATGACATAGGAGGCATCGTTTATTCTGGGTTGATTTAGGGTGTTGATGTTCAGTTGCCTATTCTATCATTGCTTGTAGATAATCCTTTCATGCATGGCAGGTGTCAGTATTGTGACCAGACATCTAGTGGTAATGGCAGAATTGGTCTAAGTTGAAATGTCATGGAACCGGGGGCTCATTTGGTGCTGCTAAGGTGGGGTTTCTTAGTAGCTCGCAATACCTATCATGTCGGCAGTGAGCATTCTCCATTACGTGTTTGTATTGGATTTTCCTGGCTTTAAGGAGCTGCTCTAGTAGTTCTGAAGGTCACATAGGTAGCGGTGTGTACTTAGAGTGATCCTTGTGTTAAAAATTGAACCTTAAGGTGGCCCCTGTTGTTGCAGGCAGGTTGATACTGGTGTTTTTTGTTTTTGTGCTTGCGGCTATAGTTTCTATTATCGTCTGTTGTTTGGCAATGTGTTGGTTCTTGTAAGCCACATAGGTGGGGTCATTGCTGGTTTGTGCAGCTTGTTCAATGTTCTTGATCTATGTGAATGCTTGGCTCAATGTTTGAGTGCTTAGGTAGTACAATTTTAACTTAATGAAGTCATTCACGGCTCCCTTCAGAATCATAAGCAAATAATTTTCAGGGATGGCCTCATGAAGTTCGTTAAGGGCTGCACTCCATCGTTGGATGAACTTTTGCACAGGCTCAAGTGGTGCTTGTTTCACTTGTATTAGAGTGTCTAGGGTTGCTTTAGGCTTCAAGTTGTACTTAAACTTGGTAACGAATTGGTGTAACAGATCCTGAAGAGAGGACATGGAGTTACATGGCAAGGCTCGGTACCAGTCTAAGGCTATGCTCGTTAAGGACATAGAAAACATGCGCAAGATTGCATGGGGCCAAGCTTGAAGCAATAGAGTTTCTGATCGAAACATGACTATGTCAGCATTCAAATCTCCCTTCCCGTTGTATTTGGTCAGCTGTGGAAGTGTGATTCCCTTGGGCAAAGCTAACGGTGGCACTGAAGAGCTAATTGGACCATCGTAGTAGAAGTCTAGTACTTTAACTTGTTCAGTGTTTGCCATTTTGAGGTGCTTTACCTCTTCAGCTAATGCTTGCATCATTTTCTTGGCTTCTGCCCACTCTTGAGTAGTAGGCAGATTAGTTGGTTGGGGAGGTTGTTGGGTTGTCATTTGTTGCTGTGGAGCAATGTTCAGAGTTGTGGTTGTGGGGTGTGGCACGTTGAAGTGAGTGGGTTATTGAACAAGGGGTATGGTTCCTTGCCTAGCCACAAACTGTGAAGTGACACCCTCGATGTGTGGGGCCGATGTAGTGAAAGTGGCCCCATGTGTTTGCGTGTGCGGTATGTACTAGGTGGAGATGGGTGTGGGTAATCTCTGTTAGGATACCAGTGCTTGTGTGCTCATTGATACTTGGTGAGTGGTCGTCTATCCCATGCAAGGATGGGGTGATGGATTCATGTAGGCATAGGGACTGAGGGTGTGGTATGAATCCTCAGGTTCGGATTATGTCTCAAAGTCATCTACATCATGTTGGTTTTGGGGCTCCTCAGTGGGTCGCTGTGTGTTTTGGCCCCTTACTAGAAGGAGCTGGGAGATGGATCGATGGTGAGGCTCAAAAAAAGGGATGATGTCATAAACAGAGGGGGGAAATTCATGACCTCCCATGTATATGCGCTCGAAGTTTTGTTTTACCTCCTATTCTGTGTGGTCAATAGGAAGGTTGGCTTGAATCTTCACACAGATCTAGTTATACTGTTCTTGTGTGGGGACTATGAAGGCACGTGCGTTGGAGTTTTGGGATGATTCCATAGTAATGTGTGCTTCGGCAAGGTGATCCATGTTGGTGGCAGTCAGTACTTAGATTGGCTTGATGTTCGATACAAATTGCGGTGAATTCAGCTTTGAAACGGATGTGTTTTGTGTGTTTTTGTTGAAAAAACACTTTAGTAGTACTGTAGCAGCGTAAACACTGTAGCAGCATAAACACTACAGTAGCATTGACACTGTAGCAGTGTAAACACTGTGTTTGAACAGGTAACGTGATCAGCATTTCGATTAAACAAAAAACAAGTCCGAAATCGTCAGTCTCCGGCTAGAATGAAACAAAAACCTGGAGATCCCTGGACACGCACAGAAGACCCTACCTTTGCTTGAGGGCAAGCTGGAATTAACAAAGGTAGAGTACCTTGAGTGGTCTACACACGAATCAGACAAGGATTTCCTCGAACGTACATCGATATACTATATGCTAGGTTATACGTAAATGGCGTAACTAATGTAAAATGGAGCATAAACGTACAGGAAAATAAGTAATAAGCATGCAATAATTATCAAAAAACTGTAACAAATATTAGCAAAATAGATGTGATAATATTATTGTGAGACTGAAAGTTACAATGCACCAGTCTAACGCAATTGTGAATCTGACACAAGGCAAACGAAGAGCCCCGGTGGATGCGCAGGGATGATTGTGTACTGGTTTAACTACAGGCACAGCATGAAGGCTGTATGCTCATCGTGCAGGGTTGAGGTCCAACGTCCAGGTTTTTGTTTAGCTCTGGTTTTTCAGTGTCTCTAGTTCTTTTTTTTTCTGGTTTGCTCAAGATTGCCCCCTGATTAGTGAAAAATTCAGGTTTTTATGAGATCTTGCGCATTAGATTCGGATCTGGAAGGAGATGAGTGGCTGTAAGGTGAGAAAAATTCAGACTGGGAGATAGGTGGTGCATTGACCGAGTGCACGATATGTTATAACTGTACAACGTGCTACATGCCAGTGTGCTGCATGCTAGCGTACAGGATGCCAGCGTCCAAGATGCCAGCGTACAGCATTCCAGCGTACACCAAAAATGTACCCAGCATACACACATGAAAATTCTTCATTTTAAGGTCAAAAATTTATTTTTGGGTGCTTGAGAGCCACTGGGAACCCTAGTGAAGGTCCTGGGGGGTCCAGACGCTCAATTCTGACATGTTTTGATGCATTTTTGGGGCCCAAAAGTTGCTCTACGCTGGCTGCACGCTGGGCGTATACGTTGGGCATATAGGAATAAAATACCATCATTTGGAGACCAAAATTTGATTTTCAAGTGCCTGAGAGCTACTGGGGACCTTGGGAAAGGTCTTGGAGGGTCCAGATGCTCAATTCTGGCATGTTTTGACTCATTTACGGGGCCCAAAAGTTGGTCTACGATGGCTGCACGCTGGGCGTACAAGAATGAAAGACCATCATTTGGAGCCCAAAATTTGATTTTCAAGTGCTTGAGAGCTGCTTGGAACCTTGGGGAAGGTCTTGGGGGGTCCAGATGCTCAGTTTTGACATGTTTTGACTCATTTCTGGGGCCCAGAAGTTGCTGTACGCTAGGCTGTAAGTTGGGCATGTATAGGCCAACGTACAGGATGCATACTTAGTGAAAACCAAGTATTTTGAGCTCAATATTTGCCAAGTTTGATGCCAAATGTCATTTTAGTCTTCTGTGAGTCCCAGGGAACCATTTCTTGTTGAGTTCGACTCTGCTTGAAGCTATCTGTGAGGCCCTCAAGCTTCAGTCATGCTGGGGAGCATCATGACTTAGCTCGATTCTTGTTGGAGAAGTACTAAGCTCGGAATTTTGTGGTGTTTCAATTATGAAAATCTTGAAGATGTGTTTGTGTATCATATTTGTATCCCCCTTCAAATCTAAAAATATTGTTCATATCAAGTCATTTAATCTAATTATCTTTCACATGCTTGGTTGGATATTTTATTACCTTTGCAATATTTAACATGCTTTGAGTTATCAGCAAAGGGTCATCATCATCATTATTGCATTGTCAGAAATGATGTCCTCTATTACCCCTTCATTCATTATGGGCCTAGAAATCATCATTATTATCCTAGTGTTCACCTCCAACATGGTTGTTCCTTCTACAACATTTCTCAGAAAAAAAAGAGAAAGAAAAAGATGCAAATGAAGAGGATGAAGAGGAAGGAGGAATACCACCATCATGGTATCTACCAGCTTTCCTTTGGTTATCACAACCATGTTTATTAATTTTCTTATCATCTTGATGCAACCTTGGCTGCCATCTTTACCTAAACTTGGATTGTTGATAGTGGATTACAAATTTAGGGCCACACCCCCATCACCAGTAACAAGGGATAGAGAATTTTCATGTTGAGAACCCCAAAAGGAAGGGGCCTCATTTTCATCTTGGTTAAGTAAGAACAAAGGATTGGTGAACTAGTTTCCCTTCACAAACTAATGGTGCTTCTCATAGTGTTAATCTCCTATGTTGTGTTTTAGTGGGATGGTAGTTTCGTTAGTCGTAATCATGCACAATGGACTCTTCTTGAAGATCTTATATGTCCAACTTCTTAAGAGTTTGAAGCAACATCATGGGCATAGATCAATTATGGGGCATTACAATGTTTCCTTCCATATCATGCCACCATAGTTGTTCATCCTAATGTAAGATGAAGGTGAATTCAAGCACATAATCATCTGGATGAGTATATACCACCTTGCATTCTTAAGGGACCAATGATTTAGTATCATCACACCTATGAGAAGAAGATATTTTTCAATACAAATAAAATATCAATGTGCTTGTGTGATTATATTATGATGAGTAGCGAGGTACCCCTACACCCAACGATAAGAATCACAAGTGTTCATGTGCAATCTAGTCAAACTTCGCAGAACTAAATTTCCCATGTACACTAGTTCTAAGAAGTGAAATCCAATTGAGATGATTGTTATCTTCTTAGTTCCACTCATGAGGTACAAGTTTTTGATTAACTTCAATTGAGGTATATGATTTTTATCATTTTATGTTTTATAAATTTAATTACCTAGAGCAAGAATGAAAGGTAGGGTAATTGAATACCTAGTTTATCTACTGCCTAGCTAGCCTAACACAAGTAGTTGTTCCCACTCCCCAAACACATCCTGAATGCATGTAGCACTACTAGATTACCAAACATTAAGCATTTCTAAGTTACCAAGTTTAACATGTAAGCTCGAAGTGGTTGTGCTTATGTTCACTGATAACTAGAAATTAATTGCTTAATTAAAGTGCATTAAAGTAATGTGCATGAATAATAAATGCATTATAGTAAACATTAATATATTCTTAGTGCTACAAGGATTATCAAAATGGTTTGTCTCTATTTTTGTCACACTATTGTGCTCAAGTACATTAGTGATCAAATAAAGGCCTGTACACACTCAAACTTCTACTATGAACACTCAGAAATATCCTATCTTTGGAATGACTAAACTACAAAAACTTCATTACTTTATGTAAAAAAAAACTTATCAAAAATTATGTGCCTAAGTGCTATATTTATAGGATGACATATACCCTATTATATCAAATATTTGACATCACATCTTGGCTTCTGATAATAGGTATTTAATATTAAAGCACATCAAAATATGATTCATCATATTCCCATGATTTAATGAAAACTTGTCCTTGAGTGAAAGAGGAGAAATAAGTTCCTTACAAAATATTAGGTAGGTATGGGATTATTAATTAACATATATAATGACTCAAATGGAATAAATAGACTCTAAGTACCTAAGTGTACAGATTACAATCTTTTATAAAATTGGGTGTTCATGATAAGAGAAGTCAACACCCTAGGCAAAACTAACATCCAACTCCTCTTGGTAGTTGAAGAACGAGGGAGAACATTCAATGATCATGCATAGTCCTCACCACATGCTGCTATTGCATATTTGTTGATGAAAATAGTTCCACTTCCAGTCCATGCTTCACTCTACAATCATAATAAAATCATGGATTAGTGTGCAGTGTGTAACATATAGCTTTGAAGTACCTTTTCTTGTTGGTTGTTACACTTGGCTAGGTTGTGATTATGGTGGATTAATATTATTAATAATGTTATTAGGAAAGTTGAAAAATAGGTGAAATAGATAAGTGATCCATTATTAATTTTGAAAAATTCCAAACACAATGAGATGATAAAAGAGGATTTAAAAATTCACAACAAATGAAAAGAGTACTACACTAAAAAACATTGTGAAGATGTGCATAATTGGGTGTTAGTAATGAGGTATGCAAAAGGATTTGATTGTGAGGATGTCAAAGGGTAAATAACTTAACTAACTCAACCAAAAAGTATACAAGTGGATCCTTTCCAAAGTAGGCATAGGCCTTTTATTATCGTCATATAACTTCAAACCAAGGATTCTATGGGCCCCATGGATGATTAATGGTTGTAGAGAGTTAACGACAAAAACCTAGAAGAAACTACCTAAGAATTTTGACACATCAGACTAGGACATCAAACAAGAACATGAAACCGATAGTGAGTTGAGACATGGAAAGCCTAGGTGGCAAAGAGAAAGAGAGTGGAATGGAGTTCCTGATTAAGGTCACATGAAATCCCCTGTGAATTTTATGGTTAAATGACTTGATAAGCTTCATCCTTAGTCTAGACCAAAACCAACCACATTCAGTGACATCACATTGCCATTCCAAGACCATTCCACCCCATCTCCGCTAAGACACAAGAATGCTCACATAGAACATTCCTTATTAGAGAAGAAAAGAGAAATAGGAAGTGAGGAAGGGCCTTAGTTAAAGAGGATCTTTAGGCATGGATAACATGCCTTTCTAGTCCCATAACTAGTGCTTGTAGCCTATTATTTTGTCTAAGGAGTGTGCTTTGAATTCCCATCATTTTATTTTATTGATGATGGGAACCATACCATGTAAAGACTTATTTAACTTTTTGTTATTGGTCACAAAATGATAAGAAATCCATGAAAACATACATGCATCCAAGTAAGAAAAAAGGCACAAAGAATACTGAATCCCCTTAAAGTCACATCTTATTCAAATCTTTGAATACTTTCCAAATTTGAAAACTATCAAAGTCACAAGTTTGTTAAAGTTTTATTAATGAAAAAGAGACTGCACATTCCCAAAACAAGAAAAACCATAGAGTTTGTGGATGGGTGGATGTTTTGGACTCACTGCCTATTACATGAAAAAAAACCATGTCCTAATTATCAATAATAAAATTCAAAGCTAGAATCCAGACACCAACAATGAAACAATCAGATAGCACCTACCCACATCAATTAAACACACTATACCCAGTTGGCAACACAACACATCATTATTAAAACAAAAAGGTTGTAAAAGTAACAAGATGCAAAGAAAAAACATGTAAAACAAAAAGATAAAAAACTGAGACACTTATATAGTTAACATGGATGGCCATCTCCCCCATGACTAAGCTGAAAGGAGGAGATCCAAAATATTGAGTGTGGTTGTCCATCTAATAAAGAATTTTTTGTATTTACTAGCTTATGCTCATGGAAAGGCTTCACTTGTTGTATGTTGACCAGCTATTTCTTGTCTAGGTTCTTAGGTTTGTAGATCATCATGGTCCCTGAAGAAAAAGTTTTGTAAATTATATAAGGTCCTTCCCAAAATGTTTCAAACTTAGTTTGTTGAGGTACATGTGTGGGATTCCAATAGAGGACCTTATCTCTTGATTGAAATTTTAAGGTCATGATGCTTTTTGTTGAACGCCTTGTACAACTTGTTAGATGATAGGACCACCAATCAGTTTTTATCTAGCAAGTTGAGATTCATTAATCTTTCTTTTTGTACTAGACTTAAGTCAAGGTCAAGGTCATAGGCTGTTGAAAGTGTACAAAGCTCAAATTAAATCAAAAGTGTTGGTAATTTTCTATACACTAGTTCATAGGGAGAATAGCCTATAGGAAGTTTCCATATTGAGTGATAGATCCAAAGGGAATTATTGCCTATTATGCTTTAGTCCTTCCTATATTTGCTTATAGTTCTTATTAGAATCCTTGTGATTTTCCTATTGGTAACCTCATCTTGACCATTGGCTTAGGGTATTCTGAGTTTATGTTCAACCCCCAAGCATTGCATGAGCTTTTGAAAGGTAGTGCCTTTAAAGTGAGTTTCATTATCAAAAATTAATACATGTGGCATACTAAACCTATTTACAACATTTTTTTTATATAAACCAAGTAGTAGTAGAAGATATATAGTTAGTGATGGCTACTACTTCTACCGATTTTGTACAATAGTCAACAACGACTATGATGTATGCCTTTCCATTTGACATGGGCATGATGGGATCCATGAAATTAATGCCCTAGATGTGATAGGGTTCTAATGATTGGATCCACTATTAAGGTTCCTCCATTCAAGCAGTCATCCCACCATCTCGTTAGCAACATTTGCAAGAGTGGACATATTAATGAGCATCCTAAAGATTGTTGGCCAGTAATACCCTACCATCAAGATTTTAATGGTCGTGCGTCTCCTAGCATAGTGGCCCCCACAAGTACCTTCATGAGCATCTTGGAGAATGCACATGATCAATATCATAGACACACCAATGAATCAAGCTATTAGTGCACACCTTTTAGAGGCTTCTGTTGATATCCATGAAGCATTTTACCTAGTGAAGAAACTGTTATTTATTCTTGTGGTCCAATCCTTATGGCATCTCTTAGGTAAGAAGATAGGTGAGAATGCTATCATACCATTTGGGTTCAATGGGAAATTGTTTAATTATAGCCTTGGAAAAGAGGAATTCATTAGGAAATAGATCAAATAGTGGCCTTTCATCCTCTTTGCTATCCCATCTCAACCAAGACAAGTGATCAGTGATCACATTCTCAATGTCCTTTCAATATACAATTGTAAGATTGAATTCCTATAAGATCACTAGCCATTTTATAACATGAGGGCTCACCGTTGGCTTGTTCATTAGGAAGAAAATGATGCTATGGTCCATGTGGACAAATACTTTCTTTTCAAGCACATAATGCCTAAACTTCTTTAGAGCAAATACCATTTCCATTAAACTTCTTATGCATCCATAATGCTTTGGCTTATGCAATGGATATAATATGGACATTTCTTATCATCCATTTGCATAAGCATAGCTTCCAAGGCATAATTTGATGCATCCTTCATGACATGAAATGGTATGGACCAATCAAGTGCTTATAGGAATGGAGTTTCTACAAGTTTCTCCTTCAGTTTCTAGAATGCTTTTTCACATTCTATGGTCTAGAAAAATGGATCATCTTTCTTTGTCAGATCAACTAATAATTTTGCAATCTTAAAAAAAATCTATGAATTGTTGGTAGTAGCCAATATGTCCAAAGAATGATAAAACATCTTTAACAGTTTTTGGTTGACCAATTATTCCTTGGATGATCCCCTTTTTTAGGATCAACCTCAATTCCTACTTATGATATTCTATGTCCCAACATAATGCCCTCTTGGACCATCAAATGGCTTTTCTGCCAATTAAGCAATACATTTGTTTCAACACATCATTTTAGCACCTGCTCAAGGTGGTCCAAGGCTTGCTCAAATGTAGCTCCATAGGTGGAGAAGTCATCCATGGAGACTTCCACACCAATATCAATCTACTGTTGAAAAATGCTAAGGACCAAGCATTGGAATATAGCAGGGAAATTGCATAGACCAAAAGGCATCTTGTGATATGCAATAGTCACCTAGGGACTTATGAATGTTGTTTTGGCATGGTCCTCTGGCATGATTTGGCTTTCATTATAGCCATTATAACCATATAAAAAACTATAGTAGAAATGCCTAGATATTGTCTCTAACATCTAATTAACAAATGGCAATGGGAAATGGTCCTTGAATGTTGCCATATTCAATAGCTAAAAATTGATGCAAACTTGCCACTTGCCATCTTTCTTGACCACAATAATAAGAGGACTAACCCACTTGCTATTTGTAATAGGATAGATAAACCCACCTTGATGAGTTGTTTGATTTCCTCCTTGATGATCTACTTTAGTTTGGGATTTAATTACCTTTGTGGCTATCTCTTTGGCTTCATGGTGAGATCAGTGTATATGCGATGCTAGCATATCCTAGGATCAATCCTTGTGAGTTCAGGATATGACTAAGCAAAGGTTGCTAATCAAGTTTCAACCACTTTTAATAACATATGCTTTTATTCTGGAGAAAGATTGGCATTGATTATTATTTTCTTTCCATCTTTTAAGAACACATATTCCATGTCGATTAGTAGATTTTTTAGTTTAAGTAGCTCTTGCTTCAAATTTTTAGGAATTTCTAACTCTCCCTAGTAGGTATTATTATTTGCATCATTAGAGAGTTGGTGATGAACTTACTCTAGTTCATCCATGCTTGTAACATATGCACATGTGAGGTTCTTAGTAGGTTCCATGCAAAGTGTGCTACTATCAAAATTAGTAACTAGCCACTGGGTGCCCTCTTGTTTTTTGGCTACTGTGTACAAACATCTTTGAATATCTAATTCTAGTGCACACTACTTGTATGGAGAGATGAATGCTCATTCACTACCTAGAGTTTCTACACACAATTAAACCTTGTATCATTGTACGCAATGCATGGTACTCACTTCTTCTCAATCTTCTTGAATTCATTTTCTTTAGATATTTCTAGGAAAAGATCTATGATGTCCATTTTTGCATCAACGATGTTTAGCCATGCCTTTCCCATTATGATTGCGAAGTCCCCTTTGAAGTTCTTCATGTTGATCACTAGGAAATTAGTAGGATAAGACAACTCATAGAAAATGGTTATAATGTCTTCTACCAGTCCCAATGGAATAGTGATGGACTGGTCTACCAATTCTAATATGATATTGCTCTTCTTTAAAGGAGGCAAGCTCCATGCAGTATACATCTCATGAGAAATTAGGTTGACACCAAATCCTGATTTGAGAAGAGCTTTACATGGTTCATTCCTAGGAATATGCAAATAAATAAGAGGACTTCTAGGATCAGCTAACTTCTTGGGAAGTTTTTCAGCATGGATGCAATCAAATATAGCATATGTAAGCATCATAGTATGGATCCTGGGTGGTGTTTGGTTTGAAGGGTACTCAAAGGAAGTTGATAGAGAGGAAGATGGAGGAATAGGGTTGCCAACCACAGGTGTATGTAAGGGCTTATATTGACTATGAGGTCATAAGAAAGGTCTTCTTTTTAATTGAGTATCTAAAGCACTCACTTGATGAATCAATTATAGGTTAACAACCCTAATAGTGTTGTGTTGTAGTAGCTGAGCTAGGAGTTCATCCTACATAGGTGGAGCAAGTGGTAGCTATTTTGAGGGAGGAGGAAAATGTGCAAGAATAGGAGAAGGATAAGGGTAAAAGATGGTATCTCTTCTTTCATGTGGAGAATGAGTTCAATAATAATCAAAAGGATGGTAGTGAGATTATAAAGTAGAAATGTGAGAGGAAGAATCACATGGAGATAAGGTTTGCTGAATGTAATACCCATATGGATTAGGTTGTCTGTAAGGGTATTACTTCCTTGATGGTGCTAGTGCCCATGACTGTGGTTGTTGCCACTATTGATACTACTCATATGGTTGTAGTGGAGTTCCACTTGGATAATACTATTGTGGCCGGTGGAACTACCTAGAGTTTCCTTAAGGATAAGGTAATCTTCTAGGTGTTTGCCTTTGGGCTACTCATGGATTCAAAGCATACACCCTAGAATCCTATAAGTGCAACATCCTTTAGGATGTTCATAATAGCATACGTCACATCCACCATCATCATTTGATTCACTTCCCACAACATCCTCTATTGCAACAATCTTTCCCTTACCTCTTTGATAGGCATGCTTAGCTTCCTTATATCTCCTACACTCATGATCACTACCATGTTCTTTGGACTCTTTAGCAATTTTTAAGATAGCTTAAAATCTACTATCCATGGAGTCCTCACTATCACAAAATTGAATCTCCCTCTCCTAAATGAAAGGGTTGCATTTGTACTCTTCTTCCCTTTCTTGTTTTCTTAATTCACCTTCCTCTTTAGCTACCTACTTAATTAATCTTTGGATATAATGGGTGATTAACTCTAACAATCACCCTTGCACAAAAATGCCAAGGGTTCTCCTCATTTCAAATCAAAGCCAGTCTACAATGTGATGAAGTTGATCCAATTGAGAGTAACCATGGCTAGGACATTTGTCCATTAAGGAATAGTATCAGCCGATGGTAGCATCCAAGGGTTTATGTGTCTCTTGTTTCCATCCTTAGATCTACCTCTTTAAGTTGGACACTCTAGAGTATGTATGATAATTGCCATTGAATAATTCAAGCATTGTACTTCATCATCTAATAGATTCTAGTTCTAAGAACTGGTACTAGTTATTTTCTTCTTTAATAAGTATTCTTGGGAAAAACATAAGTTTTTTCCACTCATTTCTATATTTTGCAAGGCACATGAATCTTGGAAATCTTGGAGATGTTTCTGCAAATTTGAGTTGTATTCCTCTTCGAATCTAGAAATATCGTTCATGTTAAACCTCTTAATTTAACTATCTTTTATGTGTCTTATGGGAATTCTCATTGCCTCTACAATGTTTAGCATATTCTAGGTAGTAGGAAAAGGCTCATCGAGGCCATGATTCTGGTGCCTATGATACCACCTACTACCCCTCTATTCATGGTGGCAAGTCTCTCTTGAATGTCCACTCCCCTAATCATGACTTGCCTGATGATCGCATTGATTATTTCAGTTCCATTAGTCACCTCCATCATAGTTGTGCCTCCTACATTTGTGATTAGAGCCAAAAGAAGAAGATGATGATGATGAAGTTAAAGAGGAAGGAGGACTAACACCATCACAATGCTTACTTGCCCCTCTTCAATGATCATGACCATGATCTTTTTTCTTGTCCACATCTCTACATTAACTCTCCTTCTTGAATCCACCTTTATCATTGGATCCATTCTTACCAAAACTAGGATTGTGGATTGTGGACTATAGGTTCTAGTTTTTGCCTCCTTCACTGAAGTAAAAAAGAGGAATTTCATTAAATGGAAAACCCCCAAAGAAGGGTTCTCTAGAGCATACACCACAGTCATTAGTTCTTTATCAAAAAGATGAATTTCATTGAATGGAAAACCCCAAAAGAAGGGTTCTCTAGAGCATACACCACCATCATTAGTTCTTTCTCCATGGTGGTGTAATTCAGTTGTGCACCCACAATGCTTTGAATTATGCAGTGGATGTAATATGGACATTTCTTATCATCCAACTATGTAAGCATAGCTCCCAAGGCATAGTTAGATGCATCTTTCATGATAAGAAATGGTTTGGACCAATTAGGTGCTCATAGAATTGGAGTCTTCATGATCTTCTATTTAAGGCTTTAATATGCATTTTTACATTTCTTGGTCTAGATGAAGGGAGAATATTTCTTTATTAGCTTGACCAATGATTTTGCAATCTTACAGAAATTCTCTATAAATCATTGGTAGTAACCAATGTGTCCAAGGAATGATCAAACATCTTTGACAATTTCTAGTTGACAAGTGATTTCTTATATGATCCTTATCTTTTTTGGATCTACCTTGATCCCTTACTGTGAAATTCGGTGCTCCAATACAATGCCTACTTGCACCATGAGATAACTCTTTTGCCAATTGACCTGTAGATTTTTTTCCATGCATCCTTTTAGCACATGTGCAAGGTGGTCCAAGGCTTGCACGAATATAGCACCATAAATGGAGAAGTCATCCATGAAGACTTCCACTCCACTACCTATTTGTTGCTGAAGGATACTTAAAACTAGACATTGGAACATTGTAGGATCATTGCATAGACCAAAAGGCATCTTGCAATATGCAAAGGTCCTCCAGGGACTTGCTAAAATTTGGATTTGATTATAGCCACTATAAACATCTAAAAAACTATAAAAGTAATGCCCAGATATGGTGTCCAATACTTGATCAATGAATGACAATGAAAAATTATCTTTAAATGTTGCCATGTTTAATAGCTTGAAGTCAATACAAAATTTCCATTTGCCATCTCTCGTAGCCACTATCATGAGTGGGCTAACCCATTCATTATCCACAATAGGGTAAATTAACCCTACCTTTAGGAGTTACTTAATCTCCTCTTTGATAATTTGCTTTAATTTTGGATTCAACTGCTATTGTGGTTACCTCCTTGGCTTCATGGATGGATTAGTGTAAATGTGATGCTAGCATTTATTGACCAAGCAAAGGTTTTTGGCGATTTATTGACCACCATCAACAATTTTTCTTTTTGCTCAGGAACATGTTTAACATTGAGTATGACTAGCTTTCCATTATTTAAGAATGCATATTCTAGATTGGCAAGTAGAGTTTTCAACTCTAGGGGCTCTTGTTTAAAATTCTCATGGATCTCCAACTCTGTTAAATTGCTATCATCATTTTCACCATTAGAGAGTTGGTGATGAACTTGCTCTAGTTCATCCATGCCTATGACATAATCACATGTCAAGCTCTTAGTAGGTTCCATGCACTTTTTGTTACTATAACAATTAGCAATTAGCCACTAGGTACCTTCTTGTTTTGTGGCTGCTATGTACAAGCACCTTTGAATATCTACCTCTTGTGCACACTACTTGCATGTGGAAATAGATGCTCATTTTATGGACTAGAGATTTTGCACACAATTGCACCATGTATTGCTATATGCGATGCATGGAACTCATCTCTTCTTGATCTTTCCAAATGCATTTTCCATTGATATCTCCAAGCAAAGATCTTTGATGCTCATTCTTACACCAATAGTGCTTAACCATGCCCTTTCTATAATGATTGGAAATTTTCCCTTATAGTTTTCAATC
This sequence comes from Gnetum montanum, assembly GCA_015680685.1. Classification (NCBI taxonomy): domain Eukaryota; kingdom Viridiplantae; phylum Streptophyta; class Gnetopsida; order Gnetales; family Gnetaceae; genus Gnetum; species Gnetum montanum. The sequence goes on from MNCI01028237.1 coordinate 206,545, forward strand.
TTGATTGCTAGGAAATTGGTAGGATAAGGCCATCCATAGATAGCGGTTACAATGTCTTTCACTAATCCCAATGGAACAATGATGGACTGGCCTATCAATTCCAATATTATGTTAGTCTTCTTAAGAGGTGGCAGGTTCTAGGTAGTATATATCTCATGAGATATCAAGTTCACATGAGAATCGAAATCAACAAGAGCTTTACATGGTTCATTCCCAAAAATCTATAAATAGATAAGGGGACTTCCAGGATTAGCTAATTTCCTAGAAAGGTTGCCAATCTAGATCTAATTAGATATGACATGGGTGAGCATAATAGTATGGATTCTAGATACCATTTGGTTTGAAGGGAACCTAATGGAATGGTTTACAGAGGATGAAGCAAGGGTAGGATGATTAGCCACTTGAGTCTATGAGGGCTTAGTAGGGTTTTTGGATTGGAAGAATGGTCTTTTATGAGCATGAGCTTTTGAATCCCTTAGTTGATGAATTGGTTGTAGATTGAAAACCCTAGTAGAATTACGTTGTTGTAGTTGGGCTAGAAATTCACCTTGCACAGATTGAGTAAGTAGTAGCTATGTTGAGGGTGGAGGAATAGGTGCAAAAATAGGAGGAGGATAACGATAAAAGGTGGCATCCATCCTAGAATGTGTAAAATGAGTTTTGTAGTATTTGGAAGGGTGGTAGTAATGTTGAAAAGGAGAAATGTGACTAGAAGAGCCACATGGAGACAAGGATTGCTAAACATAATACCCATATGGATCTAGTTTCTTGTAAGGGTACTGCTACCTTGGTGGTGGCATCCTCCATGATTGTGGTTGGTGCCACTATTAATATTGATCATATGGTTTGTGTGAAGTTCCACTTGGATAATATTATTATTGCTTATGGATCTTCCTATGATTGCCTTGAGGATAGGACAACCTTTTTATGGCTTACCTTTCTACCAGTCATGGATTTAGAGCATAAATCCTAGGTTCTTGTAAGTATGACACAATATGGAAACATCTCTTAGAATGTTCATATTGGCAAATATCAAATCTAGTCATCATTTGAGTCAGTTTCTACAACTTCATCTATTACAGGAGTCTTTCCCTTACCGCTTTGGTAGGTACGTTTAACTTTTTTTTGCCTTCTATAGTTATGATCACTACTTTGTTCTCGTGATTCTTTAGTGATTTTTAGAGTAGTTTGGAATTTTTCATCTAACAAAACCCACATTTTATCCACCTTATCTGAAATTTCAAGCATATATTTTTGGATCACTAAGGTCTTTCAAGTGGTGATTCCTCCTCATTGTCACAAAATCAAACCTCCATCTCTCGGATGAAAGGACCCCTATTGTATTCCTCTGAACTTCCACATTTCCTCAACTCTCCTTATTCTTTTGCTAGATACTCAATTATCCTTTGAATCTAATGGAATCAAAGTTTTGATACTCTCCCTTGGGCATAGGCCCCAAGAGTTCTTCTCTTTTCTAATCTAAGTTCATATATGATATGGCAAAGTTGTTCCCACTAAGAATAACTATGGCTAGGGCATTGATGTATGAGAGAATAGTATCTTCCCATAGTTGCATCTAAGGGTTCATGGTTTTCTTGCTTCCATCCTTGGATCTTCCTTCTCAAATTATACACTCTAGAGTATGTCTGATACTTATCATTAAATAACTTAAGCATTGTACTCCACTAGTGGATAGATTCTGGCTCCAAGGATCAATAGCTTTCTTCTTCCTTAATGACTATCCTAGGAAATAGATTTAGTTTCTACTAATTATTTTTGATGTTTTGTAAAGCATAAGCATCATGAAAAAATTGAAGATGTGTTTGTGAATAAGAGTTATATTCCCCCTCAAATCTAGAAATATTATTCATATTAAGTCATCTGATTTGACTATCTTTCACATGCTTGGTTGGAATTTTAACAACCTCTGTAATATTTAACATGCTTTGAGTCAGCAATAAAGGCTCATCATCATCATTATTTCATTGTCACCAATGATCTCCTCTATTATCCCTTTGTTCATTATAGGCCTAACGATCATCATTATTGTCCTAGTGTCCACCTACAACATGGTTGTTCATTTTGTAGCATTTGTTAGAAATAGAAGAGGAAGAAAAAGATGCAAATGAGGAGGGAAAAGAGGAAGGAGAACTACCACCACCATGGTATCTACCAACTTCCCTTTGGTTGTGACAACCACGTTCGTTAGTTTTCTTATCATCTTGATGCTTATCTGAGCCCCTGCCTTCACTGCCATCTTTACCTAAACTTGGATTCTTGATAGTGGATTAAAAATTTGGGCCACACCCCCATCACCAATAACAAGGGATAGAGAATATTCATTTTGAGAGCCCCCATAGGGAGGGGCCTCATTGTTGTCTTGGTTAAGCAAGAACACTAGATTGGTGAACCATTTTCCCTTCACAAACTAATGGTGCTTCTCCTAGTATTGATCTCCTACATTGTGTTTTAATGGGATGGTAGTCCCAACAGTCATAATCATGCACAATGTACTCCTTTTGAAAATCTTGGATGTTCAACTTCTTAAGAGCTTGAAGCAACATCACAGGCATAGACTGATCAAGGGGCATTATAATCTTTCCTTCCACATCACGCCACTAAAGTTGTTTATCTTGATGTAGGATGAAGGTGAAGTTAGGAACATACTCATCTAGATGAGTATATACCACCTTGCATTCTTAAGGGATAGGTGGCTTAGTATCATCATGCTTGTGAGAAGAAGATATTTTGTAATACAAATAAAATATTGGTGTGCTTACGTAATTATATTATTTTTGAGAATGAATTTAACCTTTAGAATTTTCCAACAATGTTAATGATGTTCACTAATCTTAGATATCACATGTTTCAAACAGAAGAGTCTTTGGCAATGATGCCAATGATGAGCGATCAATATACCCCTACGTCCAACCATACGAATCATGAACCATTCTTGTATGATCTAGTTGAATTTCATAGACTCTATGTCTTTTAATACACTAGTCTTCTACAAAGTGAACTTTGCCCTAATAGTCATTTTTTGTCTTCTCAATTACACTTGTGATGCATAAAGGCATGGTTAAGTGTAATCGACACATATGATTTTTATTATTTTATGTTTTATGCTCCTTATTCTTAAAATAGAGAATTGAAGTATCTTAATAATTTAATTTAACTAATTAAGTAATCTCTAACTAGTCCTAACA
>MNCI01028237.1:226903-237248 GCA_015680685.1 Gnetum montanum
CTAGGAAGGTGGCCTACCTTGATCCAATCGGTAACGGTATGCGTTAAGCTCTGTTGTTGGACTGAAGGGACCCCCAAAGTCTTGGATGGTGAAGGAGCATGCACAGACTCAACCACTTGTTGTTGTGAGAGCTTGTCCGGGCTTTTGGTTCTGAAGAAAGGTCTTCTCTTCTTGCATTTTTCAGAACTAGCAATGGGTTGAATGTTTACGGCTCTTGTAGCGTTACATTGCTGTAGTTGAGTAGGGAGTTCCCCTTGCATTGTTGAAGCTGTTGGTAGTGGAAATACTGACGTAAGAGTGGTGGATGGATTTGGAGGATGGTAAGGATGTGGAGCATCTCCCAGAGGAAAAGGAGTCCTTCTAAAATACTCATAAACTTGGTAGTGACATTGGGGAGTTATGTGACCCATAGAGTCACTTGGAGAAACCAGCTGCTGCATGTAATAGCCATAAGGATCGGGTTGCTAGTAAGGGTATTACTATCTAGGCGGTGGCATCCCCCATGACTATGGGTGTTGCCACTGCTGATGTTGCCCAATGGATTGTGGTGGAGTTCCACTTGGATAGTACATTAACAGTTGGTGGAACTGTCTTGGGTTACCTTGGGGATAAGGTAACCTTTGGGGTGCCTGCCATCTGCTAAGTCTTGGGTTGAGTGCATACATCCCAGACTCTTGCAAATGTGAGATGATTGGGCAACATCCTTTAGGATGGTCATATTGGCAGATCTCACATCCACCTTTATTGTCTGTATCAGAATCCATAACCTCATCAGAGATGGTTATTTTTCCCTTACCATTTTTACGTCCATACCCTACATCTCTCTGCTTTTTCTTATCAGACTCACTACCTTATTTTTCCTTAGACTTCTTTACAATTTTCAGGACAGTTTCAGGTCTAGAGTCTAAGGAATCCCACAATTGATCCACCTTAGCCGACACTTCGGTTGTTAACTTCTGGAGCAACAAGGTTTTTCTGTTCACCAACTCTTTGAGTGATGACTCATCCTCCTCATCACAAAATTTCACTCCCTTCTTCCAAAGATAAGGATCACGGTTATATTCTTCCGCACTTTCTCTTTTTTGTAGCTCCCCTTCTTCTTTGGCTACTTGCTCCAACAATCGATGAATTTCATGGGATCTAAGTTCTAATAGTCTCCCTTGGGCATAAGTCACAAGGATTCTCCTAGTCTCATACCTTAGCCCATCTATGAGATAGTGAACTTGATCCCACTATGCGTAACCATGGCTCGGGCAATGATGTAGCAATTCGTAGTATCAACCCATGGAAGCATCCAAGGGTTCGTGATTATCTTGCTTCCATCCTTGGATCTGCTTATGCAAGTTAGACACTCTGGAGTACCTTTGGTATTTATTGCTGAACAATTCTAACATTGTACTCCATCTCCTAATGGTTTCCAGTTCTAAGGACTGGTACCAACTCTCTACTTCCTTTATGAATGTCCTAGGAAACAACTTTAGTTTCTACCACTCGTTCTCTATATTTTGCAAGGTGCAAGCATCATGGAATGCCTGTAAATGATTTTTTGGATCAGCGTTGTATCCCCCTTCAAAGCGTGGGATATTATTCATATCTAATCTTTTGATCTGACTATCTTTTTCATGCCTTGTCGGTATTCTAACTACCTCCGTAATATCTAGCATACTTTGGGTTGCAAGTAGGGGCTTGTCATGATCATCTATTTTCATGACATCTGTGGTGTCTACGTTGTTCCCTACTTTCCCTTCATTCATGCCTTGATTCCCTAGAGTGCCCTCGTCCTCTCTCTCGACTCTCTCATTAAGGTCTCTCATCTTGTTTACCTTTATCCTCACCGTTATGCTCTTTATGGCTATGCCTAGATGTGGAAGAAGAGGGTGAGTGATGTGATGAAGGGGAAGAAGAAGGAGAACCATCCCCATGATGATGCTTCTTTCCTTCTCTTTGATGGCTACCACCCTGATCGTGATGACATTCTAAGTGCCTGTCCTTGTCATGTGCTATTGTTCCCTCAGTGAACAGTTGGCATTCACGGGGATCAGAACCAAGGTTTTGTATCGTAGAGTGCAAGTTTTGATACCCCACCTCCTCACCATTGTTAGGAGGGGGAACATCATTCGATAGAGAACCAATTATAAGTGGTTCACCATCTCCGATTTCACTTAGGATGTGTGGGACTCCTTTTCCCTTCAACAATGTATGGTGGCTCTCCTACCTTGAGTCCCTTAAACATTGTGCTTCTATGGGATGATAATACCTTATGTCGAAATCACCTACAACATATTCAGCATATAGTTGTGTCATGCTAATCTGTGCGAGAGCATGGAGAAGCATGTTTGGGACTAACCGATCGAGAGGTAACACTATGTTACCTTGCAAGTCTCTTCATCATAGTTGTTCATCCTGATGGAGGATAAAGGTAAAATCAAGTATATAATCATCATGATGAGTATATACTACCTGATGTTATTGAGGAACTAGCATATTTTGGTTATGTGTTCGATGCTGTCGACTGTTTCTAGTATGATCCCTAGGTGGTGAATTACTCTTATGAGAAGAAGACATCTTGATTTAATTTGGTGTGCTATTAACCATTATATAATTTTTTTCATTTAATTAACTCTAAGGGTTCGTTTAAGCTCCCAACAATGTGGATAATTTCCTATGTTCTACTTAGCGCACAAACATTTAGTCCTTGGCAACGGTGCCAATGATGAGTGGCAAGGTACCCCTACACTCAACCATATGAATACGAACGTTACATGCACAATTCGGTCAAACTCCATAGACTAAGTGCCTACATGCCTTATGGAACACTTAAGGTTAATCATTTGTTGTCTTCCCAAACTTACTTGTAGTTGTCATGGTTGTATGGTTAAGTAAGTCTGAGGTATGTGATTTTTATATCTTTTCTGTTTTATCTCCTATGCTAATGAGGTGAAGGGTGAAGAGACTAATTCACTAACTTTAACTAACTAACTAATCCTTAATTAACCTACATCAGCATCTGTTCCCACTTACCATTCACACCTTGAACCAATGCAACCTTGGTTACCAAATGCTAGTCATTGCTGGGATCACCAAGCATAACGCACATGCTCGAAGCGGTCGTACTGAGGCACTTAACTAGGAGAGAAGGGTTGAGAGAGATTTAATTAACTAGGAAAGCATTTAAATGATAAATAGTAAATAATAATAAATAAAGTCCTAATTAGCCTAATCCATGCACTACAAAGTTTATCCAAGAAGTTTGTCTTTATTGTCGTACACAAACTTGTGTTCAGGTACAATATTTGCTAGAATAAAGATCCGTTCACTTTGGAGTTCCTACTACGGGCACATGGAAATTATTCTATCTCTAGAGAGGTAAAACTGCCAGAGTTTCACTACTATCTAGGCCTAGAATGAGGAACAAGGGAGAGCCACCTCTTATTTATAGACTTGGCAGCGCACCGCAATATCTCGGGGGGATGACGCAATATGGCATACGTGATATCATGGCCCATGCGATATCACATCCCATCAAAATATATGTAACATTTGACATTATGCCTAAAGAAAATAACAGGGAAAATGTTGAAGAGAAGAGGAAAGAATGCTTTATTGATGCAAAATAGTGTATTTGAATCATGCCTTGAGAATGTTCCTTGTGGTTTTCTTCCTTTGACATTTATCACTTAGAGGCAATCCAACACTGCCATCACAATTAGGCCTATAACCAACCAAAAGGGATGACTAGTCCTCTTCTTATGCCTCTTCAGCCAACACCCATTAGGTACCTTTTATCAGCTCTGCAACTTTATATTGATATGACCTCTAAGCCCAGGTATAAATACCTTAGGTAAAATCCCCAAAGGTCATCTCAAGAGACATGTCTGTTATTACAACACATCCTTTTCAGTCTTTTTACAATAATGATAACATTTGTTATGAAGAGGCCTCATCTTTGTTATGTAGCAAAAAATTTTAGGAATAGGAAAAATACAATCTACCCTCCTTAGGTTTCATTCTTCCTTGAATGAGTCCATGTTTACTATCTTTATCCAACTCCAATGATCCTTTTAGGCTCCTATGCTCCAATAATTTGATTTCTCCTTTAGGCTTGAAGTTGTTTCTTGCTTATTCTTTAAATAAGAAATATGAAAAAAATATGAAAATTCAAATATTTCTTTATTAATACTTACCTCATTTTCTAAGATAATGATAAGAGATAAATTAAAGGGCTACAAACCACCAATCACTAGTCTTAACCAATATCATACAAAGTGCTACTCATATTTTGTTATTCAAGTGAAGATAGGGCAAATTCTTATTCTTAACTTGCATTACCATAAAAATTTTAGTTATCAAATTAAAATATGAATTAAAAAATAAAGAAAAATATGAAAATCATGAATAAAAGTAATGTTGAAATAATTCTTGATATTAATCAACCTTAGGAATTAATGGAAGTAGTTGTAATTCTACCATAAGTGGTATATGATCGAATGGTCTTATTCTAGATGACAAGGCTTGATCTTGCTTCTTCTCAACTTCTTATTTAGAAATTAACTATAGGAACTTGGCAACTTGGAAGAATCAGACATCATACCAAATATAATCTAGGGTCTCAATGAAGAGTGTTGTTGATCTATCTTCCTTAATCAATAACATCTATTCCTAAGTTTTAGGATCTCATTTATCTATTGAAGATTCAAACTAAGTAGAATATGAACTAGTCAATAGAATTGCATGTTGAATTAATGGAAACATATTTTTCAAATTTGATTCATCTTTTAAGGATTCTTTTACACATCCATATTTGAAGAATTGATAAGCACTACTTCCAACTTTTGCATTGAAGTCTCTACAATGGACAATTGGCATTAGATTAGTATATCTTAGGAATAACTTATTCTTCAAACTTTCCTCTATTTTCTTAAGCAATGATAAGTAGTTAGTAGTCTCTACACACAACCATAAGAATCACAAGCGTTCACTTCACAATTTAGTAGAATTTCGTAGACTTTAGTTCTCTAAGTACACATTATCTAAGATGGTAAATCTAAGGGCATGATCATTGTCTTCTCAATTCCACTTGTGTAAGTGCAAGTGTATGGTTAAGTGTAACTGAGGTACATGATTTGTATAATTTTATATTTTTTATCTATTTTTTCCTAAGCATAAAATAAAGTAATTAAATTCTAATTAATCTAATAAACTGTCTAATGCCTTAACTAATTTCTAACATAAGCATCTAGTCCCACCTACTGTACATATCCTGAACACCTCACAGCACTACTAGGATTACCAAGCATTAACATATGCTTGAGGTGGTCATACTAATGTGCATTAATTATTCATATTCAACTAATTAATGAAATTCATGAATGTAAATTGCATAATAATAAAGTTCATTAAATTAAACATTATGCTAATTCCAATTGTTGCAAGGTTTATCAAGGAGTTTGTCTTTATTTTCATTCACACCGAAGTGTCTAGGTACATTAGTGTTCAAATAAAGATCTATACACTTCTCAACTCCTACTATGGATACTTAGAAAATATTCTAACTATTACGGGAAAAAACTATAGGAGCTTCACTATGATACTAAAATGAACAATGCCCTAAATGTGGTGGGTACACACATTTAAGTAGGTAGACTTAGTCACTTCATCAATCCATATGTGTCGATGCATCAAATCATGCATCGATGGATATGTGTTGATGTGACCTCATTGATGCAGCCATAATGATGATTCATCATACCCTCACAACTAACTGCAAACTTGTCCTTGAGTGAACAAAAGGAAGAACAAGCTTCTTATAAAATTCTGAAAGGTATTGAACTAGTGATTAACTAACTGACTCAAACTAATGCTAAGTGCCCAATTATATGAATTTACAATGTTTACAAAAATAGGTGTTCATGAAAATAAAATTAAATACCGTTACAAAAATGAATATCTAGAATCCCAATGATGGTTGAAAATGAGAGGAAACTCAAATGGTCCTAGGAGGTAGAGGATCATGAGGAGCTGAAGGATCCTCCCCTACCTTTGGTACACATGGTCGTTGGGGTTGAGGTTGTGATGCTTGTGGTTGTTCTACTATAGCTTTTACTACTGATGAAAGATTAAAAGCATCTATCAAAGCTTTAATCTTTTCCTTCTTACTTCGAGGATCATACATGGTCCACACAACATCACCAATTTGGGCTAATATAGGAACATCCCATGGACAACACATGATTAGGAACAACTCCTTAACATTCACAAACCAGTAAATGAACTATTTGCATTCGATGTCAAATGCTCTGACAACGTTTTGCAACTCCTGGTAGCCATTCATTCTCTTGGATAGGTTCTTCATAATATATTATTAATCTATGAAGTGTGTGCAAAGGACTTCAAGCTCTGCATTAGCTATTTCTAGCTTTTGTTTCATTTCCTTATGATGCTTGAACTTTGCCTTGTATAAGAGATATGAGCTGAACACTTTTTTCTCAAGTTCTAACTTTGGCCTTCCAATAGTCAGCATTGCCAAGTTCACATATTGGAGGTTGGATAGCTCCATGTACTCGATCACCTCTTAGATCTAGAATCCCTTGGGATGGATTTCAACCTTGTTGTATGCATGTAGTTCATTAAAGATGGGCACCCCACATATCACCTCCTTATTAAAGTTACTAGAGAAGCTTGTTGACTTTTTCCTTTGCTAGTTGAATTTCTTTTTCATTCACCTCCTTGAGAAGCCCAACCTAGTTCCTTTAATGATTTTTCACTTGTTTAAATATCAAGGCCACATTATTCTAGGTATCTACCTTAATTTTCGTTTTCTGGAAAAGGACATAGAACTCCTCCATTAAGAGATTTTTGTTTTCAATAGCCAACCTCCTTAAATCCATGGTAACCTTGGTAAGTTTCTCTTGCTATTGTTGCAAAAATTTGACCATTTGTTCCTTTGAGTCTTAATATGCTATAGGTGGTAGTTATCCTAACTTAGAACCACATTCTCTTTGTGGATCTTCAACAATTCCTTTTCAATGTTGTAGGTCATGGTTTCTGCTAAGGATTGGTCAAAGATTGTCATCTCCCTTGCATGCTTAGCCTCTTGAAGATTTTTTTGAAGCTATAGAAAATCTTCATCTCTTATTATGGCTTGGATGAGCATGGTGGGATTAGGGAGATGAGCTCTCAACTCTACAACTTCGACAACTAATTGTCAATTTTTTGATGTGGCTACTTCAAGTTGGGCATTGGTAATAATGAATTTTCCCCTAGCCTCCAATAGTTCCAACTGGTTTGTAGTGATGTTATCCAAAATGTCAAAGACCTCCAAAAGTGGTTGCCTACGTCCAACCAATCAATCTAGTAACTCCTCATGCTAGGTTGCACTAAGTATTCCACTTGCTACTCTTGCAAAAATCTGTACATCACTAAGTGTAGCGATATTAGGCACAAAGGCTACAAGATCATGGACTACCTCTCCCACATGGTCAACCATCACCTATGCCATTACTTCCTATCCTTGGTGTTGCATCACTAAGAAATTTTTCCCCTCATCCTCCTCTAAGTAGACCACAAAAGTGGTAGTATTCCTAGAGATTTATGCGAATTATTATGGACATAAGAGAGAGATCATTACTTCTCAAGCACTAGGATTTGGCATTGTGAGCACTTGCATTCTTTGGATAGTAAACAATGATGCAATCTCCTCTAGCCAGCTAATGGTTTTGGTTATTTCATTCAAATGGCTCATGGCTAGCTAGTAGACTAAGGGTTCACTATCATTTGACCTTACCTACTACTACTATAGGAGCTATTCATAAAGCTTGTGCATGCACTCAACAACAACATGAGGCTTCAACGTTGTTTCATGAGTAGATGGTGGTAGTGGCTACTCCTCTTCTTGAAACATGGAAAGGGTCTTATCCTTCATCATCTCTGTCAAAGAAGTAGTAGGGGCATGATGAAGAGTGTCATTGGCATAGCAGGCTATGCCTCACCTCTTACACAATTTGTGAATGAGGTACAAGAAGGAGAACACATTTCTTCCATGCTTGTTCTCCTTGAATCACATCTCAATCTCTAGATAAATGAGATGTGGGATATTTATAGGGAATTTACTACTTAGAGTGACACCTGCTCAGCTAAAGAAGCCTCTGATTTTACTTGGCCTCACAATTGGATTGAGGTAGCAGGTAATGATTTTATGCCCTCTCTACCTTAGTGAGTGCACCATATTCCTTATAATCAACTCCATAGTACCACTAAAGCCTCTCTTTCTTTACTTTTGGATCCACCTGCATTGATAGTTCTACCAAGGTTGCAATTATATCTAACAACCTGAGGGTCTAAACAATGGCCTTCATAGAGTAAGACACATTAATGTTCTTTATCTTCACCATGGTATCAACTTGCTTGTTGTTCCAGAAGAGATATGTCTCTCCCATGTACCACTCCCCACAGGAAGTGAGGATAGTCCACATGGAAGAGGTTTGCAATTGGTTCTTTACCTCTTCTAGCACCAAGTCCAAGAACAAACTAAAGTTTAGTTCCTAAATAATTGAACCTCTAATCTCCTTGGAATGAATTTGCTTAAGGCAGGCTTTTGTTAAAGTGACTTTAAGGTTTAGTCTAGGCCCAGGTGCCTCATCTCAGTGTGATTTCCTAATCTTAGCCTTGAGAATCTATTAAAAAAATTCCACTTTAGGCTCCTCCCAAAGAGGTCTTGTTACATGAATCTTTGTTGCTTTATCTTAGGGCTATTGCTACTATTGGCCCCTTCCTCCTCTAGGTTGCTTCCCCCTTGGTTGGGATGATCCTCTCTCCTGTGGACATTTATCCCTTGGTCTAGGTGTCATCTGCAATCACAGCATAGCCAAAGATTAGTGTTTGATATGTAACTTAGATAGTTTGATACCTTGTCTCCTTTAATCAATTGCACTTATGCTAAGTTGTGATTATAGCGGATTAATTTTTAAATATTATTTTAATTAGATAGCTACCATAGTTTATTAAAAAGGCTTAACTTTCATGGATTAGTGATTTTAATATTATTTTATTAGTGAAACCTTGTTGGAGTTAGGAAAATCTCAAAAGAAAATTTCATTAGAAACCTAAGATTTGTGGCCCCCACAATGTAAAAGTCACCTTTGAAAGCTACAGGAACAAAGTTATGGGCTCTAGAATGTTCTAGGCTCTGAAAATAGCAAAAAAAAAAACTCTTTTCTCATTTGAAAGCAAATCGGAAAAAAATTAGCTAAGTGTCCTTCTTATTAATAGAAGTTTTGTGCTATGTCAACATGGTTCTATCAATGAGGATGCATCGATAGAGCCAACTACATCGATGGGGTCACATCAATGTAGCAATTGGACAAAACTTTCACCATTAAAAAATGAAGAAATAAAAAAAATATTTCAAATAATATTTAAGTCCATAGAAAGCTAGAAAAGATGACAACCTGACAGAATGCTTAAGGAGGGCAAGAATAAACACAAAATAGAAGATTTAATTTGGAGAATATTTGTTAAGAAGTAAAAAATGGACTTAATCAACATGAAAATCACAAGGGTCAAAAGCAAAAACATCTAAGGGATAAGGAACTTAACCTTCCCAACCAAGGGGTATGCATGTGGGTCCTTCCCATAGAAAGCTCATGTCCTTAATGCCCTTGCATGCCCTCAAACTAAAGAGTCTATGGGCCCCATGGCTAATTAATGATTATGATTAGTTAGGAACTGAATCATCAAGGAAACCACACAAGAATTTTAACTATATCTAGACAAACACATTGAAATAATCATGAGAACATTTAGTGAGGTGATTAATGGAGAGCATAGATGAATGAGAGAGTGTGAAAAGAAGTCACTTATCATGGTCACATGAAGTCCCTTGTGAAGTATTGGTTAATATGACCTAATAATATTCATCCTTAGTCCAAATTAAGACTAACCACTTCTAGTGACCTCACATTGACACACTCATACCGTTCCACCCCTAAGAAATAAGAGTATCCTTATAAATCAATCATCATTCCAAAGAGAGAAGAAAAGAGAAGCATGAAGTGAAGAGGGCCTTAGTTAGAGGGGTGCCTTCAAGCATGGATAACATGTCTCTCCAGCCCCATAACTAGTGCTTGTAGCTTGTTATTATGTCTAAGGGGTGTTGATGAGTGGCGAGGTACCCCTACACTCCACCATACGAATACGAGCGTGCATGCGCGATCCGGTCGAACTCCGCAGACTAAATGCCTTAACGCCACAAGAAACACTTGGGGTTAATTGTTCGTTGTCTTCCCAGGCTTGCTTGTAAGTGTCACGGTGTATGGTTAAGCAAGTCTGAGGTATGTGATTTTTTTTG
>MNCI01028237.1:242428-305228 GCA_015680685.1 Gnetum montanum
ATCGTTGTGACGATCAACGAGTCCGTCATTAGTGTGAGTGATTGTTCCTGCCGTGAACAGCTGGTGCTCACGGGGATCAGACCCTGGAATATGTATCGTTGATCTGAGGCCGTGATGCCTAACCTCCTCACTAGAGTGAGGAGGAGGAACATCCTTTTCTAAGAAACCCGTCGTGAGGGGGTTCTCGTCTCCTATTTCACTAATGACGTGGGGAACCTTTCCCTTCAATTGTGAATGTTGGCTCTCCTGCCTTGCACCCCGAATACGTTGGGTGTTTGTGGGACGATAATCCCTCATGTCATAATCATCCAAAATGTATTCAGCAAGCAGCTCATGCATGCCAATCCATACCAAGGCATGGGAAAGCATGTTGGGAGCAGATCGATTTGGGGGTAACACGATGTTACCTTGCATGTCTCTCCACTGCAGTTGCTCATCTTGATGGAAAACAAAGGTAAAATCCGGCACATACTCATCAGGATGAGTATATGTGACCTTAGATTGTTGAGGACATGGTAGATCTCGGTTATGCGTATGATGCTGACTTTCTCCTGTATTGTCCTTAGGTGAGTTGATTTCGTGAGAAGAAGCCATTTCTATTGGTGTGCAATTTTCACCGTTATTTAATGTTCTTGATTAACTGATTAACCCTAAGGTTCGTTTTAAGCTCACAACGATGTGAGTGATATCCATTATGTCAAATTGGCGTAAAAACACTTAGTCCCCGGCAACGGCGCCAATGATGAGTGGCGAGGTACCCCTACACTCCACCATACTAATACGAGCGTGCACGCGCGATCCGGTCGAACTCCGCAGACTAAATGCCTTAACGCCACAAGAAACACTTGGGGTTAATCGTTCGTTGTCTTCCCAGGCTTGCTTGTAAGTGTCACGGTGTATGGTCAAGCAAGTCTGAGGTATGTGATTTTTTTGGTATTTTCGACTTATCTTCTACGCTATCAAGGGAAAGGGTTGAGAAACTAAGCTAACTCTAACTACAGATCTAAATCTAAATTAACTAGCGTCAGCATCCATTCCCACTTACCGGACACACCCTGAACTATGCAACTACAGCTTACCAAACGCTAATCGTTACTGGGATCGCCACACGTAATGCAAGTGTTTGAAGTGGTCGTACTAAGGCACCTATTTAGCCTACGTGTGATAAGCAGCCAATTCCTTAGCCAGCCGTACACACCCATGGGTGCTCGTAACTAAGTCGTACTTATCACACGTTCTAGACTAGCAATGAGCAGGTGATTCCTCAACTAGCCGTACACATCGGACTACCACTGGGATTACCAAGCNTGGGTTTAGGTTACAAGCTGCTCGAATAAAGAGTCGTTCACTCTAGGACTCCTACTGCGGGCACATGGGGAAAAATTCTAACTCTGGAGTGATCAATCTACCAGAGCTTCGCTACACTAGCCAGGATTGGGAAATGAAGGGAGTGCCGCCTCTTATTTATAGATATGGCAGCACATGCAAGTCGCGTCTCATCAGGTGTGATTTGAATTCTCATCATTTTATTAGTTTTTATGGGAACCACACCATGCAAAGACTTAGCTTCCTGTTATTGGTCAACATAGGAATGACAAAGGATCTATGAAGATACTGATGTACCTTAAAGGGTAGGCAAGTATAACAAGGGTTAAATCTCCTTGAAGTCACATCCTTATCTATCCATTTAATCCATCCCAAGTTTGGAAACTACCAAGGTCACAAGTTCATTATAAGTTACAATTAATAAGGGACCTCATATTTCCAAAACAAGGGAACATCATAGAGTTGTGTGGATTAGTGGATGACACAGACTCATTGCTTGATAATCATGAAAGAAATAATGTCTTAGTTATCAACATCAAAATTCAATGATAAAGCCCAAACATTTGCAAGTAAATAACATTATAAAGTACAAACCACGATCAGTTAGAAGTCATAGTTGCACCTAGTCCTGGTGGCAATAAAGAAAGAAAAGACAATCATAAGAAAAATGCAAATCAAATAAGGTAAAATATAGAAATATTTGTAAAATACTCAAGAAAGAAAAACATGCTAGAAATAGTGTAAAATAAAAAAGTTGAAAATAAAAAAATGAAAAACTGAGAAGCCACTTTGACTGATTCAACATGGATGCCCATCTCTCCCATGACTAACTTGGAAGAAGGAGATTTGAAAAATCAAGCATGCTTGTCCATCTGTTGAGGTGTTGTGGTCATTGGCTACTTAGACTCTTGAAAAAGCTTAAGTTGTTGCACGTTGACTAGTAGCTTCTTGCTTGGGCTTTTAGGTTTGTAAATTAACATGGCCTTGGATGAGAAAGGTTTCATAAATAATATAAGGTCTCTTCCATAATGTTTGGAACTTTTTTTGTTGTGGCACATGCATGGAATTCCAATATAGAACCTTATCTCTTGTCTGAAATTTCACCTTCCTAATCCTAAGGTCATGCTATTGCTTGTTATAGGTCTTGTGCACTTCATTGGATGATACAGCCACTGTTTGATTCTCATCTAGCAAGTTTAGATTCATTAAACATTTTTTCTATGCTAGGTTTAGGTTTAGGCTAAGGACATAAGCTATTGAAAGTGTATGGAGTTCCATTTGGATAGGAAGTATTTGTAATTTTTCATACACAAGCTCATAGGGAGAGTAGTCAATAGGAAGTTTCCATGTGGAATGATAGGCCCAAAGGGCATTTTTGAGTTTGGAACTCTAATCCCTCCTATATTTACTAAAAATTCTTGTTAGTATTTTTGTTATCTCCTAATTAATGACCTCCACTTGACCATTGGCTTGGGGGTGGTATGGAGTTGTTAATTTATGTTCAATCCCTATGCCTTGAATGAGGTTTTGAAAATTGGTACCATTAAATTGAGTTCCATTGTTAGAATTAAGTGCATGTGGAATCCCAAACCTATTTACAACATGTTGTTGTACAAATGAAGCTACCATATAGGATGTGTAGTTAGTGATAGTCATAGCTTCTACCCATTTTGAATAGTAGTTAATAGCTATGATAATATACATATTCCCATTAGACATGGGAGTAATGGACTCCATGACATTGATGCCCCAAATGTTGAAGGGCTCTTGTGATTGGATCCACTATTGGAGCCTCTTCATACGATAGTTATCCTACCATCACATTCACAGTGATCACAAGAGTAGACGAAGTAATGCGTGTCCCTAAAAATTATAGGCTAGTAATACCCTGCCATGAGGATTTTAATGGTTGTTCATCTCCTAGCATAATGGCCCCCACAAGAGCCTTCATGTGCATCTTGGAGAACACGTAGTTGATTATCATTAGAAACACATCATTGAACCAATCCATCAACGCAAACCTTGTAAAGGTTATGGTTCATCTCTATGAAATGTGTGTCCTGGTAAAGAAGCTACTATTTCTTCTTATTTTTCCACTCTTGTGGAATTTCCAGAGTAGGTAGGTGAGGATGCCATTGTACCAATTTTTTTCCTTAGGGTCTCATTCAGTAACAACTCCAACAAAGAGGATTTCATTAGAAAATTGATTTGAAATTGAGCTCTCCTCCTCTTTTTTATCCATCGTAACCAAGATAAGTAGTCAGCTACCATGTTCTTAATTCCCTTCCTTTCCACCATGGTTAAATTGAACTCTTATAAGATTATTAGCCATCATATGACATGAGGGCTCACCATTGATTTGTTCATTAGAAACCTTATTGCACTATTGTTCATGTGCACAAAAACCTTGTAACCAAGCACATAGTACTAGAACGTCTCTAAGGCATACACCATTGTCATTAGTTCTTTCTCAGTGATGGGGTAGTTCAGCTGTGCATCCACAATGCTCTTGCTCATACCATGGATGTAATATGGATGTTTCTAATCATCCAATAATGTGAGAACATCTCCTAAGGAATAATTATATGTGTCCATCATAATATGGAGTGGTTTGGACTAGTTAGGTACTTGCAGGATCAATTTTTCTACAAGCTTCTATTTAAGATGTTGGAATGCATGTTTGCATTCCTTAGTCTAAACAAACAGAGCATCCTTCTTTGTTAGCTCCACCAATGGTTTGGAAATCTTAGAAAATTTTTTAATAAAGCATCAATAATAGCTAGTGCAAACAAGGAATGACCTCACATCTTTAATAGTTTTAGGTTGTCAGGTTATTCCTTAGGTGACCCTTATTTTTTCAGGGTCTATCTCAATAGAATTCCATCCTAGATCATCAAGTGGCTCTTCTGCTAGTTAATCCTTAGGTTTATGTCCATAAATCTTTTCAATACTTGCTCTAGATGATCTAGGGATTGCTCAAACATAGTTCCATAGGTGGAGAAGTCATCCATGAAGAATTCCATCCCACTACCGATTTGTTGTTGAAAGTTGTTGATGACAAGGTGTTGGAACATTGCAGGTACATTGCATAGGCCAAAAGATATCTTTCTATATGAGAAAGTCCCATAAGAACTTGTGAATGTAGTTTTGCCTAATCCTCAAGTGCTATCTAGATTTGGTTATAGCCACTATAACTATCTAGAAAGTTGTAATAATAATGCCCCGAAATTGTGTTTAACACTTAGTTCACAAATGGTAAAGAAAAATGATTCTTGAATGTTGCCATGTTCAACAACCTAAAATCAATGCAAAACATCCATTTTTTAATCTTTCTTTGGCACATCATAAGTGGGCTAATTCGCTCACTATCTACAATGGGATAGATGAACCACTCATTGAGGAGTTGCTCAATCTTTTCATTGATGATTTGCTTAAGCTTGGGGTTCAACCTTCACTACAATTGCTTCTTTGATTTAATGGAGGAACTTATATAGATCTTATTCTAGCATATCCTTGGGTCAATTCTTGTTAGCTCATGATATGACCAAACAAAGGTTGTTGACCATTTTTTGATGACCTCTAGTGGCTTCTTTCTATATAGGAGCAAGATTAGCATTGATGATTACTGACTTTGCATTGTTTAGAAAGATATATTCCATTCTAGTCAGTAAAGTTTCTAACTTAAGGGGCTCCCATTTGAAGCTCTCTAATATTTTCAACTCTCCCCAATTAGTTTCATCATGTTCATTGGAGATTTAACAATGGACTTGCCCTAGTTCATCCATGCCTTCAACATAGGGACTTGTTAGGCTCTCAATCTATTCCATGCATAATGTTGAACTTCTCTTTGTTTCAGTTATCAATCACTAGATGTCCTCCTATTTTGTGGCTACTGTGTACATGCACCTTTGAATCTCTATGACATCTGTATGGTTCCTACATGCTATGAGCATTGTACTTTTGATGGTCCATAATTTCTACACACAATGGCACACTGTCAGTATACGTGATGCATGGAATTTGCTTCATCTCTATCTTTCTAAATTTATTCTCCATGGAGATCTCCAAGGAGAGGTCTCTAATTCTGAGCCACATATTAATTGTACTCAGCCAAGCTCTTCTTATAATGATAGGAAAGTCCCCTTTACAATTATCTAGTCGTATCACTAAGAAGTCAGTAGGATATGACCATCCACAAACGGTGGTCACAATGTACTCCACCAATCCCAAGGGAATAGTGATGGAATAATCTACTAACTCTAAGTGACTACTAATCTTTTTGAGAGGAGGTAGGTTTTAGGCTTTGTACATATCTTGTGAGATTAAATTAACACCAAAACTTGAGTATAAAAGAGCCTTTCAAGGTTCATTTCTAGTGATTTTCAAGTAAATGAGGGGACTCCCAAGATTATATCTCTTCTTGGGAAGATGATCAACCTTTATCTAGCTAGTGACAGCATGGGGTCAACATTATAGTCACCTTGGAAGGTGTTTGGTTTAAAGGGATCTTAAAGGACATTGTGGATGAGGATAGGGAAGAATTAAGGTCAATAGCCTTAAATTGTTGTAGGAACTTGGTAGGATTGTTGGTTCTAAAAAAGGATCATTATCAAGGATACTTCAAACTCTTAAAAATTTTGGCATCTACGATCTTCAAGAGGAGTACGTTGTGCATGATTATGACTACCAAGACTACCATCCCACTAAAAAAATGTAGGAGAGATTAACACTAAGAGAAGCATCATGAGTTTGTAAAGGGGGAATGATCCACAAATCCCTTATTCCTACTTAACCAAGATGACAATGAGGACCCTCCCTCTATGGGATCTCAACATGAAAATTCTCCACCCCTTCTTGTTGGTGATGGATGTGTGGCCTTGAATTTGTAGTCCACTATTAATAGCTAGGTTTAGGTAAAGATGGCAATCAAGGCAGGGGCTTAGATAAGTATTAAGATGATAAGAAAACTCATAAATGTGGACATGACAACTAAAGGGAAGTTGGTAGATACCATGGTGGTGGCAGTCCTTCTCCCTCTTCTCCCTCTTCATCTTCATAGTTTTCTTCCTCTTCTAGTTTTGACAAACACCACAACAAGAACAACCATGATGGAGGTTTATAGTAGGACAATATCGATGATCGTCAAGCCCATAATGAATGAAGGGGTAACAAAGAACATCATCAATGAAAATGAAATAATGATGTTTATGAGCCTTTATTAGAAACCTAAAGCATGCTAAATATTGTAGAGGTTGTAAAAATTCCAACTAGGTATGTGAAATATAGTCGGATCAGACAACTTGATATAAATAATATTTCCATGTTTGAGGGGTATATAACTTTGATCCACTAAGATAACTTCAATCCTTTCATAATGCATGTTCCTTACAAGACATTGAAAATGATTGGCAGAAACTAAAACTATTTCCCAAGACACTCAACAAGAAAGCAAAAAGTTAGTACTATTTCTTGGAGCCAAAATCTCTCCATCAGTGGAGTACAATGCTTGAGCTATTAAATAATAAGTATCAAGCATACTCTAGAGTATTTAATTTGAGATAGAAAATCCAAGAATGGAAGTACTATTCTCTCATACACTAATTCCTTGGCCATAGTTATTCTTAGCGGGAACAACTTCACCATATCAAAGATGAGCTTAGATCATAAACGAGAAGAACTCTTGGGGTCTATGCCCAAGGAAAACTATTAAAACTTAGAGTCCATCAAACTCAAAGGCTAATTGAGTAGGTAGTAAAGAAGAAGGAGAGTTGAGGAAATGTGAAAGTGTAGAGGAATACAAAAATGATCCTTCTATTAGAAAAAGGGAGATTCAATTTTGTGACAGTGAGAAGGAATCACCTCTTGATGAGCTGGTAAATAAAAATACCTTTCCAATCCAAAAATCTATGTCTAAAATTTTAGCTAAGGTGGATAAAATGTGGGATTCATTGGATGAAAAATTTCAAACTTCTCTAAAAATCATCAAAGAATCACGAGAGCAAAGTAGTAATCATAACCACAGGAAGTGAAAAGAAGCTGAACATGCCTACCAAAGGGGTAAGGTCAAGATTGCTATAATAGATGAAGTTGCAAAAACTAAATAAGATGATTATGGTGGATGTGACATTTGCCAATATGAGCATCCTAAGGGATCTTGCTCCCTCATGTCACACTTATAGGAGTCTAGGGTATATGCCCTAAATCAATGACTAGCAAAAAGATAAACACCTAGAAGGTTGCCTTATCCTCAAGGTAATCCCAAGTAATTCCATCAATAACAATAATATTATCCAAGTGGAATTCCACCACAAACATATGAGCAAGATCAATAGTGGCACCAACCACAGTCATGGGTGATGCCACCACCAAGGCAGTAGTACCCTTACAAGCAACCAAATCTATATGGGTATTACGTTTAGCAACCTCTGTCTCAACATAACTCTTCTAGTCATGTTTCTCCTTTCCAACATTACTATCACCCTTCCAAATACTACATAGATCATTCTCCACATTCCAAGAGGGATGCCACATTTTATCCTTATCCTACTCATGTTTTTTCACCTATTCCTCCATCCTTAATGCAACTACCACCTACTCCATCTATGCAGGATGAACTTCTAGCCTAGCTACAACAATGTAACACTACCAAGGCTATTAATCTATACTTGGTTTATCAACTAAGGGATTCAAAACCTTGTGCTCATAAAAGATCCTTGTGATTTCTGAAAACGTTGATGGCTGGAACACAGAAAGGTCATCGGGGGCATAGCCTAAACTCGAGTCCATGGGAGAGCCATGTTGGAGAAAACGAAAACAAGGTGCCTTGAATGGTCTAGTCAATTAAACAAGGACTTACAAGGTGTAACAATAACCATTCACAAAATCTTGAGAATAGTGTTATGAGTAAACAAAAATACATGTTAGCAGTAGAAATAGCAAGAAATTATGCTAAAATTTGAAACAAATGCTAACGAAAAATGAAACAAGAGCTTAAGTGAAGAAATGAACCACCCCAAGATTAGGGAACGTAGCTCTTGATTAGATAGTGTATACAACTAGTATGTAGTATCAGACAGGCATAATGGGGTAGTGTGGCAATGTGGTCACAATCTCTAGGATGTGGTGGATATGGTGCTAGTAGCTACAAAAGGGGTAGGGCCCATTGAGCTTGCAGTTGTCATGCTGTGTGGGTGCTAGGTCACAATGCTCAAGTGTGGGAGTGATGAAGGTGCTAAGAGCACTCTAATGCTTGATGTTTAGAGTGATTTTGTTGATCATCAACCTTGTTCTCACCAATCTATTGCAAGAGACAACTGTAAAAGCAAACCCTTAAAACATTGACTACTTGGGTATTTATAGGGCTAGGGTTCATGGAAGACATGGGTTGAGTGCCACATGGCTTTGGTCCCATGTAGCATGGATGTGGAAAAGTCACACTGACATGCTACACTCAAAGTGTCAAGCCCTAAGTGTCAAGCTCACTGGTGTTACACTCTATAGTGTCAAGCTCAAAGTGTTAAGCTCCCAGTATCAAGCTCAATGGTGTTACACTCTACAGTGTCAAGCACTATAGGAAAAGACTCGGGACTTGGAAACTACCAAACTGAGACCACACTACCCAAACTGCATGTGCCAAAATCTGAAAAACTATCATGTACCTACAAATAATGCCAAAACAAATGCAATTTAGAGCCTATGCTCTAATACTATATCTCCCCCCTTTTTTGAGTAGGGTGAAGCATAGGGACAATTTGGGGAGTAATACGAGGTGTAGAAAACAAAGAAAATGGTTAATCTTGGCTACTGAAAGGATGTCAAGGTGAGAATGAAGGTTGACGGTAAGTTTTGGGAGATTCTAGAGGCATTTGGAGGCATTTCCCACACTATCTACGCTGTAGAGCTTGACACTAGCCTTGGAAAAACTTTGTAGAAAAACAAGTCTTCAAGTGTGTCAAGCTATCTACGCTGCATAACATAATAGGTGTGTCAATTTGTCTATGCTACATAGCTTGATAGGTGTGTCAAGCTTTCTATGCTATAGAGCTTGACAAGTGTGTCAAGTTTTCTACACTACATAGCTTAATAGGAGTGTCAAGCTATCTACACTGCAAATCTCGATAGGTGTGTCAAGCCATCTAGACTACATAGCTTGGCACTAGACTTAGAAACATTTTTCCTTGATTTTGACACTTAGACAAATCTACCATTAAACTATAGGAATCCAAAATTGGTGGTGTTTCACAGGTCCCTCTTTGTCAACGTTTGGAGGACTAGCTTGAGAGATGTCAACAAAGAATAAAAAACACCATGATGCACACAACACCAACAATGCTCGTTAGTGCCCGCTTGGAAAATGCTTCACTATACTTGAGAGTGCTAGGGAAATGAAGTATGGTAAGGAATAGGTTCAAGGAGATGGATTAGGGGACAATGGATAAAAATGATAGTTGTGGGATGTAATGCCATGATGGCTTGTTGCCATAGGATGATCCCTCATTGGAGTGATTATGAGGGCATCAACATGCGAAGGTGTCCTTCCCTTTGGATGTCAATCTCTCATCAAAGTACTTAAAGATGATCAATCCAAGGCTAAGATAATTGCAAAGCGGTAGTTGTGTCCTTTGACTTGGGCACTTGACTTGTTCCATTTTTTTCTTCTTTCTCTCTCTTTTGTGTATCATTTTTATCTTCTCCCTCTCTTTCTTATTTTTTTTACACATATTTTTTTGAAGAGTGAACTTTCTTAGAGGAAACCACATCATATTTGTAGGATAGGTGTTTCCTCCTTGGGATGAGCTATGTTACATTTTTTTAGGGCTTTGAACAACCCACAAAGACTTCCCATGGGATGAGTTGTGTTACATCCATCATGGGTTCTACAACTAACTATGGAAAAGGTTACATGTGCATTGGGGAAGCTTACAAGGGATGAGGGAGATTGTGAAATCAAGAGCTAGAGGTTAGATTAGCTAAGAGGATATTGAGGTATGCACTCTCAAGTAGCTAGGTGGGTCAAAGTGAGTACATTGGAACAATGTAACACACCCTTGAACGATGCTACCTAGGCTTCATCCTACAAACACAACATAGAGAAAATAAGAAAAAATAACTACCATGCAAAATGAAAGTGAAGTCCTGCTTGCTAGGAGCATTGTGAGGGCTACGAATGCTACATTAGGTGCATGCAATGTCCAAAGTAGGAAGGCCAATGTAGGTGTCAGTGGTGGCAAGCTTGAAAGCTCTAGCAGATAGACTAGAAGTGAGCACTCAAGTGGCTAGGAGCAATGGTGATGCAGGTTCCCAAGAATTCTCACCAAAGACAAGAGCCAAGAAACTCAGCCACAGGGTGAAGAGCCATGCTGCTAAATGCTCTTCTAGACTCTGATAATGGTGAGGGCTAGAGGATGGAAATGCTATGATTGGGCCACTGTGCTTTTGGGATACCAACGGGAGTTGCTGATGATGAGAGCTACAACCAAGATGATTGGCAATGGTGATGGTAGCTCTAGAAGGTCAGTGAAATGCCAAACCACATCTCCAAAAGATTAGCAAGATGCTAGAGATGATGACATTACAAATGTCCTAAAGCGTTTTTCCTTCATGATGTGAACTTCATTCTGGAACTACAACACTCTACCCCATCCAGCTCGAGAGGCATGGGTAGGCAATGAAAGACTAGAAGTATTCTAACTTACTCATTCGCAGGATGATGTATGTTGGACTATAGGTGCTGAATCAAGAACCCAGTTTTAGGTCTTGGTAGACCACTAGCTATGCTAGTTTAATGTCCTAGTAGACTGTGATCCCATTTAAGGTGCAAGCAAATCATGATGTGCTAGCTTAAGATCCCAACAGACCATTGTGCTATTTTAACATCGTAGTAGATAGCGGTTAACCAGTTTAAGGTCATAGTAGACCATGCTATGGGTGCCAGTTTAATATCATAGTCCAAGGACATTTTGTGCTAGTTTAACAACATAGCAGATGATCTGTGCTAGTCTAACATCATAGCAGACAATCTATGCTAGTTTAATGTCATAGCAGATGTGTGCTTACCTTACTTGTGTAAGGTTTGATGCTACATGTGTAGTCATGTTGTGTGCCTGCAAGATCCTGTAAAAATCAACTAGAAAAACACCATCAATTGGCACCTATCATAAACAAAATTAAAATGCACAAATGAAAGGAGAGAAATGCAAAAAGTAATATTTTTAGGCTATTTTGGGCTGCAACAATAATTTAAGGCCTTTTTTTGCTACAATGATAGTTTAAGGCCATTTCAGGCCATGTGTTTTGTAGTTTTATGATTTTTTTTATTTTTGTGTGTTTTTTGTTGTTTTTCAAATGTAATGTATAAGTGGATGGATGCATAAACAAAGTAAAAAATGTGTGAAAAAAATGAAATGCATGATCTAAGCAAGCAGGCAAAATATAAATGTGTAGGATAGTGTAATGCAAACAAAAGCCAGAAATGCATTGCAAGTAGAAGTAAAGGATAAGCAGGTGCTTGGTGCATTTTTGGCCAAGGGAAAGTCTTGTTATGTATTTTCTTCCTAACATGGTATGGATTAGGGGGCATGCAAGGCTTAAGGTCCTCTATGAGGCTGTTGGCTTCAATCGCTCGTTTCGGTGTGTTAGCCTTAGGTGCTACATTGGTTGCTACAGGTATATCACCAAGAAACTCCACCTCTAAAACTTGCTCCATGTCTATATTATGGGTAGCCAAAGGGGGGACGTTATCACCATGGATGATAACTTGACCACCTTCATATGGAAGATGAACTTCTTGTTGAATAGGAAAAGACATGGCCCATAGTTGGGCTAACCAAGGCCTACCCAGGATCAGGTTAAAGCTTGGCATCCCCTTTATGATAGTGAAATCTGCACTAGTGGGAAATTTCTCTCATGCCACAAAGGCTAAGTTGATTGTACCCCTGATAGTGATGCATGATCCATTGAAGGATTTTAGGCATGTAGTTTTGGTTGGCCTAACTTCATCTACCAAGCCTAGCTTGTCAATGACAGAGTACAAGACTATGTTTATTACTGCACCATCATCAACATGCACTCTATGGATCATGCACTACCCAACATGTATGCTAATGGATAGTGGAGCTATAGTGACTTCCCTTTGTTCAAGGTTGACCTTAACTATGTCATTGCGAAAGGCTAGGGATGTTGAACATGATTCCTATGATGTAGGGGGCAACATTGCTGCACGGATGGATGCCTCATCTATAGTGATGTCCTTCATAACAAGAATGGAGGCCAAAATATGGGCCAACACTTGGTGGTGAGTAGATGAGGCTATGACTATGTCGTACAAGATCAATGTTGTCTTTTTTTGCTTGAGCATTTGTGTCACTTGGGTTAGTGTAGCTACGAAGTCCTTGTCATTGACCATTGTGTTGACCTTAACATCCTGCATGTGATTTGAGACACGGATCTCTCATGAAGAGGACTTAGGCTTAGGTTGCCTGGCCTATTTGGGAGTAGGGGTCCCAGTGTCTAGTTGTTGCTTGCTGGTTGTAGACTTTACTTTGGCCATGGGAGTTGTGAGGTTCTTATTTGTCCTCTTGCATTGCCATTTGGTAGGCCTACCTGGGTTGCTAGTGGGGTCGACCCTTAATAGAGGAGAGGCTAAGATGTTGCCCATTATTAGGCTTCAGGTAGGTGAGATACCATCACGTCCTGGCATCCTTATGAAAAATGGTAATTTAGGAGTTGTTGCAGGGCCAACTTGTTGTCGCATCTTGATGATGAAAGGTTTCTTAGTGGTTGTTGTTGCTACATCATTCCAGTTTCATCTCTTAGCAAAAAATTGCTTCAGTTGCCAATTTAGCATCTTAGCGGATGATTAATTTGGTTGATAGTTTAATGTCTTAGTGGATGATTGGTTTAGTTGCTAGTTTAGCATCTTAGCGGATGATTGGTTTTCTTGTAGGTTTAACACTGTAGTAGACGATTGGGTTGGTTGCTAGTTTAATGTCTTAGCGGACGATTGCTGTGGGACCTTGACCACAAAGGATGTTGTGGGTGCTTGAGGTGGTGCCTTGATGAGAAAGGGGGCTTGTAGCTTAGTTGGCATTGAAACTTCCACACTGCAAGAAGGTACACAAACCACAAAAGGCTCATGTGTTGCTTTTGCATCGTCATCAATGCTAATAGCATTAATGGTGTATCCTACACCACTCGCATTTAGTGGGTCTTTATCAACATTCAGGGATTGGTTCTCTGGCCAAACAGGATTACATTAATCAAGGACTATTTTATCCTGGTCAATCATGCATTGGATATCATATTTTAGCGCTAGATAGTAATCTTTGTCATGGCCTTGCAATTGATGATAATTGCAAAACTGGTCTAATCTAAAATGTTTGGGCATTGGGGGCTCATTGGGCATAACCGCAAAGGGGTCCCAGAGGATCTCGCAGTATCTCTCGTGACATTTACAAGCATCCTTTGACATTTTTTTTGTTGAATATGCCCAACACTCAGAAGTTGATCCAAAAGTTCTGATGGCTTAATCGACAAAGGGGTATATTTTGAGTGATCTTTGCGCTCAAAGTTCAGCCTTGCTGGAGCTTGCGCTGTGGTTGATGACAATGCGAGTTGGTTGGTTCCTATGTTTCTAGAGCTTGACATTTTGTTGGTAGTGGACAGGGCTTTAGGCACCTCAATAGCCTATTTGTTGTTGTTGGGCTTGGCTTCATCAACTGTAGCCACCATAATAGTTTTCATGGCTTTTCCCTTTTCTTTCTCTTTCTTGGCATGTGCATTCTTGTAAGCTATGTAAGTCAGGTCCTTGCTAGCCCCTGCTGCATCTTATATGCCCTTTGTTTAAGCAAAGGCTTGGCTAAGGAAGCATGAGACTAAATAATATAACTTGGATTTAATGAAATCATTTATGACACCCTTAAAAATGGCTAACAAGTGGGTTTCAGCAATGGCTTCACGAATATCATTTAGGGTAGCACTCCAACATTGTATGAGTTTCTGCATGAGTTTTAACGCTTCTTGCTTAACATTCATGAGCTATTCTAACATAGCTTCTGACTTCAAGTTGTACTTGAAGCAGGTTACGAACTAACTTAGCAACTCCTCCAAAGTTGAAATGGAAGCACGAGGAAGTGCACGATATTAATCTAAGGCTTTACCAATCAGAGACATGGTGAAGACATGAATGACCGCATGTGGCCATAGTTGCAGCAATAAAGACTCGAAATGACAGGTGACTAGGTGGACATTTGGCCCACCCTCTCTGTTATATTTTGTAAATTGGGGAACTTGAATTCCTAGAGGTAATGTGAGAGGAGGAATGACAAGGTTAATAGGATTGTCTTGATAGAAGTCCATTATGTAGACTTTTTTAGAGCTGGCGGCTTTAAGCCACTTGACCTCATTAGTGAGTATTTGGATAAGATGGAGTGGTATAACCGCATCAGGTGTAGGAGAAATTCTCAACCATTTCGATGGATAATTTTGAAGCTACGCTTTTCTTTTATTTCTTAGCAGTCCAATGGTAGGCCCACCTATATCTTTGCACACAAAAATTTGTATCATACCTCATCAAGTGCCATGTGTTTAGGCAATTGATGTCGCTATCTAAGAGACTAGCATTGTGGTCACACCAGGCTAGGCGATCTCTCAACATCCAGCACATGTTGAGTGGGTTGGGCCACCTCCAGGCTTGGGGCGACAGCTACAGTGTTAACAAGGTTCATTTTCACTATGTCAAAAAGATGTGAGAAGAAGAGAAACTTGTGAGAAATGTTCAAATGTAGTAAATTTTAAGCTAAAATAGCTAGATGTGCAAACTATAGAGAAAACAAGCCAAAAATGTCTAAGTTTGAAAACACTAAAAAAATGGTTATTTGTGGTGCTACACTCATCACGATCTATGGGACTAACATGCTGACAAGGTTTTCATGCTCTACAAAACACTTAGAGGTTGATGTAGTGGATAGTTCTGGGCTTTTTGTCCTGTGAGGTTCTAGAGGAACTATCAACTAAGACCAATTTGCACAAACCAAAATGCAGATAACTCCTACACTAGCCTATGATCCATCTATTGCAATGGTAGGTCCATAGGGGTGTTACATCTATACTAGCCTGTTGCTAGTAACGAGGGTACAATAAGCACACAGGGCTACCCGTGACACATAGAAGGAATAGGGAGGCTCTTCTTTTAGCACTAAAAACTATGACATTCAAAAATTTCAGTGGTTGGAACATTGAGAGGTCATCAAGAACATAGCCTAACCTTGAGTCTATGGGAGGGTTGTGTTAAAGAAAATGAAAACGGAGTGCCTTGAATGGTCTGGTCAATTAGACAGGAACTTACATGGTGTAACAATAATTTTTTGCAAAATCCTAAGAATAGTATTGTGAGTAAACAAAAATATGTGTTAGCAATAAAAAAGGAAGGAAACTATGCTAAAATTTAAAACAAATGCTAAAGGAAAATGAAATGAGATCTCAAGTGAAGAAATGCACCACCCCAGAATTTGGGAATGTAGCTCTTAATTAAATAGTATATAGAACTGGTACATAGTGTTAGACAGGCACAATAGGGCAATGTGGCAGTGTGGTCATAGTCCCTAGGACATGGCAGACATGGTGTTGGTAGCTGCAAAAAGGCCAAGACCTATTGAACTTACAGTTGTTACATTGTGCAAGTGCTGGGTCACAGTGCTCAAGTGTGGGAGTGAAGAAGATGCTAAGAGCATCTTAATGCCTAATGCTTAGAGTGATTTCATCAATCATCAAACTTTTTCTCACCAATCTATTGCAAGAGCCAACTATAAAAGCCAATCGTTAAAAAATTGATTACTAGGGGATTTATATGGCTAGGGTTGATGGGAGATGTGGGTTGAGTGCCACATGGCTTGGGTCCCATGTAGCATGGGTGTGGACAAGTCACACTGACATGCTATGCTCAAAATGTCAAGCTCTTAGTGTCAAGCTCACTGGTGTTATGCTCTACAATGTCAAGCTCTAAGTGTCAAGCTCACAGTGTTAAGCTCACAATGTCAAGCTCAATGGTGTTATGCTCTATAGTGTCAACCTCATAGTGTCAAGATCTGTAGGACAAGAATGGGGACTTAGAAACTGCCAAATTGAGATTACACTACCCAAACTACATGTGCCAAAATCTAAAAAACTACCATGTACTTACAAATAATGCCAAAACAAATGCAATTTGGAGTGTATGCTCTAGGACTACATCTCCCCCCTTTTCTGAGTAGGGTGAAACATAGAGATAATTTAGGGAGAAATATAAGGTGCAAAAATCAAAGCAAACAACTGATCTTAGCTACCAGAAGGATGTTAGAGCAAGAATAAAGGTTGACACAAAGTTCTAGGAGCTTCTGGAGGAATTCAAAGGCATTTTCAAAGTGTCACATTGTCTACACTATAGAGCTTGACACTAGCCTTAGAAAAATTTTGTAGAAAAATAAGTCTTCAGGTATGTCAAGCTATCTACGCTACATAACTTGATAGGTGTGTCAAGCTCTCTGCACTACATAGCTTAATAGGTATGTCAAGCTTTCTATGCTGCATAGCTTGATAGGAGTGTCAAGTTATCTTTTAAGTTGCCTACGCTATAGAGCTTGATAGGTGTGTCAAGCTATTTTCA
Organism: Gnetum montanum; assembly: GCA_015680685.1. Taxonomy (NCBI): domain Eukaryota; kingdom Viridiplantae; phylum Streptophyta; class Gnetopsida; order Gnetales; family Gnetaceae; genus Gnetum; species Gnetum montanum. Next base: position 259,395 of record MNCI01028237.1, read on the forward strand.
CTGCATAACTTGATATGTGTGTCAAGTTGTGTGTCAAGCTATCTATGCTATATATCTTGATAGGTATGTCAAGCTATCTACACTACATAGCTTGATAGGTGTATCAAGATGTATGCACTGCATAGCTTGATAGGTGTGTTAAGTTGTCTATGCTACATAGCTTAACACCATACTTAGAAAAATTTTGCCCAAATTTTTACACTTAGACAAATCTATCATTGAACTGTAGGAACCCAAAATTGGTGGTGTTTCAATCCTTCTTCTAACCCAATAGCCCTACTAAGCTCTCATAGACTCAAGCAACTAGTCATCCTACTCCTACTTCAACCTATGTAAACCATTCCATCAAGTCCTCTTCAAACCAAATGTTGCCCAAAATCCATTCTATTATGCTCACCCATGTTGTATTTGATTGGATCTAGGCATGCAACCTTCCTAGGAAATTAGCTAATCTTGGGAGTCCTCTTATCTATTTACAAATTGCTAGGAATAAATCATGTGAAGCACTTCCTGATTTAGGTTCCAATGTGAACTTAATTTCTCATGAGATGTATACTACCTAGAACCTACCACCCCTCAAGAAGAGCAATATTAGATTAGAATTGGTAGACCAGTCCATCACTGTTCCATTGGGACTAGTCAAATACATTGTGACCACTATCTATGTGTGGTCTTATTCTACCGATTTCCTAGTAATCAAGGCCGAAAATTGCAAGGGTGATTTCTCAATCATTATGGAACAAGCATGGTTAAGCACTATTGATGCAATAATGGACATCAGAGATCTTTCCCTAGAGATATCGAAGGAAAATGCATTTGGAAAGATCAAGAAGAGACAAGTTCCATGCATCACGTATAGCAATACAGGGTGTACTTGCATGCAAAAGCTCTAGTCTGTGAAACAAGCATGCAAGAAGTGTGCATATGAGGGAGATATTCAAAGGTGTTTAAATGTAATAGTGAAAAAATAAGAGGGCACCTAGTGGCTAACCACTAATTCTAATAGTAGCACAATGTGCATCGAACCCATTGAGAACTTGACATGTGCCTATGTTGTATACATGGATGAACTAGAGCAAGTTCATCACCAACTCTTTGATAATGAAAATGATGATACCAATTGGGGAGAGTTGGAGATCCCTAATAATTTTAGAGTTAAAAACTCTAGTTTCCAACCTAGAATATGCATTCTTAAAAAATGACAAGCTGGTCATACTTAATGCCAAACTTGCTCCTGAGTAGAAAGTAAAACTATTGAAAATGGTCAATAAATGAATGATAGCCTTTTCTTGGTCATATCTAAACTTACTAGAATTGATCCACAAATATTCTAGCATCACATTTATACTGATCCATCCATGAAGCCAAGGGTTGAACCCAAAATTGAAGCAAATTATCAAGAAGAAGATTGAGCAACTCCATAAGACAAGATTCATCTACCCCATTGTGGATCATGAGTGGGTCAACCCACTCGTGATAGTGCCAAAGAAAGGTGGCAAATGGCTAGTTTGTATCAACTTCAAGCTATTAAACATGGCAACATTCAAAGATCATTTTTTTTTCCATTCATTAATCAGGTGTTAGACATCATATCTGAGCATTGCTAGTATAGTTTTCTAGATGGTTATAATGGCTATAGCCAAATCCAGATTGCACCAGAAGATCATGCCAAAACAACATTCACAAGTCCCTTGGGGATCTTTACATATTAAAAGATGCCTTTTGATCTATGCAATGCTCCTACCACTTTCTAACATTTGGTATTAAGTATGTTTTAGCAATAAATACATAAGAGAGTGAAAGTCTTTATGGATGACTTCTCCACTTATGACACTACATTTGAGAAAGCCTTGGACTACCTGGAGCAAGTACTAAAAAGATGTGTGGAAACAAATCCATGACTCAATTTGTAAAAGAGCCATCTCATGGTTCAAGAGGGTATTGTATTAGGACATCAAATTTCATAAGAAGGGATCAAAGAAAACCTCAAAAAGATAAGGATCATCGAAGGAATCGCCCATCAACCAGAAACTATTAAAGATGTTCAATCATTCCTTAGACACATTGGTTATTATCGGTGATTCATAAAGAATTTCTTTAAGATCGTGAAATCATTGGTCAAGCTAACAAAGAAAGATGATCCCTTCATCTAGACCAAGGAATGTAAAAATGTATTCCAAAGCCTTAAGTATAAGCTCATGGAAAATCCAATTCTACAAGCACCTACTTGGTCCAAACTATTCCATTTCATGACAAATGCATCTAACTATTCCTTGGGAGCTATGCTTAAATAGTTGGACAATAAGAAATGTCCATATTACATCCACTATGCAAGTCAAAGCATTGTGAATGCACAACTAAATTACATAAATACAAAGAAAGAATTTATGGTTATGATGTATGCTCTGGAAAAGTTTAGGTACTATGTGCTTCAATATAAAGTGTTTATGTACATTAATCATAGTGCAATTCACTTCTTCATGAACAAGCTAATGGTAAGCACCCATGTCATATAGTGGTTGGTGATCTTATGAGAATTTGATCTTACAATGGTAGATCAAAAGGGGATTAATAATGTGGTCATTGATCACTTGTCTTAGTTACAATGGAATAACAAAGAGGAGGAGAGTTTACTCTCTAACCAATTTTTTAATGAACTCCTCTTTGCCACTGCAATAAATTAACAAATACCCACAAAACCAAAATGGTATGATAGCATCCTCACTTATCTTCATACTTAGAAGATGCCACAAGATCTAAGCCACAGGAAGAAACAATAGTTTCTTCATTAGGATAAGCACTTCATGGAAATCAATGAACACCTTTACAAGGTATGTGTCGATGGCCTCGTTGATGTGTACCTGATGCAGATCAATTGCACCTTTTCCAAGATGCTCATGAAGACCTCTATGGAGGCCACTATGCTAGGAGATGCATGATCATAAAAATCCTAATGGTATGATACTTTTGATCCATAATCTTTAAAGATGCCCACCAACTTTTCTGATCCTATGAATATTGTCAATGAGATGGTGGGATTACCACATGAATGAAGAATTCTCAACAGTGGATTCAATCACTGAAACCCTTTGATATATGGGGCATATATTTCATGGGTCCCATCACACCCATGTCAAATGAAAAGGCATATATAATTATCACCATTAACTACATTACCAAATGGGAAAAATTAGTAGTTGTCACTAATTGTACATCATCCACTGTTGTTTGCTTTGTACAAGAAAATGTTGTGAATAGGTTTGGAATGCCACATGCACTGATTCTTGACAATGAAACCAATTTTATAGATGCCACTTTTTGCAAACTTATGTAATGCTTGGGGGTTGAACATAAATTAACAACATCCTATCATCCCCAAGCGAATGATTAAGCAAAGGTGACTAATAGGGAGATCACAAAGATTCTAACGATAACTATTAGCAAATATAGGAGATACTAGAGCACAAAACTCACTGATGACCTTTAGGCCTACTACTCAACATAAGAACTCCATATTGGCTACACTCCTTATGAGTTGGTGTACAGAAAACTTCCAATGCTTCCAATTGAATCTGAGCTTTCCACACTCTCAATAGCCTGTGACCTAGATCTTAACCTAATTGTGCATAACAAGAAAGACTAATCAACCTCAATATACTAGATAAAAATTGATTGGTAGCCCTATCTTTGAATAAAGTGCACAAGGCATTCAAGAAACAACATCATGATCTTAAAATATGAAAAAGTAAAATTTCAACTAGGAGATAAGGCTCTCTACTAGAATTCCACACACGTACCTCGAAAAACCAAATTTCAAATGTTGCAGGAGGGGCCTTATATAATTGATGAAACCTTTCCTTCTGGGACCATGATCATATACAAACCTAAAAGCCCAAAAAAAAAGCAATTGATCAACATCCAATAGATAAAGCCTTTCCATGAGCCTAAGCAAGCCAATGCAACAAATACCTCAACAAATGGGCAACTACACTCAACTTTTTGGATCTCCTACTTCCAACTCAGTCATTGGCAGATGGCAATTCATGCTAATCATATACATGGCTTCTTAGTTTTTCTATTTTTTTTTTACACATTTTTTTCTTTGAAAATTGTTTATTTCACACTTTTTTTATTTTAAAAGTTCTTCCTATTTTACACCATTTTTTGTTTTATAACATTGTTAGTACATTTAAATCTTTCTTGGGTATTTTACACTTTCTTATATATGTTACTTTCTTTTCAATGTGATTTTCTGATTTTTGTTAGTAAACATGCTTTGGACAAATAGGACACATTGGTGTTATAGATATTACTAATGGTGGCTTGTGCTTAATGTTTTGTTTGATAATGTTTGGTTTCTATTTTTGAATTTTTGTACCAATGGCAAAGTCATGGCTTCTTTTTCATGGAACAAGCAATGAGTCCATGACATCTAGCCATCCACAAACTCTATGATTTTTCTTGTTTTGGAAGTTAGACGTCCATTTCATTAAATAAAATTTTAATAAATTTGAACACTAGGGGTGTTGAACTTGATTCTTGTGGTTTAGAGGGCAACATTGTTGCATGGATGGATGTTTTATTTGTAAGGATGTCCTCCATAATAGGAATAGAGGCCAAGATCTGGGCCAATGTTTGGCAGTGACCAAATCAGGTCATGACAAGGTCATACAAGCTCAACATTGTTTACCTGGGTTAGTGTAGTTATGAAGTCCTCGTCATTAGCTGTTGTGTTGGCCTTGATTTCCTTCATGTGGCTTGAGAGAAAGATCTCTCGCATAGGGGACTTGGGCTTGGTTTTCTTGGCTTGTTTGGGGGTAGGGACCCTAGTTTTTGATTTTTGCTTGTTATTTCTGGCTTTTTCTTTGGCCATGCAGGTTGCAAGGTGCTCATTTGTCTTTTTACATTGCCATTTGGTAGGCCCACTCAAGTTGCAAGTGGGGTTGACCCTTGAGGGAGGAGAGATTGAGACATTGCTTGCTATTGGGCTTTGGGTAGGTGAGGAGCCATCATGTTGTGGCATCCTTATGAAAAATGGTGATTTAGATAGAGTTTTTGTATGACCAACTCATTGTGGCACCTTGATAACGAAAGGGTTCTTAGCAGTTATTGTTGCATCATGCCAATTTAACGTCTTAGTGGATGGTTGCTGTGGAACTTTAACCACAAAGGGTGTTGTGGATGCTTGAGGTGGCACTTTGATAACAAAGGGAGGCCTCTTGCTTGTGGATGTGAAGTGGACCCTTGCCTTGCTAGGAGGCACATAGATCACAAATGGTTGTTTTGTAGGTTTATACTTACCACCTATGCTAATGGAATTTATGACATAGAAGGCATCATCAGTGTTGGATTGACTCATCATGTTGATCACTAGTTGGCCACGTTCTATCATTCTCTACAGGTCATCCTTAAAAGCACGACAGTTATCTGTACTATGACCAGCCAATTGGTGGTAATGACAATATTGGTCTAGCTTCAAGTATTGTGGAACTAGGGCCTCGTTTGGTACTCCTAAAGTGAGATTCCTTAGTAGTTCACAGTACCTATCATGTTTTTGGCAGGTAATTGCTGATATGTGTTTGTGTTGGATTTGACCAGCTTTCAAGAGTTTCTCTAATAGTTCAGAGGGTTGCACTGGTAGTGGTGTATACTTTGAGCGGTCCTTGCGCTAAAATTTGGACCTTGGGGTAGCCCCTATAAATGTAGGTGTGTTGGTGCCAAAACTAGTGGTTTTGTCAGCTAGGGCCTTAGGCTGCTTAGCTATCAAGCCGGTTGGTTTCTTTTGTGCTTGTGGCTACGATTATTACTATTTTTTTTGCTTGCAAGCATGTTGGTTTGTGTAGGCCACATAGGCTAGATCATTGCTAGCTTGCGTTGCTTCCTCTATGCCTTTTGTTTGGGCAACGAATTTCCTAAGAGACTTCGGGGCTAGATAATACAGTTTGGACTTGATGAAGTCATTCACTACACCTTTGAAGATAGTTAGTAAGTGTGTCTCCTCTAAGGGTTCATGCATTTCACTCAATGTAGCATTCCAACATTGGAGGAATTTTGACACAGGCTCTAGAGGCCCCTGCTTAACTTGCATCAGCTAGTTGAGTATTTCTTCAGGCTCTAGGTTGTACCTGAAGTGCATCACAAACTTTCTTATGAGATCCTCCAAGGAGGAGATTAAGGCATTAGGTAACACATGATACCAGTCTAAGGCATTTCCAATGATTGACATGGGGAAGACATGTATGATGAAATGTGGCCAAGCTTGAAGGAGTAGGTATTCAGATCAAAATGTGACCAAGTGTACATTGGGATCCCCTTCTCCGTTGTACTTGGTAAATTGAGGTAGTTGGGCCCTAGTTGGAAGAGTTAGAGGTGGTACCATAGGAATTATGGGATCATCTCCATAGAATTCCACCACCTTGATGGTATTGGAGGAGGTAGCCTTAAGTTGGTTGATCTCCTCTATCAAGCTTTGGATTAGTTGGAATGCTTGATCCAAGCTTGGGAATATGCCAGCCAGTTGCATTGGTCAGGCTTGTGTTGGTTGGATAGCATGGGGTTGTTGCTAGTTTAACATCGTAGTAAACAATTACTACCAGTTTAATGTCATAGTAGACGGGCATTGCCAATTTAACATCATAGTGGATAGTTGTTGATGTGTTACCTGAGTGATGGATGAGGTGATCAAAGTAGGCCACACACAAGTGGGTTGGATAGACACCAATGAGAAAGGTGGAATGTAGGATACCTAAGTTGTTTGGGACTGGGAGGTAGCCCCTGCATGAGCATAGTGTTGGGAAAATGCATTAGTTGCTTGTGAGGAAGGCTGAATTGGCATGGTTACCATCTCGGAGAGGATGGGTGGACCAAACCAAGGAGGGACTTTACTAGGGCGTGGTTGTTGGAAGACAGTGTGGAGGGGGCGCTCATGCTCGAAGTGGGCCTCAGACTCATCTTCTTCCTTCTGTGAGGCTTCCTCATAGGTTTTCCTTGCATCATGCTTGTTTGCACAGATAAGTTAAGACAACACCTGGTGGTAGGACTCCATGAGTGGGATTATGTCAAACAAGGAGGGGTTGTACTCCCATCCATTCCAGTGGAATTTTTCGTAGTCTTGTTTTGCCTCTAAATTGAGGTAATCCACTGGTATTCCTCCTTGTATTTTGGCAAAAATGAAATTGTATTGTTCAAGGATAAGTGTGGAAAGCTTTGGCTAGATTGTGGTATCAAATGTGTTAGACATTGATGTGAAAGGTTCATCTGGATTCATATTCACAAATCGGGTTGTGAAAGTTGCTATTTGTAGAAAATGGCTAACTCTAAAAACGAGAAAAAAATGACTAAATCTACCAGTAGTAGGAAAATGGATAAGTGTAAAAATAAAAGAAAAAAAATGCTAAGTATGAAAATGTAGAAAAAAATGCTAAGTGTGAAAACTGCTAAAAATGGCCAACTTTGATGTTACACTCGCTATGCTGAAGCTTGCTATGCTCTGAGAACTTATTATGCTCTCTAGAACATCCAAAGTTTTGACTAAGTGCTAATCAAAAATGTAGATAGAAATGGTTCATTCCCTCCTTCTAGCACCAAAAAACTATTGCGACTAAAAACATTGGTGGCTAGAACACCAAGAGGTTGCTAGGCGAATAGTTTAACCCTTGATCCATATGAGGGTCGTGCTAGAGAGAAATGAAAGCAAGGTGCCCTGAACGGTCTGGTCAATCAGACAAGGACTTAATCGGTGTATCTTAATCTTTCATGAACGCTTGTTTTGGAAGCGAGGCATGAGAAGTAAATCAATGATCAATAAATATAAAGCGGTGAAAATAGTGCAAAACAACAATGATAGTAAGCAAATAGCAAAACAAACTCGGGTGAGAAAGTGCACCACCCAAGGTTGGAGGTTTGATCCTTTGCTTTGCTGAAAGGTGTAAAATAGAACACGCAACATGGAAGAGGCACAACTTACATAGAGCAATATGGTCATAGATCTTTGAACTGTAGAGCCAATGAGCAAACTCAAAGCCAACCAGAGTGCTAAAAATTACCAACTATGCTCTCCGAAATTCAACTTAAAAGACAATCACCACCCAAGCCCGAACCCTTCAAGCATTGTTTGCCAGGGTGGCTAGGAGCAGGAGAAAAAATGTGGTCTAGATGCCATGTGTCCTAGGCCCCACAAGGTGCAAACATGACTATACTGTGTAGGTGTGCGATGCTAGAGGTGAGCTTTGTTACGCTATGACCATACTACTAAAACTACATGTGCCAAAATCCAGTGTGCCAACAATTCAAGAAAAATGGAGCCTATGCTCTAGGAATATGTCTTCCCTACTCTTGTAAGCAAGGTCAAGCATAGGAACAATTTTTGGGGACTAACCAAAGGTATGCAAAATGAAGCAAACTTGCTGATTTTTTCCGCCAAAGAGATATCAGGGCAAGAATAATCAGTGCCAACAAGTTATAGAGCTAACCGAAGATGTCTTGATGCCTCCATGCCAATGTTGCACTAACCATGCTATTTAGCACATTGGCGTAGCATAAGTCACTGCTCGCTACGCTGTGCTACGCTACGTAGCATAGCATAGCATAGCCACCGGTCTTGACAAAGAACCTGCGTAGGAGCTGAGAGCATTTGTGTGAGGCTTGGTCAGGCAAACAACTACAACTTTTTTCCTCCACGTCAGAAAGCTTTTGGACTTGCTAAATTCATCTTTGGAACATTTATATCATTTTTGCATCATTGCTATGTTGTGCTATGCTATGTAGCATAGCACAAGGTAGCAGCTAGTGTATCATGCTTCCTTGTTTAATTTTCCATTTTCTACTAAGCAACCTTGCTCAAGGCCTAAGGGCTAAGTGGAACAACCCTTGCTCAAATTAAACATGTAGGACGTCATCAAGGTTAGGCAACAGTTACACTTCAAAAACAAGTCTTAAGGGTGGAATTTTAACATAAAATTCATCATTTTTGAATCATGCATGCTGGGGCGATGCTGAGGTCACGCTGGGGTGATGCTGAGGTCATGCTAGTAGTGTGACTCTAGCATGAGCACTGGTCACGACCAAGCTAAAGCACTTCAGACACAGACACATGTTGAGGGCATGCTAGGACAAGATCAACTCATGCTGGCAGCCTTGATGAACCAAAAGCATCTCAAATAGCTATAGAACCACTCATGTCAGTACCCTGCAATAGCTAGTTCACATATTCAAAAATTCCAAGCAAGCTGGAGGCAAATGCTCTTATTGTACATTATCGGTCATTATAAATTTTTCACATTTTTGAGCTAGTCAAGCTCTTACGCTACAGATTGTACACGCTTCTATGAGTGTAAGCTAGCTTGCACAAGCTAAAATAGATTGTAAAATACAGTGTATCTGGTCTAGAACATATTCTGCCCATGTACACTTATCACACGATCCATTTTTCTCGCATCTAATAGTCATTTACCTCATTCACAAATCCTACTCCTGAGCCTAGAAAAATGTATAAATACCCTGTTCATTGACATAAACAGGGTTGGAAATTTTGGAGCAATAAAAACCAGCAATCTTGAGCCCAGATGCACATGATCCCTAGCGCCTGCAAACACCTCACATCGGAGCTTAACGTATGGCTTGCAATCCAAACACACAACTATGTTTTGACTGAGGCACATCTTGTTAATTAATACAACATAGTTTCATTTCTACCTTCCGTTGTGCTATTCTAGTTCATTGTTTACATTATCCCATTTTATTGCACGTATTTGCATACATTCTCTTCACGTTTACACACTATATCCACATTTACATTTCTTTACATTATGCTCTCCATTTTACATTTCGTGGCAATAACCCTAGCGTAGGCCATAGCGAATGCTCAGGGAAGTCCTTGGTTGATTTGTGTGCAGAACATCCAAGGCACTCTACCTTCATTGTTCCAGCTTTCCCTCACGCAAAGGCAACATCAACTGTATCTCTCTAGAGATCTTTCAACGTTTATTTTCCTCTAGCCTTACACTGATGATTTCGGACGGTATAGAAATTGGTGCTAGAAGGAGGACATACCTTTTTTATCATCTTGTCAAAATGTTAATCATGCTACCTATTCAAATACTGAACAGATATGTTCAAATGCTACACAAGCCAAACATTGAAACTAAAACCCAACTAATGCTACCAAACGTTGAAACTCAAATCAGCTTGTGCACGCTGAGCTTGCTCATGCTAACCCTATCACACACACTGAGCTTGCTCATGTTGACCCTGTCACGCACACTGAGCTTGCTCACACTGACCCTATCATGCACGATGAGCTTGCTCATGCTGACCCTATCACGCACGCTGAGCTTGTGCACACCGTGAGTTACTCACACTGCACATGCCATCATCTTATACACACTATCATGGAATCTTTCAAGATCAACCCTACTTATGCAATCCTCACACCTAACCAGTATAACTTCATCTATGTCAAGATCCAAGTCAAATTGCCTATCGATCACATCGAAAGAGAGGAAAAACGAAACTATAAGCTCATTTACAAGGGAGGTCATGAGTTCATTCCCTCAGCACTTAAGATAATCCCCCTTTCTAAGCCCCATCATCAACTCATATCTTAGCTTCTCATGGCAAGGAGTCAAGCCTTACAGCCACCTCCAATAGAGCCTCAGAATGGAGATGAGGAAGATGACTTTGCCACCCAATCTGAGCATGGGGATTCGTACCATACCGTCAGTCCTCATGCCTATACAAATCCATTATTTCAACCTTTCCTAGGAGAAACTATGCTTCCTCCTTCATCCGCATACACTCGAGGACTGGCTTCTCAACAAGAAATACCAGTTTTCACGTCCACTCATTACATACCACAGGTACAAACCCATAGGGCACGTTCAGGGGATTACCTCACAACCTGTGGTTGGGAAGTGGGCTTCACCAACTATTCAACAGCACCAATCAACTTACTATAGCATACCACACCCTGCGATCCCATCTCTGAATATTGTTCTACACAACAACAACCGACAATCCAATAGGGTCCCTTTCCACAAATAATACAACAATCAAACTACTATTAATCGCAATCCATTCAACCCACTAGTCTTCCTATCATCCAAGAGTGGGTAGACACAAAGAAAATGATGCACATGTTGACTGAGGAAGTAAAGTGCCTTAAAATCGCAAACACTAAGAAAATCAAGGTGTTGGATTTCTACCAAGATGACCCAATCCAGCCTTCAGTTCCACCATTAACCTTGCCAAAGGAAATCTCATTACCTCAACTAACAAAGTACAATGGAGAGGGAGATCCAAATGCCCACCTAGTGACATTTCAACTAGAATTTCTCTTGCTTCAAGTCTGGCCTCATGCAATTCTGTGAGTTTTTGCTATGTCGTTTAACGGGAAAAGCCTTAGATTGGTACTGTGCCTTACCCCGTAACTCCATATTCTCTTTGGAGGATTTTTTACATCAATTTGTTACCCGTTTTAAATACAATCTAAAACCTGAAGTCACTCTAGATAGTCTAATCCAAATAAAACAAGCGCCATTAGAGCCAGTGCAAAAATTCATCCAAAGATGGAGTGCAGCCCTAAATGAACTCCACGAGCCCATACCTGTGACATACTTGCTCACGATTTTTAAAGCCACTATGAATGACTTCGTTAAGTTAAAACTCTATTATTTGAATGCTCGTAATTTGAGTTAAGCATTTGCACAAATCAAAAGCATAGATGAGGCAGCGCAATCAAGTAATGACCCAGCTTATGTGGCCTATAGAAACCAACATACTCGCAAGCAAAACACAACCAGGCAACAGTAGCCGCAATGAAAAAGTAATCAACTGGGGCCCAATAGCTAAGAAACCTAAAGCCCTAGCTAACGAAGCTGCCAACTTTGATGCCAACTCATCTACATCAGTAGGGGCCACCCCAAGGCCCAACTTTTAGTGCAAGGACAGCTCAAAGTATACACCACTACCGATGCAACCCTCTCAACTATTGGAGCAACTCTTTAAAGCTAGGAAAATAGAACACAAACACGTGTCAGAGATTACCCACCAAAAACATGGTAGGTACTGTGAACTACTAAGGAATCCCACCTTAGTAGTACCAAATGAGCCCCCAGTCCCACAACATTTTAAATTGGACCAATACTATCATTACCATCAAATGGTTGGTCATAGTACAGACAACTGTCATTCTTTGCAAGATGACCTGCAAAGAATGATAGAACAAGGCCAGTTTATGATCAACATGGCAAGTCAATCCAACATAGATGATGCCTCCTATGTCATAAATTCGATTAGCATAGGTGGAAAGCCCAAACTTGTGCAACAACCCTTCGTGATCCTTGTGCCTCCGAGTAAGGCAAGGATTCCCTCAGCCTCCACAAACAAGAGGCCTCCCTTTGTTATCAAGGTGCCACCCCAGTCACCCACAATACCCTTTGTGGTCAAGGCTCCACAACGATCATCTACTAAGATGTTAAACTGGCATGACTCGTCTACTAAGATGTTAAACTGGCATGACGCAACAACAAAAACCGCTAAGCATCCTTTTGTCATAAGAGTGCCACAACGAGATGGCCCCTCACCTACCTGAAGCCCAATAGTGAGCAACATCTCGATCTCTCCTCCCTCAAGGGTTGATCCCACTAGCAACCTAGGCAGGCCCATCAAATGGCAACACAAGAGGACAAACGAACACCTCGCAACCCCCATGGTCGAATCCGAGGCCACAACTAGCAAACAACAACTGAACACTGGGGCCCCTACCCCCAAGAAAACCAAGCCCAAGTCCCCTTCACAAGAGATTTGTCGCTTAAACCACATGGAGGAAGTCAAGGCCAACACAACGGCTAACGACAAGGACTTTGTAGCTGCACTAACCCAAGTAAAAGAAACACTCAAGCATAAGAACACGATGTTTAGCTTGTACAACCTAGTCAAGACCTCACCTGCTCACTGGCAAGCATTGGCCCAAGTCTTGGCCTCCATTCCTATTACAGAGGACATCCCTATAAATGAGGCATCCATTCGTGCAATGATGTTACCCCCTACACTACAAGAATTGGGTTCAACAACTTTAACCTTTCATGATGATGTAGTCAAATTCAATCCCAAACAAGGGGAGGTCACTATAGCTCCACTATCCATTAGCATTTGTGTTGGAAAATGTACCATCCGCAGAGTGCATGTTGATGATGGTGCAGCAATAAACGTAGTCTTGTACTCCATCATCGACAAGCTAGGCTTGGAAGATGAAATCAGGATAACCAAAATCGCATGTCTAAAATCCTTCAATGGATTACATGTCACAGTCAAGGGTACAATCAACTTAGCCCTTGTAGCAGGAGAGCAATTCCCCACTAGCGCAGATTTCACTATCATAGATGAGATGCCAGGTTTCAACATGATTCTAGGCAGGCCTTGGCTAGCTCAACTAAGGGCCATCTCCTCTCCCATCCACCAAGAAATCCACCTTCCATACGAAGGTGGTCAAGTTATCATCCATGGTGATAACGTTTCCTCTTTGACTATCCATGACATAGACATGGCATAAGTTTTAGAAGAAGAGTTTCTTGGTGTTGCACCTATAACAACCAATGCAATGCTTAAGGCTAACACACCTGAATGAGTGGTTGAAGTTGACAGCCCCCCAGAGGATCCTAAACCTTGCATGCTCCCTAATCCATGCTTGGTTAGGAAGAAACTACATGACCAAGACCTTCCCTTGGCCAAAAATGTGCTAGATGCTTACCTACCCTTTGCCTCCACTTGCCATGTATTTTCACTTTTGTTTACATTGCATTAGCCTATGCGTTTACACTTTTCCTGCTCACTTAGATCATGCATTTTGCTTTGTTTACACATTTGTCAACTTAGTTTACACATTGCATTTGAAAAATGTCAAACATGAAAACATAAAACTACAAAAACACATGGCCTAAAAAGACCTTAAACTAGCTTACGGTCCGAAACAGCTACTTTTTGCATTGCCTTTCTTTCATTCATACATTCTAACTCTATGTACAGCAGGTGTCACTTGATGTTGCTTTCTTCCTAGTTGATTTTTGCAGGATCTCGCAGGCACGCAGCATGACCATGCATGCATCATCACACCTTACACAAACAAGGTAAGCATGAATAGTCTGCTACAACTATAAACTAGCAAAGACAGTCCACTATGACTATAAACTAGTGTAGACAGTCCTGGCATCCTAACTTAAAAATGATACCATAGATCGGTCCTGGCATTACGACCTAAAACTAGTACCATAGAAAAATCCTAGAGCTGACTTAAAAATAGCACCACAGAACATCCTGGCGTCATGACAGTAAACCGACACCATAGAGCGATGTCTGGTATGACACTAAACTACCACACTTGTCCACCAGAGTCCACTAAGACTATAAACTAGCTTGCCTCTTCATAGTTCTCCACGACTATAAACTAGCATTGCACCATCTGTTACGATGATAAACTAGCAACGTCTAAAGGATTATGATGTGAAACTAATCCACAACAATTCGCTAAGACTACAAATTGGCAATATCATCCACAACCTGGCATTATTTGAGAAGACATGTTGCTACAATCGACTGTATGTGCTCACCAAGAAACTGGCAACATGATCTGTCACATAGACCTTCATGAAACTGATGTTGTTCAAGATTTTGTGCGATTTGAAGCTCCACATGATGGCTCCATTCCATCAGCTACATTCAAGCTTAAAGTGTTTATCTAACTAAATAATTTGTGGTTTTCTTGTCCCCTTGGAGTTGTGTTTGCAGGATAACATGTTTGAGGTGTTCATACATAGATGCACTTCATCATGATAACAGGGTATCACATTCTTCTTGATGCATGTAACTGGGTTAATCAAATTGTTCATAAGTACATTCCTAGCTCTTGATACATCCCCTATTTCCCCATCATGTCCCAATTATCCTATTTAATTACATCCCCTGGACACATTCTACTCCCCCAAAGCTCTTGATACATTATTGCACATTGTGATCCTCTAAGCAGTTGCAACACAAAACACAGTACATGGTGCATGACACAAAATGCAAGCACTTGAACATGAACAAGGCACAAAAAGTAGGCTCTTTCAAAATAACCAAAAATAAAAATAAAAATAAAAGAAAAAGAAAGACAAAAAAAAAGAAAAAAGAAAAGAAAAGAATAAACAAAGAAAAAAAGAAAAAAAGAAAAAGAGAACAAAAAGATCAAAGAGCAAAATGCACGGAAAAGGTCTTCATGACCTCGTTGACATCATAGACTAAAGACCATTAGCTCTTCTCATACAAGCCATAGGTGAGAAGGTAATTATCTTAGAAAAACACTCGTGTCTCAAATGATCATGTCGCACATCATCGTGTGGCTTTGGATGTTTATAACGGGCTCCCTTAAACACGATACAAGGGTCCCGTTTCTCCAAAGAATGCACCTCCTATGCCTTGGTTCCAAGTCCGCTATACATTGGTTGTTGACAAGGACTGAAAAATCGCTCATTCACATGAGAGCATTCCTCCCTTGCAGTTCAAATAATGACATCCTTGATCAATTCCTGACTTTCCCTAGTTACAATCCCTTGCATCTTGAACCACATTCCCTCAATCCCATGTGCTTTTGAAAATAGTTCAATGACATCCAGCCAAGGGCCAACGGACAATGCTTGATGACCAAGTCGATCGTGGTGTTTTGTACTTCTTTGTTGATGCCTCTCAAGTGAATTCCTCTAGACATCAACAAAGAGGGGCTAATGAAACACCACAAAATTTCAGCTCAACACTTTGAAATGAGAACAAACCAGTGCCTCAACACTTGGAGGTTTAAACATCGAACTAATGTGCATGAATCTTATCATGCACGCCAAGGCCATGCTCATGTCACACTACCAGCATATGTGCAGCATGCGCATAGCCTGCGTACAATGTGCACAACCTTTAGAGCTTCCAAATAGTCCTAATTTGAATGGGCAAGGCCCCCTCAGGGCCCACTAAAGATTATTCTAAATTTTAGCATCCAAAATCCAAGATTTCAAGTCAAAATCGCACAAATCTTGTTACTCACACTGAGGTCACACCTAGGTCATGCTGACAACATGAGTAACCCAAAACAACCCTAAAATAGTGTTAAAATAGCCTGATTTCGAAGGTGAAAGGCCCCCTCAAGGTCCACTAATGATTGCCAAAGCACTGGTCACGACCAAGCCAAAGCACTTCAGACACAAACACACACTGAGGGCATGCCAGGCCAAGATCAACTCATGCTGGCAGCCTTGATGAAGCAAAAACATATCAAATAGCTATAGAACCACTCATGTCAGTACCCTATAGTAGCTAGTTCATAGATTCAGAAATTCCAAGTGAGCCAAAGGCAAATGCTCTTGCTGTACATTATCGGTCATTGTAAATTTTTCACATTTTTGAGCTGGTCAAGCTCTTACACTACATATTGTACATGCTTCTATGAGTGTAAGCCAGCTTGCACAAGCTAAAACAGATTGTAAGATATAGTGTATCTAGTCTAGAACATAGTCTACCCATGTACACATATCATGTGATCCATTTTTCTCACATCTCATACTCATTTACCTCATTCACAAATCCTACTCCCAAGCCTAGCAAAATGTATAAATACCCTGTTCATTGACATAAATGGGGTTGGCAATTTTGGAGCAAGAAAAACCAGCAATCCTGACCCCAGATGCACGTGATCCCTAGCACCTGCAAACACCTCACATCGGAGCTTAACATCTGACTTGTAATCCAGACACACAACTACATTTTGACCGATAGACATCTTGTTAATTAATACAACATAGTTTCATTTCTACCTTCTGTTGTGCTGTTCTGGTTCATTTTTTGCATTATCCCATTTTACTGCATGTCTCTACATACATTCTCTTCATGTTTACACACTATATGAACGTTTACGTTTCTTTGCATTACGCTCTCGGTTCTACATTTCGTGGTGATAACCCCAGCGCAGGCCATTGCGTATACTCGGGGAAGTCCTTGGTTGATTTGCATGCAGACCATCTAAGGTACTCTGCCTTCATTTTTCTAGCTTTCCCTCACACAAAGGTAGGGTCGGCTATATCTCTCTAGAGATCTTTCAGCATTTGTTTTTCTCTAGCCTTACGCTGACGATTTCGGACAGTATAGGATGTGCACTCCCAAGTAGCCAAGCTAGTCAAAATGGTCATCTCAGAATGATGTAGTGTCCTATCCTCGTATTGAAATGCATCTCTAAGAAATGCCATCTTGGCCTATATCCTACAAACACAATAGAAATCATACTAGAAAAATGTAACCATGAAATGAGGTGAGGGCAGAATCCCATTTTCTTTGAAAACTGCTGAAGTAGGGAGCATTGTTGCTAAAGCATACGATGTCAAAACCAGGAAGGCTAGTAGTGATTTTGGCAGTGGCAAACTAAAGGGGTTGGCACAAAGGAGGCTAGGAGTTGTAGCAATGTGAGTGCTCAGGAGTCCCCGCCCAGGGCAAACATCATGCAGTTCAATTGTAAGTTGAGAAACCTAGCAGCTGAACGTCTTTTGAGCTCAGATGATGGGAGGGGCTAGAGGGTAGCAACTTTCTGGCTATGCCACAATAGTGCTGGGACTCCATCAATAGGCATTGACAACAAGAGCTACTGCCAAGGCAACAAGCTATGGTAGCAATAGCTTCAAAAAACCAGCAAGATGTCAGACGACATCTCCAAAGGATCAGCAAGATGCCAGGGGCAGTGGCATTGCATATGTTCCAAAGGGTGTTTTCTTATCATTGTGAACTACATTCTAGGACTGCAACATCACACCCCATGTTGGCAGTATGCACGCTCGCTTATTTGTGGGATCGTGGATGCAGGCTGACAACGTTGTCCTACGAACCCAGTTTAAGGTCTTGGTAGACCATCAGATGTACTGGTTTAATGTCCCAGCAAACTGCAATGTGCTAGTTTAAGGTCCTAGCAAACTGTTGTGCTAGTTTATCATTGTAGCATACAGTGGATGGGCCAGTTTAAGGTTGTAGCAGATCATCTATGTCAATTTTTTCATCATAGTGGACGTCCTTTGCCAGTTTTACATCATAGCAGATGGTATGTGCTAGTTTATAGTCATAGTAGACTATCTGTTCTAGTTTATAGTCATAGCAGACTATCTATGCCAGTTTATAGTCATAGTGAACTATCTGTGCCTTGCTTGTGTAGGGTGTGATGCTGCATGCATGGTCATGCTGTGTGCCTGCAAGATCCTACAAAAATCAACTAGAAAGAAAACAACATCAAGCAACACTTGTCGTAAACATAGTTAAAATGTATGAATGAAAGAAAAGCAATGCAAAAAGTGATATTTTAGGACGTTTCGGGCTGTAGGCTAGTTTAAGGCCTTTTTGGAACATGTGTTTTTGTAGTTTCATGTTTTTTTTCTTGATGTTTGATGCTTTTCAAATGCAATGTGTAAACTAAGTTAACGAATGTGTAAAAAAAGCAACATGCGTGATCTAAGTGAGTGGGTAAAATGTAAACACATAGGCTAGTGCAATGTAAACAAAAGTCAAAAATGCATGGCAAGTGGAGGCAAAGGGTAGGTAGGCACTCACATTTTTGGCCAAGGGAAAGTCTTGGTCATGTAGTTTCTTCCTAACTAGGTGTGGATTAGGGAGTGTGCAAGGCTTAGGATCCTCTGGGAAGCTATTGGCTTCAATCACTCATTTGGGTGTGTTAGCCTTAGGTGCTGCATTGGTTGTTATAAATGTACCACCAAGAAACTCTTCTTCTAAAACTTGTGTCATGTCTATGTCATGGATAGTCGAAGAGGAAGCGTTATCACCATGAATGATAACTTGACGACCTTCATATAGAAGGTGGATTTCTTGGTGGATGGGAGAGGAGATAGCCCTTAGTTGGGCTAGCTAAAGCTAGCTTAGAATCATGTTGAAACCTAACATCTCTTCTATGACAATGAAATTTGTACTAGTGGGGAATTTCTCTCCAACCACAAAGGCTAAGTTGATTATATCCCTAACCTTGAAACCTGATCTATTGAAGGATTTTAGACATGTGGTTTTGTTTGGCCTAATTTCATCTACTAGACCTAGTTTGTCGATGACGGAGTACAGGACTATGTTTGTTGTTGCACCATCATCGACATGCACTCTATGGATGGTGCACTGTCCAACACGTATGCTAATGGATAGTAGAGCTGTAGTAACCTCCCCTCATTTAGGATTAGCCTTTACTACATCGTTACGAAACACTAGGGGTGTTGAACTTGATTCTTGTAATGTAGGGGGAAGCATTGTTGCATGGATGGATGCCTCATTTGCAAGGATGTCCTCCGTAACAAGAATGGAGGCCAAGATTTGGGCCAATTTTTGGCAGTGAGAAAATGAGGTCATGAAAAGGTTGTACAAGCTCAACATTTTCTTCTTTTTCTTAAGTGTTTGTTTTACCTAGGTTAGTATAGCTATGAAGTCCTTGTCATTAGCCATTTTGTTGGCCTTGACTTCCTCCATGTGGCTTGAGAGATAGATCTCTCAGGTAGGGGATTTGGGCTTGGTTTTCTTGGATTGTTTAGGGGTAGGGGCCCCAGTGCTTGGTTGTTGCTTATTAGTTGTGGATTTTGCTTCAGCAATGGGGGTTGCGAGGTGCTCATTTTTCTTCTTGCATTGCCATTTGGTAGGCCCACTCAGGTTGCTAGTGGGGTCGACCCTTGAGAGAGGAGAGATTGAGACATTGCTTGCTATTGGGCTTTGGGTACGTGAGGGGCCATCATGTTGTGGCACCCTTATGACAAATGGTGATTTAGGTGGAGTTGTTGTATGACCAAATCATTGTGACACCTTAATAAAGAAAGGTTTCTTAGTGGTCATTGTTGCATCATGCCAGTTTAACATCTTAGCGGATGGTTGCTATGAAAATTTGACCACAAAGGGTGCTGTGGGTTCCTAAGGTGGTAGTTTGATAACAAAGGGAGGCCTCTTTCTTGTGGATGTGGAGGGGACCCTTGCCTTGCTGGGAGGCACACAAATTACAAAAGGTTGTTATGTAGGTTTAGACTTACCACCTATGCTAATGGAATTTATGACATAGGAGGCATCATCAGTGTTGGATTGACATAGTGTGTTGATTACTAGTTGGCCATGTTCTATCATGCTCTATAGGTCATCCTTAAAAGCACGAAAGTTTTCTATACTATGACTAGCCAAATGGTGGTAATGATAATATTGGTCTAGCTTCAAGTGTTGTGGAACTGGGGGCTTGTTTGGTACTTCTAAAGTGAGATTCCTTAGTAGTTCATAGTACCTATCATGTTTTTGGTAGGTAATTACTGATAAGTGTTTGTGTTGGATTTGCCCAACTTTCAAGAGTTGCTCTAATAGTTCAAAGAGTTGCACTGGTAGTGGTGTATACTTTGAGTGGTCCTTGCATTGAAATTTGGACCTTGGGGTAGCCCCTATAAATGTAGGTGTGTTGGTGCCAGAACTAGTGGTTTTGTCAGCTAGGGCCTTAGGATGCTTAGTTATCAAGCCGGTTGGTTGCTTTTGTGCTTGTGGCTACTATTATCACTATTGTTTTTTGCTTGCAAGCATGTTGGTTTGTGTAGGCCACATAGGCTAGATCATTGCTAGCTTGCGTTGCTTCCTCTATGCCTTTTGTTTGGGCAACGACTTTCCTAAGAGACTTCGGGGCTAGATAATACAGTTTGGACTTGATGAAGTCATTCACTACACCTTTGAAGATAGTTAGTAAGTGTGTCTCCTCTAAGGGTTCATGCATTTCACTCAATGTAGCATTCCAACATTGGAGGAATTTTGACATGGGCTCTACAGGCCCCTACTTAACTTGCATCAGCTGGTTGAGGGTTTCTTCAGGCTCTAGGTTGTACTTGAAGTGCATCACAAACTTTCTTATGAGATCCTCCAAGGAGGAGATTGAGGCATTAGGTAACGCATGATACCAGTCTAAGGCCTTGCCAGTGAGTGACATGGGGAAGACACGTATGATGGCATGTGGCCAAGCTTGAAAGAGTAGGCATTTAGATCAAAATTTGACCAAGTGTGCATTGGGATCCCCTTCTCCATTGTACTTGGTAAATTGAGGTAGTTGGTCCCTAGTTGGAAGAGTTAGAGGTGGTACCATAGGACTTATGGGGTTGTCTCCATAGAAGTCCACCACCTTGATGGTGTTGGTGGAGGTAGCCTTAAGCTGGTTGATCTCCTTCGTTAAGCTTTGGATTAGTTGGAATGCTTGATCCAAGCTTGGGGATATGCCAGCTAGTTGCATTGGCTAGGCTTGTGGTGGTCGAATAGCATGGGGTTGAATTATTGGTTGTGGAGTCTGCCAATTTAACGTCATAGTGGATGGGTGTTGCTAGTTTAATGTCATAGTGGAAAATTTTTGCCAATTTAATGTCCTAGCGGATGGGCGTTGCCAGTTTAACATCATAGCGGACAGTTGTTGATGTGTTGGTTGAGCGATGGGTGAGGTGATCGAAGTAGGCCACACACAAGTGGGTTGGATGGACATCGCAAACACCAATGAGCATAGTGTTGGGAAAATGTATTAGTTGCTTGTGAGGAATGCTGAACTGGCATGGTCACCATCTCGAAGAGGATGGATGGACCAAACCAAGGAGGGACTTTACTAGGGCGTGGTTGTTGGAAGCTAGTGTGGAGGGGGCTCTCATGCACGGAGTGGGCCTCAAACTCATCTTCTTCCTTCTATGAGGCTTTCTCATAGGTTGTCCTTGCATCATGCTTGTTTCCACAGATAAGTTGAGACAACAACTAGTGGTAGGACTTCATGAGTGGGATTATGTCAAACAAAGAGGGATTGTACTCCCATCCATTCCAGTGGACTCGTTCATAGTCCTATTTTGCCTCTAAATTAAGGTAATCGACTGGTAGTGATGCTTAGATTTTGGCACAAATGAAATTGTATTGTTGAAGGCTTAGTGTGTCAAGCTTTGGCTGGATTGTGGTATTAAACATGTTAGACATTGATGTGAAAGGTTGATCTAGATTCATATTCACAAATTGGTTTGTGAAAGTTGTTATTTGTAGAAAAAGGCTAACTCTAAAAATGAGAAAAAAATGACTAAATCTGCAGATAGCAAGAAAATGGATAACTGTAAAAATGAAAGAAAAAAAGATAAGTGTGAAAATGTAGAAAAAAAATGCTAAGTGTGAAAACTACTAAAAATGGCCAACTCTGGCACTACAGTCACTACACTAGAGCTTGCTACACTCTTAGAACTTGTTATGCTCTCTAGAACATCCAGAGTGTTGACTAAGTGCTAATCAAAAATGTAGATAGAAATGGTTCATGCCCTTCTTTTAGCACCAAAAAAATATTGCAATCGAAAACGTCAGTGGCTAGAACACCGAGAGGTTGCCGAGTGAATAGTTTAACCTCGGATCCATGCGAGGGTCTTGTTGGAGAGAAATGAAAGCAGGGTGACCTGAATGGTCTGGTCGATCAAACAAGTACTTAATCGGTGTATCTTAACCTTTCGTAAATGCTTGTTTCGAAAGCGAGGCACATGAATAGATTGACAATCAGTAAATGTAAAGTGGTGAAAATAGTGCAAAACAACGATGATAGTAAGCAAATATCAAAACAGACTTGGGTAAGAAAGTGCACTACCCCAAGGTCATGGGTCTGATCCTTTGCTTTGCTAAAAGGTGTACAACAAAACACACAACATGGAAGAGGCACAACTTACATAGAGCAGTATGGTCGTAGATCTCTGAACTATAGAGCCAACTAGTAAACTCAAAACCAACCAGAGTGCTAAAAATTTCCAACTATGCTCTCCGAAATCCAACTTAAAAGCCAATCACCACCCAAGCCACAACCCTTCGAGCGTTGTTTCCCGGGGTATTTATAGGGCTAGGAGCAGGAGAAAAAACGTGGTCTGGATGACACATTTCCTGGGCCCCACAAGGTGCAAACATGGCTATACTATGTAGGTGTGTGATGCTAGAGGTGAGCTTTGTTACGCTGTGACCATACTGCTAAAACTGCATGTGCCAAAATCCAATGTGCCAACAATGCAAGCAAAATGGAGCCTATGCTCTAGGACTATGTCTTCCCTACTCTTGCAAGCAGGGTCAAGCATAGAAATAATTTTTGGAGACTAACCAAGGGTATGCAAAATGAAGCAAACTTGCTGATTTTTTCTACTAAAGAGATATCAGGATGAGAATAATCATTGCCAACAAGTTATAAAGCTAACTAAAGACGTCTTGATTACTCCATGCTAGTGTTGCACTACCCACGTTGTTCAGCACATTGGCATAGTATAAGTCACTGTTTGCTACACTGTGCTACGCTACGTAGTGTAGCATAGTGTAGCCATCGGTCTTGATAGAGAACTTCCGTAGGAGCCAAGAACATTTGTGTGAGGCTTGGTCAGGCAAACAATTGCAATTTTTGTCCTCCATGCTGAAAAGCCTTTGGACTTGTAAATTCATCTTTGGAACATTTCTATCATTTTTGCATCATTGCTATGTTGTGCTACACTATGTAGCGTAGCATAGCATAGCAGCCAATGTACCATGCTTCCTTGTTCAATCTACCATTTTCTACCAAGAAACCTTGCTCGACGCATGAGGGCTAAGTGCAATAACTAGTTTTGAGGGCTGAAGCATTGCCAAGTGCAATCTTCTTGTTGAAGTCACTTGGAAAAGGGGGTAATTTGTGCTCTTTGTCCATGTTATGCTCTGCTACGCTGCATAGCATAGCATCCTTTGTTGGTGGAGCAAGTTTGCTTGACAGTTGCAACATGGGAAAATGCTTTGGAAGACCAAATTTTCATCAATTTACATCTTGAACGCTTGATTGATCTCTTTGAGGCTTGCTACACTACATAGTATAGCATAGCATAGCAAATTTCTATGCTAGAAAACTGGTTGAACTATTTTGCTCATCCTGAACACTTTCGACAACTCCTAACATGGTCCTTTGGTAGATTGCTCGCCATGTCAATTATCTGGTTGGGCAAGCTTTAGAGTCCAACAAGCCTATCAGCCTTGGAGATAAAAAACTTGCTAGACTATATAGTCTATCCTTGGTGCCTACACTATTCAGTCAACCCATCATGATGCTACACTTGTGGAAATCCTTGCCCAAATTCCAAGACTCTGCTAAAGCATGAGGGTCCTAAAATTTTATGGTGTTTCACCATTTTTTCTAACTCCCACAAAGATTTAACTTAGAAATCAACATTTAAACATTAAATTATAGAAGTTAAACCCTTCTAACAAGATTTGGTAACACTTATAATGAAAATTAATGAATAAAGTAATAATAAAATATCAATATGCCATGGTCCAACCTTAGCCAGGTGTAACTAATTAATGAGACAAGGTGCTCAAAGTATTCAAAGTTACACGCTATATCTACTAATCCATGAATTTTTTGTGACTACAAATGGAATTGAAAGGAAAACACATGTAGGAAGGAGGACTACCTCATCCAAGAGAGAAAGGGCCAAAAATGAGAAGGAACCAAGAATAAGCCTAGGAAGAACCACTTGCAACCCACACCATATGTCCTCTTAGGAAAGAGGCTAAGGTGGAATCTACTCATAAAATTCCAAAAGTAGCAATAGCAATAGAACATTCCCACTGGGATGAGGCACCAACTTAGCAAGAAAAATTTGAGGTGACCTTGATAGAAGCCTACTTGAAACAAATCAGATCAAGAAAGGTCCAAAATACAGCGCGCCAGGAATTAAACTTTGGCCCTTTCCTAGATCAAGCACCTAAAGAAGTATAAGACCAATTGAAGACCTATCCCATGTGGCCAGTTATCACTTCCACTAAGGAGTGATACATAAGAGAGATATTCCTATTCTAGAACAATAAGCAAGCTAGTTCAATAGTCAAAATCAAGGACATCTTAGTGTCCTACTCAGTGTAGCTCATTGCTGAAGTGCTTGGGTTTCCAGAAACAAGGATAAATCTCACTAAGATCGTAATGTAGGTAAACCCCAACATCAAAAAGGAATGAGTGCAATGGTGTTATGTTGTCAACCATAAGGAGTTTGGTGCACTTACACTAGCAAAAAGAATCTGCTATAAGATTGTGGCCTTCAAACTAAACCCCAAGGCCTATCAAAATCACTACCTTTTCTACCTGTGCGTGCATTACTCTAAGTGAAATATTTCTTATCAACCTTCCACAACTGATCTATCTAGAGATAAAAAGGTGATTTAAAGAGAATGAACATGGAAGGAACGTGCTCCCCTCTCCATGCCTCATCAAAAAACTCTATTGCAGGGGAGGAATAGTTTGTTAAACAAATGATGTTGTCAGGCATGCTCCAACCACTAATTAGGTAGAGATGATGAAAGATAATATGCATGCAATGATCATTCAACAAGATGAACAACAATCACCACCTCCACCTACCACTCAAACAATTATGTCAGACATTACTACAACAAGCCAATGGTTGAATGAATACTAAGAATGGCTCTTAAGCAAATAAGATTAACACGCAAACATGAGTGGCAGGGACCCATCTATGTAATAGTTAGTAAGGATTCACCTAAATGAGGTGGCCTAATGGAGGAGATGGATCCATTTTCTTATCCCAATGAATGTAGTTTTCTGCAAGGTCAAATCCTAGTGCCAGAGAGGTCACACTATCTCTTGTAGAAAAATAGCCACTCCTATACATCTCTAGAAATGCTACAACCTTCTCACTATGCTTAGAGGAAGGAGAAGGGATAACAGTACAAGTGATAAAGCACCAAGGACAAGAGACAATAGCATAGGTGGTTTCTAACAATATTACCAAAATACTCAATGCGTCTATGACATCTATACTAGACATCACTACACTCAAAGATGTGCAAACATTCGCAAGGATCATAAGTAACAAATAAAGTGCAGCAGAACATGAAGAACTGCTGGATCAATTGTTGGAAATTAGGAAACCACTTCCAAATATCTTTGATCTTCTAGATAATATTATTGCAACTTAGTTAGAGATGTTAGAGGCAAGAGGCAAAAACATCATCTTGAAAGGGCAACTCAAAATAACCAAGGAGCTGAACAAACACTTGGACGTTGAAGTTATTGAATTAAGAGCCCAAATTATTAACCCTACATTTCTCAACCCAACATTAACAAAAGATAAATCTCTTGAATAGCTTCACACCAGACTAAAAGGGGTTAATGGTACGATGGAGATGATGGTGTTGTATCAATCCTTAGTACAAGCTACACAATACCAAATTTTCAAGGCCTTGGATCTAACCCATTAGAAGAATGTGCAACTAATTGTAGAGAACCATCACCTATGAAATGTTAATTAACATAAACAATAGTTGACTAACGTTATCCATTAACAGCATGAGAAACTAGACAAAGTGAACACAGAGCTAAGGAGATTGGTAGCTAAAAACAAAAACCTTTTCATGGAGGAGGTATATGCCCTTCACTAGAAGACTGTAATAGAGGTAGCCACTTGGAAATTAAAGGCTCTCAAATTAGAGAGAGTCAGGATCATTATAGAGATCAACTCAATCTATAGAAAGAAGTTAATGAAAAACACATCTAATTAGCGAAGGTAAAAGTAAATGAAACCCTCCAGCAACTGCAGCAAGGAAGATAAGTTTAGCAACCTATCATTGATGAGATAGATGCCTATAATAAGGTGGAAATCCTCATGAAGGAGTTGCAAATTGAGAAGATGACAAAATACATGAAGCTTTCCAATCTCCGATATGCAAATCTAGCTATGTTAACTATTGGATGGCCATCATCAGAACTAGAGAAGCAAGTGGCTAGCTCATACTTGTTGTACAAGATCAAGTTCAAGCATCATAAGGACACCAAGCAAAATCTTGTAATGGCAAATGTAGAACTTGAGGTTCTCAAGGGTAAATACACTGATCAAAGATTTGTTGTCAAGAACCTAGCCAGAAAAATGAATGACTACAATAAGCTACAAGATGTAGTCAGGGTGTTCAATGTTGAACGTAAACAATTCACTACTTGGTTTGTCAATGTTAAGGAGTTGTTCCTAATAATGTCCTATCCATGGAATATCTTCATTCTAGCCCACATTGGTGATGTTTCATGGACTATAAATGATTCCCAGAGTAAGGAGGAGAAGATGAAGGCTTTACTAGGTGCTTTTCATCTTCCACCAGAGGTTACAATCCCAATAGGATAGTCATAACTACCTTAGCCACCGCACATGCTCAAAGCCAACGAAGGTCCTTTAGAACCTTAACTACCTCCACCACCTGGCATTGTCTAATCTTTTCAACCACCTTCATGCCATTAGAGGACATGTTGTCTAGTTTTGAGTAGTCATGTCCTAGTATTCAAATTTTTTGTTATGAACATCATAATTTTTTAATGATGTTGATTTGTACACTCCAACACTCAGTTTTGTCAAGTTAGTTTGTTAAGTTAAAAGTCAGTTAATAATCTCATACCTTTCCAATTTTGTAAAGGAACTCAAGCATGATTTTATATTTAGTTGTGGGAGTATGATGAATCATGGTTGTGTCATGTCAATAGGCCCCTGTTGACATGGCCTTGTCGATAAGGCCTTGTCAATGCAGCCTTGTCTATGTGGTGTTGCTCCATTGACATAGCTCTTGAATAAAGTCTATAAATATGTGCTCATCAATTGTGTTTATGGTATCTCTTATGATAGTAGTAGCAAATCTCTTATAGTTTTGTCATTTGAGAGTTAGAATATTTCTCTATGTGCCTGCAGTAGGAGTCAACAAGTGTATGAATCTTTATTCGAGCATTGTTGTACCTAAACACACCAGTGTAAATGGTAATAAAGACGAGCCTTTTGATCAAACCTTGCAGCACATGGAATAGATTAATGATTCATTTATTCATTTATTCATTTATTATTTTCAATAATTATGCAATTAATTAAGCTGAATTATATTTCAAGTGATTAGTTAATTAGTTAAGCCTAATAGATTAAACACATCAATATGACCGCTTCAAGCATAAACATGTATTTAGTTGGTAATCCCAACAACATTATTACTTGGTTCACTTAGTAGCATAGTGCTTGCTAACCCCAGCAGTGAATACATAGTTCAAAACATGTACAAAAAGTGGGACCGAATGCTTATCTTATGCCTAGTTAAAGATTAGTTAATTAATTAAATCAAATTAGTTATTAAATTACTTGATTTCTCTATTTTAAGTACCAGGAACATAAACAATAAAATAACAAAAATCATATGTCTGGATTACACTTAACCATATCATGTATATCACAAGTGTAATTGAGAAAACAATGAATAACTATTAGGGCAAAGTTCACCTCTTAGAAGACTAATGTACTGGAAAACATAGAGTTTGCAGAATTTGACCAAATTGCACATGAATGCTTCATGATTCATATGGTTGGGTGTAGAATTACCTCAACCACTCATCACTTAGCATTGCATTCATGTTGCCTAAAATCAATAACGTCACATCCTTCATTACATTTGCCAATGTCTTGTACACATTTGCCAGCCCTCTATGGCTCCATCCATCCACAAAAGCTAAAAAAATTCCCTCTTGGTGATCACTATGTTTGAGTTGGTATCCATAATCAATGCCATGATTCCATCATCAAAAACGACTATCCTTGCAAGCTTATCCACATGAATATCATCTAGGCGAGGTCCACAAAAGATGTTAGTGAAAATCTTATTGCACACAACTAGCACGCCACACTAAGATGTCGCTAAGCTTCAATGTTGGCTAACTAAGCCCAAGTAGAGCATTGGACCTAGGCCTTATGTATAATGCAATGCAATGAAAATATAAATTTGGTGGCATGGTAGGTGAAGGATGCTGTGGAGCAACAGTAGAAGAAAATTGATGAAGTAGGCATGATAGTAGGTGCAACAAGCAAGGAGGGTTTCAGTGGCATCTGAGGTGACACATGTGATAGAGGGTGATGGTGAATGTTCTTCAACACTTTTCAAGCCAGTGCAGCCCGATGAAGGGCTACATGGCCCTCACAAAATGTTTTTCTTAAATATATATTATATTTATTAATTTTGAAATTATTTTTGGGTTGGGGTTCGAACTTGCAACCTTTTGTTTTTATTTATTGATTTATTTATTGCTATTATTTTAATTATAATTATTATTTTAATATATATATAATTTTATATTTTAAAATTTTTATAATATATACATTTTTATATCACCATGGTTCTTGGTGAAGTAGTTATCACAACCAAATCCAAGAGTTGGATTTAAGAATTATCAAGTGTTCCAAGTCTTAAAATTATGGCATTAATTTTTTTTCTAACATTTTATTATTATTTAATTTTAGCATGCATAATGAGAAACTTTAAACATCAATATCTCTAAAACCATAAGTTTGATCAAGATGAAATTTATACCATTGGAATCATCTTGATAAGTACTACAAGTTGGCTATGGTTTTAGGATCTGAAAACTAATTTAATTTTTCAAGATTTTAAAGAACCAAGATAGCTTATTTTTGGATGAATCTCATAGAAATGAACCTTTATTGGTTGAGTAGAAATGATACAATCTCGTGACTATGTTGAATTTCCTAAATTTACCAATACATGAGTCCTAGGTAATATGAGCATTACCAAGTTTATAGGAGTAAGGTATTTAGGACACTAATTTTCAAACAAGATAAAATCAACTCAAGTCATAGTTACTAACCTTCTAGAAGGACCTTAATGATGACCTAAATCCATTACATTCTAACACTAATATAAGATGGGTATGAGTTACTTACATTAGTGTTTTACCAATGTATGGATCATCTCAAACATGTGACATATCTAGTGGTGGTTTTTGGCTCTCCTTGGATCCTATCTCCATGGTTAATCATCAAGTTGTAGTTGGCCCATGATTCTAACTTGCCCTTTAGTCATGTTTTGCTCCAATACCAAATGTAACATCCTATTTCTAGATATTATGGCAAACACAAAATATATGTTATATTAGACATTATGCATAAGGAGATAATATACCAAACATCAAATATATGTAACATTCAACATTATGTTTAAAGAAAATAATAGGGAAAATGCATAAGAAAAAAAACAAGAATGCTTTATTGATGTTCAATAGGATATTTGAATCATGCTCTGAGAGTGTTCCTTGGTGATGAATCGTAAATTGGCTACATCAACTAGGCCCCATCAACTGGCCTCATCAACTAGGCTCCATCGAACCATGATTTGATGCATTAAGGTGGCCCCATCGATGTCATGATTTTTGCCTATAAATACATGCACACCCATCATATTTATGGTAATCTTTGTCATAGTGTAGTAGAGCTCTTACAATTTTCCTTCCCTAGAGTTACAATATTTTTCCAAGTGCCCACAACAAGAGTCCTTTAGTGTATGAATCTTTATTCAAACACTATTATACCCAAGCACGACAATGTGTGTGGTAATAAAAATGAGCTTTCTGATAAACCTTGTAGCACTTTGGCTAGATTAAATATTTTCTTCATGCATTCAATGTTTTTCATAATTTCATTTAATGCTTTTAATTAATTAAGCTAAATTAATCTAGATTAAATAGTAATTAATTAAACACATAAGTACGACCACTTCAAGCATGTGAATGATGCTTGGTAATCCAAATAATGCCTAACATTTAGTAACCCAATAGTGTTATACTTGTTTAGGATGTGTACAGAAAGTGAGAATGGATGCTTATGTTAGGATTAGTTAGGTGTAGCTAGCTAGATTAAATTATTAATTAAATTACTTCATTCTTTTCATTCTTTATTTTAAGCATCCAAAACATAAAACATAAAA
The DNA here is from genome assembly GCA_015680685.1 of Gnetum montanum. Taxonomy (NCBI): domain Eukaryota; kingdom Viridiplantae; phylum Streptophyta; class Gnetopsida; order Gnetales; family Gnetaceae; genus Gnetum; species Gnetum montanum. The sequence continues at coordinate 290,211 of MNCI01028237.1, forward strand.
ATAATGAAAACCATATTTCTCGATTACACTTAACCATACCTTTGCACATCACAAGTGTAATTGGGAAGACAACGAATGACTATTAGAGCTAGTTCCACTTCCTAGAGGCTAGTGTATTAGAAGACAAAGGATCCATAAAATTCGACTAGATCATGCATGAACGCTTAGTGATTCGTATGGTATGGCATAGGGATACTCACCGCTCATCATTGGTGTCATTTTTGGTGACTCTTTTTGTTTGAAATATGCACTATCTAGGCATAGTGAATCATTAACATTGTTGGATGAACCCTAAGATCAAAATCATTCTAAAAATAAATATATTAATTTAAGCACACTAATATCTTATTCTAATTGCAAAATTTCTTCTTCTCACAAGCACGATGATACTAACTTGCTAGTGCATCAAGAATGCAGGGTGGTATACACTCATCTAGATAAGTATGTGCATGACTTCACCTTCATCTTGCATTAGGATGAACAATTGCAGTGGTGAGATATGGAGGGCAACATTGTATTGCCTCTCAATATCTATTCCTAGGATGGTACTCCAAAATCTTAGGAGGTTGGGCATCCAAGATCTTCAAGAAGAGTACATTGTGCCTGACAATGACTACTAGGACTACCATCTCACTAAAACACAACATAGGAGAGATCAATACCAAGCAAAGCACCATGAAGCTATGAAGGGAAAATAGTTTAACAATCCCTTATTCTTGCTCAACCAAAATGACAATGAGGATCCTCCCTATGGGGGTTCTCAGCATGAAGATTCTACACCCCTTGACATTAATGATGGAGGCTTGAACCCAAATCTATAGTCCACTATCAACAATCCAAGTTTCAACAAAAATCCTTGAACTTAAGATCAACATCACTCTCACACAACATATAATTACAAAAGCACACTAGTACTTTACTTTTTTGTAAAATGTCTTCTTCTTCTCATAGGCATGAAGATGTCAAACCACCAATTCCACAATAGTGCAAAGTGGTATATATCATCCATATGAGTATGTACCTGACTTCACCTTCATCTTATACTAGGATGAGCAACTACAATGGCATGATATGGAGGGCAACATTGTAATGGTCCTTGATCAATCTATGCCTATGATGCTGCTTTAAACACTTAAGAAGTTAGGAATCCATGATCTTCAAGAGGAGTACATTGTGTAGGATTATGACTTCTAGGACTACCATCCCACTGACACACAATGTAGACAAGATCAACATCAGGAGAAGCATCATGAGTCTATGAAGGAAAAACAGTTCACCAACCCTTTATTCCTATTAAACCAAGATGATCATGAGGGCTCTTTCTCTAAAGGCTCTCAACATGAAATTTCTCCACCCCTTTTTACTAATTATGGGGGTGTGAACATGAATCTACACTCTATTATTAACAATCCAGATTTAGGAAAAGATGGCAGTCAAGGCAAGGGATTGAATAAGCATCAAGATAATAGAAAATATGATGACCATGACTATGATAACCGAAGGGAAGTGGGCAGACATCATGGTGATGATAGTCCTCCTCCCTCTTCACCCTCTTCATCTACATCCTCTTCTTCCCCTTCTTCTGATTCTAAATGATGCCACAAAAAAAATAACCATGATGGAGGTGCTTAATGGAACAACAATACTGATCACTAAACCTATAATGAATGAAGGGGTAATAGAGGACATCATTAGTGATAATGCAATAATGATGATGGGCCTCTATTGGCAACTTGAAGCATGCTTAACATTATAGAGGTAGTAAAGATCCTAACTAGGCATGTGAAAGATAGTCGGATCAATTACTTAGACATGAACAATATCCCAAGATTTGAGGGGGTACATAACTCTAATCAGTAGACACATATACAAGCTTTCCATGATGCTTATGCCTTGTAGAACATTGAAAATGATTGGAAAAAACTCAAACTCCTCCCGAAGATTCTCATTAAGGAAGTAGAAAGTTGGTATTGATCCTTAGAACCAAAATGCATCCATAGATGGAGTATAATGCATGAGCTATTTAATGAAAAATACCAAACATACTCCAAAGTGTTCAATTTGAGAAGGCAACTCCAACATTAGAAATAAGAAACACATGAACCCTTGGATGTCCCTATGGGTAGATATTATTCTCTCTTACATCGATGCCCTAGCCATGGTTATTCTTAGAGGGAACAACTCTGCCACATCATTAATGGGCTCAAAGCCAAAACTAGAAGAACTCTTAGGTTTTATGCCCAAGTGAGACTATCCAAACTAAGAGCTCATTCAATACAAAGGCTAATAAATCAAATAGCAAAAGAAGAATGTGGGTTGCAAAAAAAGAAAAGTGTACAAGAACATAATAGGGACCCTTCCATAAGAAAATGGAAGGCATGATTTTGTGACAAGGAGGAGTCACCGTATAATGAAGTGCTGAACAAGAAAACCTTGCCTATCGAAAAATATGTTTCCAATATCTAAGCAAAGGTTGATAAATTATGGGACTCTCTGAATAAAAATTTTCAAACTACTATGAAAATTGCTAAAGCTTAAAAAGAGAAAAATAGTGATCATGATTTTAGAAGGCAAAAAGAAGCTAAACGTGCCTACCATAGAGGTAAGGGCAAAGCTGCGATAATTGAAGAATTTGTAGAGATAGACTCCAATGATGATGATGGATGTGACATTTGTCAATATGAACATCCTAAGGGATGTTTCCCTATGGTGTCACACTTACAAGAGTCAAGGGTGTATGCATTGAAGTCATGACTAGCATGAAGGTAAACACCTAGATGATTACCTTATCCTCAAGGTAATCCAAGGCAGTTCCACCAACAACAACAAAACTACTATCCAAGTGGAGCCCCACCACAATCATATGAACAATATCAATAGTGGAACCAACCAAAATCGTGGGGAATGCCACCACCAAGATAAAAACACCCTTATAGACAACCAAATCCATATGGGTACTATGTTCAGCAACCCATTTCTCCACAAAGCTCTATAAGTCACGTATCATTCCAGCATCACTATTATCCTACATAGTACCATCAAACTCATTTAGCATCTACTTGAGGAGATCACCCATACCCATACCATCCTATGCATCCAACTACACATATCCATCTACCCTTTACCTAGTTACCTCTTGATTTTTCTATGTAGGATGACATTCCCTCATAGTCGTAGCAACAAAATGCTACAAGGGCTATACATTCACAACTGGGCTTCTAACTAAGTAGTTTAGACAATCAATCTAAGAAATGATCCTTTTTTTGACCCAAAAGTCCTCCCAAACCCCCACAACCTAATGTGGTTGGTCACCCTACATCTCCTACATCCTCATCCTCTACATCAAACACATTTCAGTATCCTTCAAGCCAAACACTACCTCAAATCTACATTATGATGTTAACTTATGCTATTTCTAATTGGATCAAGGCTAGTAACCTTCCCACAAAAATACTTAATCCAATAAGTCCTCTTATTTAGTTACAAATCACTAGACATGAGCCATGCAAGGCTCTTCTTGATTCTAGTTCTAGTGTCAATCTCATCTCCCATGACATGTATAAGGCCTGAAACCTCCCACCTCTCAAGAAGAGCAATATCTACTTGGAATTAGTAGACCAATTAACCATCATCTCTTTGAAGTTAGTAGAGGACATTGTGACCATAGTCTATGGGTGGTCCTATCCTACTAATTTTTTGGTGATCAAGATTGAGAACTACAAAGGCAACTTTCCCATAATTATGGGAATGGCTTAGTTAAACATTGTTGATGCATGAATGGAAATGAGGGACCTCTTATTGGAAATCTCCAAGGAAAATGAATTTGGAAAACTAGAGAAGAAGTGTGTTCCATGCATCACGTATAGTGATAATGGATACAATTGCATGTAGAAAATATGGTCCAATAAGAGTACATTCATAAAGGCATGCACTTGGTGTGCACATGAAACAGATATCTAGATGTGCCTATATGCAACAACCACAAAATAAGAGGACATCTAATGGCTGATAGCTAACTCTAATAGTAACACACTATGCATGGAACCAACTAAGAGCCTAACGTGTGCCTATGTCAAAGGCATGGATGAAGTTAATAAAGTTCTTCACCAACTCTTCAATGATGAAGACAATGATACCTATTGGGGAGAGTTGGAAATCTTGGATAATTTTAAGCAGGAGTCCCTAGAGTTAAAAACCCTACCAACTAGCATGGAGTATGCATTTTTAAACAATGAAAAACTAGTTATAATCAATGCAAATCTTACTCTTGAACAAAAAGACAAGCTATTGTAGGTAGTCAACAAATGGCCAATAGCCTTTTCTTGGTCATATCCCAAACTAATTGGAATTGATCCAAGGATATGCCAACATTACATTTACATGAACCTAGCCATGAAGCCAAGAAGGCAACCACAAAGGTAGCTAAACCCCAAGTTAAAGCAGATTGTCAAAGAGGAAATAGAATAACTCCTCAAGGCAAGGTTCATCTATCCCATCACGAATAGTGAGTGGATTAGCCCACTCATAATTATGCCAAAGAAAGATGGCGAGTGGTGGGTCTACATTGACTTCAGGTAGTTGAACATGGCAACATCTAAAGATCATTTTCCATTACTATTTTTGGACCAAGTGTTAGATGCTATCTATGAGCATTTTTATTATAGCTTCTTGGATAGTTATAGCGGCAATAACCAAATCCAAATTGTGCCAAAAAATTAGGCTAGGACAACGTTCATGAGTCCTTGGGGGACTTTTGCATATTGTAAGATGTTGTTTGGTCTATGTAATGCCTCTATAACATTTCAATGCTTGGTCCTTGGTATTTTTCAATAACAAATTGATAGCATGATAGAAGTCTTTATGGATGACTTCTCTACCTATGGAGCTATATTTGAGTAAGCCCTAACTACCTTGAGTAGGTACTAAAAAGATGTGTCGAAACAAACCTTAGGCTCAATTAATAAAAAATCCATCTAATGGTCTAGGAAGGCATAGTACTAGGGCACAAAATTTCATAGGAAGGGATTAAATTAGAACCAAAAAATATAAGGGTCATTCAAGGAATCACACACCAACCAAAGATAGTCAAAGACATTTGATCATTCCTTGGACATACTAGCTACTACCGACGATTCATAGGGAAATTCTTTAAGATCACAAAGCCATTGGTCAAGCTTACAAGGAAAGATGCTCCATTCATCTGGACTAAGGAGTGTGAACATGCATTCCAATAGTTAAAAGACAAACTCATAAAAACTCCAATTCTACAAGCACCAAACTAGTCCAGACCATTTCACATAATGACATACACATCTAGTTATGCCTTGGGAGCCATGCTTACATAGTTAAACGATAAGAAACATCCATAGTACATCCACTACATGAGCCAAAGAATTCCGGATGCTTAGTTAAATTACACCATAACTAAGAAAGAATTAATAGCAGTGGTATATGCTTTTCAAAAGTTCAAGCACTATGTGCTTGGTTATAAAGTATTTGTGCACATAGATCACAATGTCATCTGCTTCCTAATGAACAAGCTGATGGTGAGCCCCCATATCATATGGTTAAAACACCACAAAATGTGGGCTATAGCATCTCAACTAAAAATTTTCCTAAGTGTTCACATGAGGCCACTTTCTACAAATTTTTCTAAGTGTTGGGACTATGCTCTCCACTACCCCAAAGCATAGTCAGCCTAGTGGAGAGTGTAGTTAGCTTAAAAACCAATTTTTGCAAAACTTTTCTAAGTGTTGGGACTATGCTCTCCACTACCCTAGAGCGTATTTAGCTCAGTAGAGAGCATAGTCAGCTCAAAAACTAGTTTTTGCAAAAATTTTCTAAGTGTTGGGACTATGCTCTCCACTACCCCAAAGCATAGTAGAGAGTGTAGTCAACACAAAAGGCTAGTTTACAAATTTTTCTATGTTAAGCTAGCTGCTGCAAATTTTCCTAGTTGTTAAGACTACACTCTCCACTACCCTAAAGCATAGTCAAGTGTATTTAGCATGAAGGCACCATTTTTGTAGATTTTTTCTAAGTGTTGAGTCTACACTCTCCATTTCCCTAGAGCGTAGTCCAACGTAGTCAACCAAGAGCCAACTTCTACTAGTTTCTACAACTTTTTCCTAAGTGCTCAGACTATGCTAAACCCCAGTTGGAAGCATAGTCAGCCTTCCATGAAGAGTGTAGTCTATACACGGTCACATTTTGCAAAATTTTTCTCTAAGTGTTGGACTACACTCTCCCCTAGTCCAAAGCCTAATCAAGTGTAGTCAGCCATAACAACCTCCAAAGGCCTCCACAACACAACACTAACATTCAAATCAGCTCCAACTCACCTCCTACAAGTTTAATTACCAAAACTCATCTTTGTTGTACCCCTTTTTGTCCTCGAATTATAACTATGCTCAACCCCACACAAGATAGTGGAGAGCATAGTCCTAAAGCGTAGTTTCCAAAGTTGCATTTTTTCAGGTACATTATAGTCTTTTTAGCACATGAACATGTAGTTGGTACCATAGTCATAGTCTCTTAGCCTTGCAAAGTCTAGCAGAGCATAGCAAAGCATAGCACCATTAGCCTTAGTGAAGAGAATAGTTGGATAACAGCGTAGTCCCAACCATCCCATTGTCTTGTGGCAGTCTCTCCACATTTCATGCTAAACCTAACCCTATAAATACCCCATTCCTCGATGTTTTAGGGGTTGAAAAAAATTTGGGTTGGAAAATTTGAGCATTTTTGGCATTTTAGGTAGACAAAAAATCAAAGACACACTAGAAAACTGAAGAAAGGCAAAGCTGCATACCACCATAGATCACTGTAAGACACTACAAACCACTATAGCCCACTGTACACCATAGCAACCAACTTGGTAGCCACAGACACCATAACAGAATGTCAATCTTCATAACTAGACACCCTCAAGACTATGGCTATGTTATCCGCTACACCTATTGTACATCACATACCTTCTCACCCCTTCTAGAGTTAACTATGCTCAAACCCATTTGGGGTGGTGTTCAGCTCTCTCTCTTGCTTTCTTTGCATTTTCAGCATTTTTACTTGCATTTTTTAGCATTTTACCCGCATTTTTTTATCATTTTGATGCATAACCATGCCTACATGATGGTCCCAGCACATTGACACCTTTGTTCTGTTGCCAAAAATTTCATTATGCTCACCCTCGTTGACACTTCTGACACCACGAACACCACAAGAACACTTAGCATTATTTCCTGTTTGCATTTTATAAGTCATCATTCAATTGAAAAGACTATTGAAGGCACCCTATCTCCACCTCCAATAGGCCCTTACATGGAAATAGGGTTAGGAGTATGCACTTGTCAACCCCTCAATGTTCCAACTGTTGACATTTTCGATTGCTATAGTTTTCTAGTTCTAGAAGGAGGGCACACCATTTTTCTCTTTTGTACTCTTTTCATGGTTATCTCACATGCTCTCTACATCACCATTGCTAGCTTAGGGCTAGTGTACACCCAACACCCCTATGGACATGCTGCACATGCGGCAGTAGCTAGATCTTGGGCTAGTGTAGGCATTGTCTACCAACCAGTTGGTGTAGACTCATGAGTTCCCCTAGAACCTTGCATAGCAACACTAGAGCATACATCCCCATAGTTAGCTAAATTTTATGCTTTCAGCGTAGAGAGGGTGGTCTCCAGAGTTAGCCATTTTTCTATAGTTTTCAAACTTAGCCATTTTTCTGCAGTTTCTATGATTAGCCATTTTTCTACAATTTCCAGAATTAGCTATTTTTCTGCAATTTTTAACCCTCACAAATGAATTCTAAAAAACCTTCAACATTAGTTTCAAAAACACTCGCTATCTTGCTAACCCAATAAGAAAATAGGATTGACCACCCTACTAGTCCTACCATGGTAGAACCAAGGTAATTCCTTAGGTTATGTGAGCAAGACCTTGAGTACACCTCACTAAATAATTAGTAGAACTTCATTTGTGTAAATATTGAGGTGGGCTTATTCATAGACCACTTGGACATGGAAGTCAAGAAAAGCTACAAGCTTATTCACCAAAATAGATAGGAGTATATCCCCTCCTCCATTGGCTTCATTCCATTTACCGAACCCTACTAGTTTATCCTTTCCCAGCTCATTCGAACAAGTGAGCGTGAAGGATGGATTACAAGGAACCCTTACAAGAAGAGAAGGATGAGTTCAAAGCTCATTGTAAGCATGAGGACTCCTTCCACACTATCTTCCAGTGAATAACCCCTAGTTTTGCCTTCCTATAGCCCCACCCACCTACCTTCCTAGAGACAATCATAGCCCTAGTGTCACCTTCCATGTTAACGCCTATGGTAGCGGTGCACCAAACACAGCCTACACATCAAGATGCACTCCCACCTATCAAGCTACCTTTCGTGACATTGTTACAACCTATCCAACCATCCCTACCAATCACTGTTATGCCTACTCAACCTTATGTTCATACCATGCATGTCTCCCAACCTCAAACACCTTACGTCCAACCTATTTCATCAACACCCTTGGTAGTGGTTCAACACATGCACACATGGCATGCCCAAATCACTAGTCCCATAGCATAGCCACCATAGCAAGCACCTCGCATAGTCCCATAGCCTACAACTAGGTCATGGACCACACAACCAGCACAGGAGGTAGCATAATTGATGTAGCCTACTGTTGCATCCCAAAACTTAAATTAGGCATTCCAACTGATCCAAATATTAACAGAAGAGGTCAAGTGGCTCAAGGTCACCTCCTTTGAAATAGTTCACATAGTGGACTTCTACCAGGACAATCCCATAAGTCTTGATATTCCACCACTAACTATTCCAACTGAGATCCCACTGCCCCACTTCACCAAGTACAATAGTGAAGGGGACCCCAACACCCACGTAGTCACATTTAGGTCTAAGTACCTGCTACTGTAGCCATGGCCACATGTCATCATATGTGTTTTTGCCATGTTGCTCACTGGCAAAGCACTTGATTGGTACTATGTGTTACCCTATGGCTCTATCTCCTCTTTGGAGGATCTTTTGAGCTAGTTTGTCATGCACTTCAAGTAAAACTTCAAGCCTGAAACCACCCTTGAACAACTAATGTAGATTAATCAGGGCCACTTAGAGGTTGTGCAAAAGTTTATCCAACATTGGAGTGCTTCTTTTAATGAAATTTGAGAGCCCATAGTAGAGACACACCTCCTAGCTATCTTCAAGGGTGTAGTTAATGACTTCATCAAGTTAAAACTGTATTACTTGGTCCTACAGTCTTGAGCCAAGCCTTTTCCTAGAAAAAAAGCATACAAGATGCGACAAAATCTAGCAAGAACCTAGCCTACGTGGCCTATAAGAACCAACATGCCAAAAAGGACAAGGACAAGGGGAATTAAACTACAACCATGGTAACTATGGCCAAGGAAGCTAAAATAGCTAGCTCGAGGCTAACGGCTAGGGCACCCAAGGCCCTAGCCAACAATCAAATCACTAGCCCTAGCATAGCAACTAACCAACCTACATCATCAGCTACCACAATGCAAGCAACTCCAAGGCCCAAGTTTGAGTGCAAGGATTGCTCAAAGTATACCCCATTGCCCTTAAAGCCTTCAAAACTGCTGGACCAACTACTAAAGGCTGAAGATATTTAGTAAAAGTAGATGTCTGAGGATTCTCATAAAAGACATGAAAAATACTACAAGCTCCTAAGGAATCTAGCATTGGTAGCCTTGCATGAGCCACCAATCCCCAAACACTTTAGGCTGGATCAAGTTTTTCACTACCAATAGTTGCTTAGTCACAACACTGACTTTTGCATGGTCATGAAGGATAACCTCTAATGAATGATTGATAGAGGTGAGTTAGTAATTAATGCTACCAACCCATTTAGGCCTCAAAACCAATCCATGAGGGTGTACAAGGACCCTTTAAATGTGGATGATGTAGGCTACATCATCAATACTATGATGACAACACAAAACCAAGGTAGTAGCCATTTGTGATCTGTGTGCCCTCTAGTAGCGCAAAGGGTTCCTCAACCCCTACAAGTTCAAGGTTCCCTTTCATCATTATAGTGTTATCCCAAGCACCTGTAACATCCTTCGTGGTTTGGGTCCCATCCCACGTTGCATCAATGACAACCACCCAGCTAGCCTTCATGGTCAGAGTGCCACAACATGCAAGCTCCTCACCTACCCAAGGTTTAGTAGTGGGTAATGCATTAGTCCCCTCACATCCAAGTGCCAATCCTACTAGCAACACTAACAAACCCTCTAGGTGGCAACCCGGGAGGTCCAATGAGCATCTCATAGACAAGATGATGAAACAACATTAGGAACAAAGAGCACTCAGTCACCAAAATCAATACCCCTATCCACAATCCCCCATGGCTAAAACAACTAAGGAGGCCACCACCAGCAACTTACAACTAAGGAGGCCACCACCAGCAACTTACAACTAAGAACTGGGACCTTTGAATAGGCCAAGCAAACCAAGCCCAGGTCCCATCCATGGGAGATCCATCTCTTAGGTTGTATTGAGGAGGTTAAGGCCAGAAAAAGCACAACCAATGACAAAGACTTCATAGATGCACGAGCCTAGGTGAAGTAAGTGAGGAAGTAGAAAAACATAATATTGAACTTGGATGACCTGATTATAACCTCATCTGCCCACTACGAAGCGCTAGTACAAATGTTGACCTTCATTCCTATCATAGAGGACATCCCAGTAGATGATCACTCTATCCATGCTGTGATGTTGCCTCCTATGTTGTAGGAATCGAGCTCAACAACCCTCATATTTCATGATGAGGTGATTAAGGTTGACCCTGACAAGGGTGAGGTCATCATGACTCCCATGTTTATTACCATCCATGTCAGGTAATGCAAAATTTGGAGGATGCATGTCAATGACAGGATAGAAATGAATGTTATCTCATACATTATTGTTGACAAACTAGGCCTTATGGACCAAATCAAGCCAACAAAAACCACGTGCCTAAAGTCTTTTAGCAAGTCACATATCATTGTTATGGGCATAATCACAATAGCCTTCATGGTAGGGAAGCAATTTTCCACCACCGCAAAATTCATAGTAATAGTGGAGATGCCAAGATTTAACTTGATCTTAAGTAGGCCTTGGTTGGCCTAGCTATAGGTCATCTCCTCCCCAATCCATTAGGAAATCCACCTTTCATATAAAGGTAGTGAAGTTATCATCCATGGTGATAATGTCGTCCCCTCTAGCCATTAACAATATAGACATGTAGCAAGGGTCAGAGGTGGAATTTCTTGATGATGCGTCCACACCAAAGGACAAGGATGAAGTGTGTGAGGTAGACCCACCTAAAAATATAGAAGAAGCTGGTAGCTTACCAGAGGATGACCTGTGGCTAGAATTTCCCTTCACTGTAGCAAGTGAGGATCAGGGAGACTACTAAATAGTACCCTCTAGGCTCTACGTGCCCCTAATCCACACTAGGTTAAGAAGCAACTATGTGACTAAGGTACCCCCTTAGTCCAAAACAGCACTAGGAACTTGCCTACCATCTGCTTCCCCACATCCTACATCCTACTTTCCATTTACATTACATTAGCACTATAACATATTATTTGCATTTAACTTAATTGCTTAGTTTACCATCTACATTATTCATGCATTCAATAGCTTAGTTTACATTTCTATTGTTGTTGCTTTAATGCATTTGCCTTCATGCATAAAAAACATAAAAACACATAAAATTCATAAAATCCAAAATTACAAATAAAGAGATAGCAATATACTAGGCCCAAAATGGACTTAAACTACTATTCTTAATCCCATCAATGTGATCTACCATGCCCTTAAACTAGCAATGTGTATTTCTCCATGGCCTTAAACTACTATTCTTAATCCCATTGATGCGGCCTACCATGTCCTTAAACTAGCAATGTGTATTTCACCATGGCCTTAAACTAGAAACATGTGGCCTAAAATAGCCTTAAAGCAACACCAACCCTCTTGCTATGTCCTTAAACTAAAATGAGACTCGTAATGGCCTAGTTATGCTATCATCGCATAACACTAAATTAGCACATTAATTTATTGCATTATAAGCATAACAAGCATATAAAACATAAAACATAAAGAAAAAAATGTTTACACATTACAGATTACATATGGTGAACACATTCATTACATATAAATAGCAGTACGTAACATGAGCAACATCATGTGCAAAAAATACAACAATAACAGTAAAAATGCTTCACAGCAAGGGTACATATTGAAACACCACAAAAATTTTGGCTAACACTTGAAGACAGAAATTAAGCTAAGTCATGTTGATCCTCAGCATGACCAAGCTTGAAAGCCTCGAAAATAACATCAAATGAAGTCAAAGCAAGCAAGTAAAAGTTCCTTAGGACCCACAGAAGACTACGATGACATCTGGCATCAAACTTGGCAAATCTTGAGCCCAAAATACTTGGTTTTCACTAAGTATGCATCCTGTACGCTGGCCTACACATGCTCAGCGTAAGGCCCAGCGTACAGCAACTTTCGGGGCTCAAAAACTCATCAAAACATGCTAAAGTGGAGTGCCTAGACCCCCCAGGACCTTCCCCAAGGTTCCCAGCAGGTCTCAGGCACTTGAAAATCGAATTTTGGGCTCCGAATGATGGTCTTCCATTCCTGCACGCCCGGCGTATACGCCGGGGTTTGGCCAGCGTAGACAGACTTTCGGGCCCCAGAAATGCATCAAAACGTGCCAGAATCGAGCGTCCAGACCCCCCAGGACCTTCCCCAAGGTTCCCAGCAGGTCTCAGGCACTTGAAAATCGAATTTTGGGCTCCGAATGATGGTCTTCCATTCCTGCACGCCCGGCGTATACGCCCGGCGTGCAGCCAGCGTAGACAGACTTTCGGGCCCCAGAAATGCATCAAAACGTGCCAGAATCGAGCGTCCAGACCCCCCAGGACCTTCCCCAAGGTTCCCAGCAGGTCTCAGGCACTTGAAAATCGAATTTTGGGCTCCGAATGATGGTCTTCCATTCCTGCACGCCCGGCGTATACGCCCGGCGTGCAGCCAGCGTAGACAGACTTTCGGGCCCCAGAAATGCATCAAAACGTGCCAGAATCGAGCGTCCAGACCCCCCAGGACCTTCCCCAAGGTTCCCAGCAGGTCTCAGGCACTTGAAAATCGAATTTTGGGCTCCGAATGATGGTCTTCCATTCCTGCACGCCCGGCGTATACGCCCGGCGTGCAGCCAGCGTACAGCAACTTTCGGGCTCCAAAAATGCATCAAAACGTGCCAGAATCGAGCGTCCAGACCCCCCAGGACCTTCCCCAAGGTTCCCAGCAGGTCTCAGGCACTTGAAAATCGAATTTTGGGCTCCGAATGATGGTCTTCCATTCCTGCACGCCCGGCGTATACGCCCGGCGTGCAGCCAGCGTACAGCAACTTTCGGGCTCCAAAAATGCATCAAAACGTGCCAGAATCGAGCGTCCAGACCCCCTGGAACCTTCCCCAAGGTTCCCAGCAGGTCTCAGGCACTTGAAAATCGAATTTTGGGCTCCGAATGATGGTCTTCCATTCCTGCACGCCCGGCGTATACGCCCGGCGTGCAGCCAGCGTACAGCAACTTTCGGGCTCCAAAAATGCATCAAAACGTGCCAGAATCGAGCGTCCAGACCCCCTGGAACCTTCCCCAAGGTTCCCAGCAGGTCTCAGGCACTTGAAAATCGAATTTTGGGCTCCGAATGATGGTCTTCCATTCCTGCACGCCCGGCGTATACGCCCGGCGTGCAGCCAGCGTACAGCAACTTTCGGGCTCCAAAAATGCATCAAAACGTGCCAGAATCGAGCGTCCAGACCCCCTGGAACCTTCCCCAAGGTTCCCAGCAGGTCTCAGGCACTTGAAAATCGAATTTTGGGCTCCGAATGATGGTCTTCCATTCCTGCACGCCCGGCGTATACGCCCGGCGTGCAGCCAGCGTACAGCAACTTTCGGGCTCCAAAAATGCATCAAAACGTGCCAGAATCGAGCGTCCAGACCCCCTGGAACCTTCCCCAAGGTTCCCAGCAGGTCTCAGGCACTTGAAAATCGAATTTTGGGCTCCGAATGATGGTCTTCCATTCCTGCACGCCCGGCGTATACGCCCGGCGTGCAGCCAGCGTACAGCAACTTTCGGGCTCCAAAAATGCATCAAAACGTGCCAGAATCGAGCGTCCAGACCCCCTGGAACCTTCCCCAAGGTTCCCAGCAGGTCTCAGGCACTTGAAAATCGAATTTTGGGCTCCGAATGATGGTCTTCCATTCCTGCACGCCCGGCGTATACGCCCGGCGTGCAGCCAGCGTACAGCAACTTTCGGGCTCCAAAAATGCATCAAAACGTGCCAGAATCGAGCGTCCAGACCCCCTGGAACCTTCCCCAAGGTTCCCAGCAGGTCTCAGGCACTTGAAAATCGAATTTTGGGCTCCGAATGATGGTCTTCCATTCCTGCACGCCCGGCGTATACGCCCGGCGTGCAGCCAGCGTACAGCAACTTTCGGGCTCCAAAAATGCATCAAAACGTGCCAGAATCGAGCGTCCAGACCCCCCAGGACCTTCCCCAAGGTTCCCAGCAGGTCTCAGGCACTTGAAAATCGAATTTTGGGCTCCGAATGATGGTCTTCCATTCCTGCACGCCCGGCGTATACGCCCGGCGTGCAGCCAGCGTACAGCAACTTTCGGGCTCCAAAAATGCATCAAAACGTGCCAGAATCGAGCGTCCAGACCCCCTGGAACCTTCCCCAAGGTTCCCAGCAGGTCTCAGGCACTTGAAAATCGAATTTTGGGCTCCGAATGATGGTCTTCCATTCCTGCACGCCCGGCGTATACGCCCGGCGTGCAGCCAGCGTACAGCAACTTTCGGGCTCCAAAAATGCATCAAAACGTGCCAGAATCGAGCGTCCAGACCCCCTGGAACCTTCCCCAAGGTTCCCAGCAGGTCTCAGGCACTTGAAAATCGAATTTTGGGCTCCGAATGATGGTCT
>MNCI01028237.1:315194-335213 GCA_015680685.1 Gnetum montanum
TGTCCGTAGATCTTTCGGTGCTCGTGACGTTCCAGCCTTGCACCGACGATTTCGGTCAGCACACATATGGACATGCTTAACTAGTGGAGCTAGGTGGGGGTGAAGGTTCTTCATCCTCCACTACATCACTGGGGCCCATAGCATCTCCAGGTACCTACAGCATAACTATAACAAATAGGCATCATTAGTAAGAAAATATGCATGATACAAGCTAATTCAAAATGCAAAAAAGCATAGAAAATAAAAACTAACCTGAGAGGGTCCCACATTGGTGTCCTCTAAAGGAAACTTTTCAAGGCCAACCTCCAAGTGCTAGAGGATCTTAGTCTCATAAAGGTGTGTCCAATCCTCCTAGACAAAGTCAATCCCCACAAGAGTCTTACCTTTGTCCACAGCAATCTATGCGGGTGACTCCACTAAGAAGGCAATAGAAGAAGTCTCTCCCAAAGGGATGATAGTGTCCCTCTTAGGAGAGCCACTTACCATTATATGTTGTACAAACAACTCATATACCTACCTTCCACCAATCACCTCAAGAACCATATCAAGGTGGCAACATTTAGTAGACTCCTCTTTGTACCATCATAGGTATGTGTTGCACTCGTAGTTATATCGATCTTGTGGTTCTTCTATGTCTTCCCCCACTAGTACACCTTTATGCTATAATTTTTCCAATCTTGATTCTTCTTGGCAAGCAAGTCCATCTATAGTCCCTGCTCAATCAACTCCCATGTGGCCTCATTCTTGCCTTTGAGTGTTATCTAGTATTAGGCATACTCTATCTTAGAGGTATGCTAGGTGTTGTCTCCTTGAGCTCTAAGCACCAAGAAATCATACCTACATTGAAGATCATTGATCTTCATATCTTGGCTAGCCACCCTCTCCTATAGCTCATGCATGCATTTCCATAAGTACTAATTTGAGCACTTGTAGACCCACAATTCCTTCACACAAGAAAATGCACCCTTGTTTGATGCCTCGTACATGTGATGAGCCACCTGATCAACCTCAAGAGGAAGGTCAGGGAGGGCATCCACCTTGGCCACCTTGCTGGAATACCACCAAATCTTAGGACCTGTAGGCATGCAACAAGCATCAATCTTAGCCAAAAAGTAAGCATGCATGTAGTAAAGCAACATAGCAAAACAATATTGTACATACCAAGCTTGGGATCTACCTGCTGCAAGTGATCCATCATGTCCTCAACAATGCTCTGCATGAAGGTGAATTTAACGAGCATGTCTACCCATGGCTTCATGTGGTAAGTAGACGTAGGACCATTGGTGGGTATATCTAATGCTATAACACAATGGTGAAATTAGCATATAACTGAACAACTAAAGATGTTAGAGCAAATAGACAATAACAAATGGCAATCCAAAGATAGTTACCTAGCAAGCCCTCAGGTGTGAGCATAGGAGTCTCACCTAACTACACACCATCGAATAAGCAATCAAACTCACCCCCATCAAGGTTGGGCAACCCCTCTTCCTCTAACTACTATACAGTCTCTACTACTACCTTAAGTAACTCATCCTCATGAGTCACCCCCTCCTCAACTTGAGGAGGTGCTTCTTCTACTACTGCCTTGGCCACTGCTCTAGTAGCCCTCTCTCCTATTTCTGCAACTCACATGCATGACACATTAGTACACATATGCACATCACTAGCTAATTAACAACATAACATAAAAGAAAAACATAACAATATACACATACATTAATACAATATATGCATCTAGTAAGTTACACATACTAACCTACAACTTCTATGTGCAAGCCTTAAAGCCTAATATGGATCTTCTTGCTGCCTAGCCTCCTAGCCTTAGGGGCAACCTCCTCTATAGGACTTGGCCTCTTAATCTTTTCCTTAGACAATCCCACCATCTTTGCAATATAGTGATCTACCTTAGTCATGTCCCTAGTACCAACTAGCGGACCCTCGCTTACACTATCACGTGAGTAATGTGACTACCCCATAAGACCCTTAGTCATTACAAATAATGACACGTTAATCTCCTTCAGGGGGTCCTACATGCATGTAGTGATGAACATGTGCTTAATCCATCACTTGGAGAGCTACTTGTGATCCTACATAATCCATCACCCACCATCCTACACAACCAAGAGCTCCACAAACCTTTGCAGGTATCCTATGAAGAATGTGAAGTGGACATGGGACCTCACCTAGAGATTAAACCATAGCCTAGAGATCTCTACGTGCAAGGTGATAGCTATATAGGTAGCCCAATTGAACCTTTTCCACTCTAGTAGCACCTCCTTCATCACTCGTGCCTACTCCACCCTAAGGATCTTTCCTTGGGAGAGTAGCTTTGGAAAGGCATAAGTGCAGAAAAGAGGGTAGAGCTCCCATACCTTATGCACAAGAACATTCTTAGTTGGTATGCCCTTGTGTGATTAGGTGGCTCCCAACCACTCCTTGATCTCCTCTCTGTGGTCCACCTCCTTGCTAGCCTTATTGACAATCATCAAGCCATCAATAGGTTGTCTAAATAGGTCAACAAAGAAAGCCTCGCTGAAGTTAAGTACTAGCATCACAGCCCACACTCAGGTGATAAACTACCTAATCTCACTATTGAAGGAGTCAATGATGATGACCATTTTGGCCACCGGGATGCTCAAGCTAAGGTCAAAAACAGGTCCATTAACCCTACATGCATGAGGCTAATGGTCAATGCATCTAAGGCTTTATGGCACAGCCAATGCTGCACACCCTCCACATTGCCATACTTCATGATGATGGTGGCCTCTATGTGATTGGTGGTGATCACTGTCACCTCGCCTGAGGCAACTACTACTACAACAAAGGGCAAAATAATGTTAGCATCATGTAAAGGCAAACTAACAAGAATATATGAACAACTACATAATCCAAAACATAAATGCATACATGGCACAAATGGAGTGCAAGACAGAGGTGGCGTTGCAAGTATCTCCTCAGTGTTAAGTTCACTGATGGCCCACTCCTCATCCAACCAACTGTGAGTCCTACACTGCTCATATGCCTTCAGGTATCAAGTGGGATAGGCTTCCAGATCGAGTCCCACCTACTCAATCATAGCTACTCGAATGTTTAGGCTAGATGAAAACACCTCCAGGGCAATGCGAGTCAAGGCTAGAGCCTCCACCTCATCATGTAGGCCCTCATCAACCCTAAACCTACCATTAACCACAAGTCATTAGAAATGTCACATGAGCTAGTAGCAAAAAACACTACAAAAGAAATAAAGAAACGTATCCCCTAGCACAGTTGATAGTTCTAGATGGGTTCTAGAATAGGGTATGCACTTGCAACATGATGAAAAGGGTGTTGCTCTTTTTGTAGCAACCAAACCCCGTCATGTGCCATATCCTGGATAGGTACCAAGCACTCATAGGACCTCTACCCAAACCATCTACTCCATCAGTGCTAGCAATAGGCTTATCTAACATAAACCTCAAGAAGTCCTAATTAGCCCTAGGCAACAATGTCTCGGTAATGGCACTAGCAGCCTCAACTACCAAATGTGACCACATGATCACACTAAACTACTGCAACAAGTACCCCAGGAACTCATGAGCCCCTAGCCAAAACCACATTTCCTAAAGGCCCACCTACATATCTAGAGCAGGCATGTTGGGGATGGGTTTGCTTATGTAGCATAGGATACCCACAAGCTTCACCACGACCAAGATAGGCTTCAGCAGCAACACGTTAGTATACACATGTAGATGAAAATTTAGACATTCAATCATTAAAATAAGTTAGCAAAATTAACATAATATAACATGGACAAATAAAAATTCTTAATTTTGGCAATACACCCTTGGGCCCCGAGGGTGTAGTATGTCAACCAACTCATTTGCCATGCCTGGTATTCATTAGGGTATAGCATGTTTTCACATATTAGCATTGTTACAATTTGCAGGTTTAGCATCATTACATTTTTCAAGTGTAGCATTATGCATAGTTTATAAAATTTTTGCAAAAAAATTTCTAACTCCAGACTACCTCAGTGGAGAGCATAGTCTAGGATTTTGCAAAAAAATTTAACTCTAGGCTACATTAGTATAAAGCATAGTCCTAAAAAGAGGGAGACAAAGTTTTTCTAACTCTAGGAGCACCTTGACTACACTCTATAAACATGGAGAGCATAGTCCCATGGCCATAGGAGAGTATCCTCCCCACTACACTATGCCCAATAACCCCTTTGCTTGTCATCATGGCTATAATGACGGAAAATGTTGATCACTGGAAATACCGAGCGGAAGTCCGTGTACACAGTTCCAACCTCAGATCCGTGTGAGGGCCGTGCTAGAGAAGACGAATCCAAGGTGTCTTGAATGGTCTTATCGATCAGACAGGGACTTACTTAATCAATAAAATTTTTGTAATAATTCGATGGCAAAATGACGTTTTTTATGAGGCAATATAATATCGTTAATCTTGAAGGTAATCGAAAATGATGTAAATGATTTAAAGTGATTGCAAAATCCATATAGATAGGACACAGGAAATTGGATTTAGAGAGCGTGAAATCCCAAGATCTGGGATTTAACTTATGAACAAAATATGTTGGATACAATTATTGCAGGTGGACTTCAGTTTAGACGAGGCATGTGCCAACAACAAGAAAGCTATTTAAAGATAAAACAAGCAAAGGTCGATCTACCTTGTTCTAGCCAATCTGGGAACAAGGAAGTTAGACCCGAATCAGAATATCTATTAAGTAGCTATTTCTAATTAAGGATTCTTGCCAATCACCTCCGGTGTTCTTGCGATCACTAATCCTTTTTTGCTCTCTTGTCAATCTTTTCCAAGAGTTGTTAACGATTGCCGATGAAAGAGAATCGCTCAAGGAGAAAATTTTTGCCTTCTTTAGAGAAATGTTTTGCCAACCCTTTGATCTTTGTCAACTGGAATATTTATATGGTTAGGATCAAGAGAAAAACAAGGTTTAGATGATGCGTGTCCTGAACCTACAAGATACCGTTGACTTGGTGTGTTTATGTTTGAAGCTTGCAATGCCACGCTGCATTACGCTTTGAAGCATAATGCATCGTAAACCACTTTTACTGGAGCTTTGGCAACAAGCTAGTCTTTGGTTATGCTGCAATATGCTAGAGAGCGTATTGTGACGTATGAACTATTGATGCCTGAATTGTGCTATCTCTGTCATTGCTTGTATTATGCTGCATCATTCTAAATTACACTGCATAGCGTAATTCAACGTAAAATAGCGAACCTGCAAAAAATTGAAGTGTTGTTGCCACGCTTCCTTTGTTTCTGTTCAGTCCTTGTGAGGTTTATTACACTACACTACGTAATGTAGCGTAATAGGCCCCTTAGCCGAAAAAGAAAACTTGCTAAAATGTGTGGCACGCTGCAGATCGTTACTTAAGCCTTGAGATTTTGTTGGACCATCGAGGTCTCGAATCTTACCATCCCTATTTTTGCGATGGACTGTATTCTGGCATTACACTACGTTATGCTACATTACGCTATGTTGCGTAATGCAGTGTAATGTGCCAAAAGTTAAGATTTTCGAAACATAGAAAACTTGCAAAGTTGAAGGCTTTTCGTCGTGCACCCCTTGTCTTGTTCTGTCCTTTGGAGTTTATTATGTTGTGCTGTGTAGCGTGGCACAATAGACCCTTAGCCAGAAAGGGAACTTGCTGAGCCACGACTTGTCACAAATCCTTCCCTGAGTCACAAGATTTTGCTGAACTATTAAGGCCTCAAAATTTTCACGGTCTTTCAATGGCCCCTCTTTGTTGACGTTTACAGGGCTTGCTCGAAAGACATCAAGAAAGAATATGAAACACCAAAGAGGTAAAGGCACCAACAACATTCATCGGCAATTGCTCAAATGTCACTCTATCAAACTTGGAAGTGCAAAGGCAGGGGGAGGAGCATAGGAGGGATTTTGAAGAAGTGAGAGGAGGGAGGTTTGGGGAAGACTCAAGCATGTGAACATAAAACTTTCACGAACAAGTCATTAGACGTCCTTTCGCGAGTGTATTTGCGAGAAGTTATGCTACCATACTGCATATGATGGGCTTACACGGGCGAGTTGTGTTACGCCTATATGGCCTGGATGAGTTGTTTTACATCCATTTTTTAGTGCAAATAACATTCCATGAGGCGAGTTGCATTACGCCAGTTCATGGACATGATGATGCGAAAGAATTGATTAAATGTTCATACTTTGTACAAACAAAGAAGAGGGTAAAGGCACTCGTAAGGATAAGGGAAGAAGAATGTGAAGTAAGGTATCTGATGGAGGGAGAGGTAGCGTTTGCACTCCCAAGTAGCCAGGCTAGTCTCAGCAACCACTTCAGAACGCCATGACATCTCACCTTCTAATGAATGCATTCTCGATCAACGTTGTCATAACAAGTAACCTGCAAAACTTAATCGAGAACAGAGAGCAAAAGCAATCGTCCTAATCGCTAAGGGGGGGAGGATGTTGAAACAAGCATTGTCCAAAGCGAAAAGGAGAGCGGAGGCCACAAAATAGGAACCGTAGCAAGGAGAAATGGCCCCAATGTTGATGCCACGATTCATGAAGTCACCGTCGATAGCCAGATTCATCTTGCTCGATCAACTAGGCAAAGAACCAATCAGGTGAATCTACTAAGCCAGAATCTGGTGGCGGCAAGAGGTGGAGGCTACTGAAACTATGGATGACCACAGTTTCTTTGGGGTCCCAAGTGGTGAAGTTAATACCAGGAGTTGCAACTATAGAGTGGTTGTCATAGCAACATCTCCAAGGGGTCAGTAGTATGCCTTTCGGCATGTCCGAGGAATCAGTAGGATGCCGGTGGGGTAGAAGCGTTGTGTCTGTTCCAATGCCTTACCCATTCGATCTGGTAGGGATGTAGTGCAAGAGTGAGCATGCTCGCTTTCTTCATGGGTTTTCTGTTGACAGATTCTAGTTTTGAGTCCTATTTGATCGTTATTGCTGGTTTTAAGTCTTAGTAGACCATGGTCCTAGTTTAACGTCTCGACAGACTGAAACCTGCTAGTTTTACGTCGTAGCAGACGGTGGAAGAGCTAGTTTATGGTCCCAGAATACTGTGCTGTGGGTGTCAGTTTTATGTCGTGACCTAGGGACAAGTCTGTGCTGGTTTAGTGTCTCAGCAGACGTATGCTTACCTTGCCAGTTTCACATCATGGTGGACGGTCGAAAACTTTGCTAGTTTAGCGTCTTGGTCGACACGTGCAAGAAATGCCAGTTTTACATCATAGCGGACATGTACAACTTTGCTAGTTTTACATCATAGTGGATGTTTGTTACCTTATGTTTGAGTTAAGTTGATGTTTATATGTAGTACCACTTCAGATACACATGATTCACTGGATTCGGATGTTCGTTGTCGTTGATGTCTGCTACCCTGAATGCTCCATTGCCGTATGCGTTGATAACCAAGAAAGGGCCTTCCCAACTTGCAGAGCATTTGCTTGCTGGTTCACGAACGGCCTTGAGAACCAAGTCTCCTTTCTTGATCAGTCATTGATGCAATTTGTGATGATGCTTCTGTCTCTGCCTGTCTTGATACCTTTCAATGGTGTTGAGTGTTTGGATGCATTTCTCCTCCACTGAGTCTAAATCCACAATCCTAGACTTGTTGTGTTGAGTCCAATTTATAACCGTGGAGAGGACCATCTACAATGAGGGGATTTGTAGTTCCAAGGGCAACACTACTTCAAATCCATAGACTAAGTTATAGGGTGTCCTATCAGTAGCTATTCTGCATGTCGTACGATAGGCCCATAGCACATAGAGGATTTTTTCATGCCATCATTTTTTTGTTGCTGAGCATCTTCCTAAGTAGATTGATAATTACCTTATTTTTTGCTTCTGCTTGAACATTTTCTTTCGGGTAATAGGGTGAGGAAAATGATTTCTTAATACCACAAAAAGATTTGGTTTCTGTACTACTAAATTGTGGCCCATTGTCAGTCACAATAGTCATAAGAAGCCCAAATCTAGTTACTATATTGTCTAAGATAAAATGGCAAACCTATTGAGATGTAGTCTTTCGTAGGGGAATAGTCTCAACCCACTTTGTGAAATACTCGGTGGAGATGATGATGAAGCTATGTCCTGCGGAAGACTTAGGTGTGATGGGGCCTATGATGTCTAGTCCCCATCGTTGGAATGGCCAAGTGATCTTCATGATGTGTAATTCTATTGGTGACACTTGTATTAGATTTTTGTAACATTGGCATGTATCACATGTCTTAACTTTGGTCAGGCAATCTTGTTCCATGTAAGGCCAATAATACCCTAAGCGTCTAATTTTAGCTGCCATAGCTCATGGGGCTATATGTCCTCCATATAATCCTTCATGGACTTTGCTAATTATTCATTGTGCTTGGTCATTATTGACGCAAGTTAACAATACTCCATCAAAATAGCATCTACAGAGAGTACTATCTCCAATGATGACATATTGCCTAGCACACTTGCGGATTGCATCGTTTTGTGCGGGTGTTAGCTTGTGCTGTGGTTCACCATGTAGAAGGTAGGATTTAATGTTATCGTACCATTCTGAAATTTCACTCATGCTTAGAGAATAAATTTGTGCTACTTAAATGATAGTCTCTGTACATTCCATCATTAAAGCAAGCCAAGTGACAAACAAATGTGGTGGCATGTTTAAAGCCAGTGTGGATAGTGCATCAGCTACAACGTTTTCGTTACGCGGCATGTGTTGAGCTTCAATTGTCATGAATTGTTTCAAGAGATCTTTAGCCATATCACAATAGGGCTACAGATGCACAGCTTTGTAGGCGTAGACTCCTATGATTTGATTGATAATGAGCATCGAATCCCCTCGGATTGCTAGGTGTTGAACGTTGAGTTTCCTAGCTGTCAATAATCCCCTGAGGAGCCCCTCGTACTCTGCCACATTGTTCATACAAGGGAAGGCCAGGCGGTAAGCCAATGGATGAACATCCTCAAGGGAGAGCGTAATAACAGTAGCAGCACTACCACTTCTGGTAGTCGAAGCTCCATCGAAGTATAACGTTGCTTCGATGGCTGTTGATATAGGGCTTAAACTGCGTATCTATTCATCGGGAAACTCAGGCTCTATCATGGCTTGATCATTAACTGGAGATGTTGCAAGCTGCTTGGCTATCGCTTGGCCTTTTGTGGAAGGTTGGCTAACGTACTGTAAGTCAAACTCTGCTGTGATGGCTTTCCAATGGGCTATCCTACTGCTTTCGTACAAATTGTTTGTGATGGCCCGCAAAATGTTATTTTTACAGATTGCGTTAACCTGGCTACGAAAGAGATAGTGCCTACATTTCTTGAGTGCAAACACCAATGCTAAACAGTTACGCTCTACTTCACTACACCGTGTTTCGTACGCAAATAGAGCATGACTTAGGTAATAGATAGGAACTTCTGATCCCTTGTCCCTTCTTTAGCACAACAACGCAACTATAGAAACCTCTAAGCTTGCTAGGTATATGTAGAAAGGTTGATCCCTTTGTGGTGGGAAAACCGTTGGCAAATGTAACAACTCTTTCTTCAAACTATCAAACGCGCATTGGCAGTTCTCAGTCCATTCGAAGTTAACCCCTTTCTTGAGAAAATGTTGCATAGGGTGTAACTTGTCTATTAACCTCGAGATGAACCTCCTGATAAATTGCAACCTACCCTGTAGCCCATGTAGATTCTTAAGGTTTGTAGGTGGTGACATATCGATGATGGCTTTAACCTCATCGAGGTCAACTCGGATGCCAGTCTCTGATTCTACAAACCCCAACATGTGCCTGGTTTTGACTCTAAATACGTACTTTTTTGGGTTGAGCCACAGGACATGTTTGAGACATCGTTTAAGGACTAATTCTATGTCTCCTGAGTGATCTTCCAACTTCCTAGATTTGATAGCTATGTCATCTACGTAGTCGTTCAATCTCTCTAAGAGGTAATCACTAAAGATGTATGTCATAGCACGTTGATAGGTTGCTCCAATGTTTTTTAACCCGAAGGGCATCATGGTATAACAGAACGTTCCCTAGGGGGTCATGAAAGTCGTGGTCAATTGGTGTTCTGGGTTGATACGGATTTGATTATAGCCTGAAAACCCATCCATGAAGGATAGTAATGCATGCCTAGCTGTTGTATTGATAAGTTGGTTGATACTTGGTAATGGGAAGTTGTCTTTAATCATGGCTTTATTTAGATCACAGAATTCTATACAGATGCATATTCCTCCCGTTTTCTTAGAGACAACTACGATGTTCGACACCTAGTCTGAATAATCGATCATGCGAATGAAACCAGCATGATATAGCTTAGTGATTTTCTCATGCACTACTAACTCGATTTCAAGCTTAATCTTCCGTGCTTTCTGCTTAATAATTTGATATGAGGGTCTAAAACTATGTTGTGTTGTATTAACCTTAGATCTAAACCTGGCATATCTTTGTACGACCATGCGAACACCGTAATGTTATCTTGGAGCACTTGAGATATATCATTATGCATTTGTTCATCAAGGAGAGAACTAATTTTCAGGGTTTTTCTTCCTCCTTTGTGCGTAACCATAGGGACCTCAGTGAGGGAATCCTTGGTCACATCACCAGCTTCCAGGTCTAGGGTTCAGGCCAAGTGTTCTGGCCAGTCTAGGGATACTTCCGATGTTGCTATGATTGTATCACAAAGGGAAGCGTCAATTCTTATCAGTGCATGATTGAGCTGTCTAACAATTTCCCCGTATGGGCTTGCTAAAGCTAGGGGTGCAAGTAAAGCTGCATCCATTTGCGAATTGACCTACAAAACCACCAAAAACAAAGGTTGTTACATCGCCTTTTGTCCATCTGTTGAAACGATAAAAGGTTTTTGTGCTTTAGTGATACATGTTAAATAGCTGCCAGTTTAAGGTCTTAGCAAACCATTACCATATGCGTGATTTGCGAGAAAGCGGTAAGCTCAATCTTCTAGATGTCAGCGTAAGGTTTCTATGAACTATGATAGAGAGTGTAACATGGTACAACGAGCATGTCGAGACAGCTAATTTAGAATTTTTTACAGACCATAGTTAATGTGATTGAATTACAAGACGATGATCTACGAGTTAGTTTAGGATCTTTTCGGACTGTAATCTATATGATATCTATGAGATTAATGTTGCAATTTTCATGCATGTCATACTAACATATCTGTGTTTCAAGAAAATTCCACAATGATCGAGCACGCAACAATTAGTTTCAACCAATTCATTTATAAGTCGGTGATTTGTCCTCAAAGCAAACTAGCAACATTGCGAATTTGAACTAGGCTATAATAGAAGGAAAGCAAAAGCAAGGCGTAAGCAAACTATTTTGTGAAGGTTGTTCAATCGTGATCATGGCACCAAAGATCAGAGGCAAACATGTCAAATTCACAAAGATTTATGAAGTGCAAGAGGGTTTACAGCAGATTTCAAAAGTTAGGGTTGAAACGCTGGAGGCTACTCCACTCGCTTGGTAGGTGATCTTTTACCCTCCTACATGGCTGTTATTTCCATTGTTATGGCATCGTAATTGTACCTATTTCAAAGATGAGTGTTATGGTGGGCGTTGATACTTGGTCATATGAGCTCTGTTATCGTAGTTTGTATTATTACCGCTATCGTTGGCGATGTTGGGCAATGTTGTGCGTACATAATGCATAACTGGGGAAGTCCCAGTACTATACCCTTATGTAGTATGAATAGGATTTCGTCATCTTGCCCATAAATATTGCATGTTACGCTAGGATAATATGCAGTATTACTTTTATCGCCATTGTTAGGGACAGACCTTGCGTGATGGCAAGGGTTTAGGTGGTTTTCGTAAGGCATTTCTAACGTAACTTGCAATCTCCTGGGAGTCAAGATAACGGAAACCCTGGTGTTGCGTAATGAAGAAAAAATTTTGTGGTTTTCGTATGTCATTAGTATGTCTGTATTGTTGTTCCTAATGGAAGTCCATTTCATTGTAAAGGATTACGCTAAAGCCTGTCCTGATCATCTTGGACATCGTGGGCGTTTTGTGTTGTTTACATGTCCCCATGGCCAATGTTCCTTCTCCTCATGCTCATGTAAAGGAGGAGGCGGTCTGGTTCCAAAGAGGCATGCAGGAGTTCCTGCAGTTTTTGTTACGTAATTACAGCATAATTATTTGGTTGCATCTACCAGTCGAGATAGCCACCGCCATTCTGGAGACGTTATTGGTTGGATCAACATAGAGCATCTTGACGTTTCTGGTGGACGGCTCAATCGACACTGTACGGGTGCAAGACCGTGAACAGAGTGCTAGGGGTTTGAGGTGTTTGTCTTGGATCTGATACATGCCCAGGTTTAATTGTTATCATGCCTATAACACTCTATTCGTGGCTAGTCATATTACGACCTATTTCCAGAATCCACCTGGGATTGTATATTATGCAAGCGGGTAAGTGTTTCCAGATTGTCATAATTATGCTAACTATTTGTCTGAATTCGTGACTCATGTAAACAATTGTCTACATTCTATGATGTAGGTTTTTTATCAATAACGACGGTCTCCAGGGTGATACAGATACGTTGTCTATGATCGAAATGGCCATAAAGGAGTTCACCTCTATTAGCAATGTACGTTTTGGTGTTATGGGACAACTGGAATTGGAAATCCCACATTACCCTAACCACTATGTCAAATTTTTTACCAACTGTAAAAGGCTCGGATGGTTGGAAAGGAAAGGGACTTTGGATCATCCTCTCACTGCCGAAGACGTGCAAGAGAAAATCCCATCATTTCCTTCACCTTTCAAATGAGGTAATTTACGCTATGATTGTTTATTGTACAATCTTACGAGGTGGAAACAATGTATGAAATCATTTTATTTTTCTATATTATCTAAACCCTTGTCATATGTTTACAGTTAGGGAATCCTGAGAGATCACTGTTATGGCCTCCGGGCGTGAAGCGAACAGTCTTCTGTTTCATTATGGTGACATAAAAGAGGTGCAACGTAGGCTCAGCCATAGTGCGGCCCCAGCTATCCTAACCAGTAACCTCCAAGAAGCTAGACTAATGGAATTATTTTTGGCTGTAACCCCCAACCTTACCACGGGTGAAATGTTGACCCTAGTTATCTCTTTCAATAGAGAAGCTGAGTGTCTTTGCATACGCATGCGTAATGTACGTGTAAGTTTTGACATTGATGCTCACCTATTCACTAACTTTTTTGGTGTTCCCTCTGATGGCCTTCCTATAGAGGAGAAGTCAAAAAGGAGTTCTAAGCACCAAAAAGAGATAGAGGAGTGGCTCGGGATTATCAAGGAAGTGAAAGGAATCCCTGCTAATAAAATCGAGCTGGAGGTGGCCCATACCATTTACCCCCTCTTCTGAGCCCACGCCTTCCCCAAGTTGCTTTCCCAGGGGAGAATCCTTACCATAGAATAGTCTCAAATCATGTGGGAAGTTATGGAGGAGGGGACGTGGTATAATTGGGCCAGCTACTTTGCTGAAAGCCTACAAGCTGAAATGGTTAAGCTTCGTAAGAAGCTTGAGTCCCGCTTCAACATGCATTTTGCCTTCTTTATAGCTTATTTTGACATTTTTCCAAATTCTTGGTGGTTTAGAGGAATGGAATCTGGGTGCAATAGGATCATCACCAAATTTCTAAGCCTTGGATTTCCCAAGTTTTTGGCACTACCGGATCGCAAGATCCTCCCGAAGGCATTGGGGATTCACTTTCACTTACCACCAAGAGTTTGGCAGCGCCTCGTACATGGGGCCAGGATAGCATGGGTGGAGTGCTCCCTTCTTTCACTAGTACCATGTCAAAGGGGAAGCGCCTTGTAGCAAAAATAGTGGATTTATCAGTCCTACAGAAAAAGCCTCGTCTAACCATGGAGTCCGCTGGTCCAACTAACGTAGAGAGGAAGAGGTTGCAAATTAAGTTTTACAAAAACAATCCCCCAGTTGGTAAGTAAAGAGATGTGTAATTATTTTATATATTTGTTATGCTGTGTACAGATGTGACATCGCGTAGCTTTTGTAAGTGTTTTGTTTAACTATTTTCTTCAGTAGAAAAAGGGAAGAATGTAGCGGAGATGACCTCTAAAACAAGGGCAATAGTTATACGACGTGAAGGAGTGGCCCCGATTTTGGAAAAGGAGGCCCCTGTTAGTAACGCAGGCGGC
Organism: Gnetum montanum; assembly: GCA_015680685.1. Taxonomy (NCBI): domain Eukaryota; kingdom Viridiplantae; phylum Streptophyta; class Gnetopsida; order Gnetales; family Gnetaceae; genus Gnetum; species Gnetum montanum. The sequence goes on from MNCI01028237.1 coordinate 329,366, forward strand.
ACACAAATTCCTGTGCATGAAGAAGTGGAAGTAGAGGATGTTGAAGTCCTTCCGAATGAACTGGAAAAAAGGAGCAGCTTGTGCAAGTGAATTTGCCTTTTCCTCAAAGGGCAGTCTCATGTTACTACCATCAAGGGTTTTGTTGAAGCAAGTTTTTGCATTATCGTAATGTCGCAATCATCCTTTATGTCTATCACACTGTGTCTAACCCATTTTTGTTTACATAATAGGTACTTTTGACGCTAGCATCGTGCCCTTGTCAGTGGCACCCACTCAACATTGGGGCGAGACCCCTGATAAATTTGCCTTTATGGAAGGTAGTACGGAGGATATGATCGGCCGCTTAGAGCAGATCAATCCTGAGATTGGTACTCAAATGTTATAACATAGGTATTGTTGGCATTATGATATTGTATAATTTTGTTACATCTCACTTTTATTTTTATGTTACCAGATCTCGCCTCAGATGGGATCCCAAAGAGCCCGTCGACTTGGACACCACACTCGAACCCTCACCGAAGCTTGCCAAAGTGCCTCACAACCTTTACAACGAAATGCGTAAATGTGTATTACGCTCGACCCACTCTTTATGGGAGTGCCAGAACGCCAATAAAGCTCTTTGGAAGAGGTTGCATAAGACAAAAAAGGAGAAGACATTCCTAACTAGTAGGGTTGAGGAGTTAGAGCCCCGCAATGAATTTCTGCTAGCTTGAGAGGCCCATGATGAGAACTGGTGAACAGCTATAATTGATTATGCCCACTATTGGATGGTCGTTAGAAATAATGTCCAAGCCAATCGTGAACTCATTGAGCAACAGATACAAATGAATCTCCTAGCCCAGAAGAACCAAGACTGAAAGGATTACTGTGCGACGGTCCAAGAATGTGAGCATACACAGAAAGATCATAAGCATGTGTATAAGTGAGAATGTGCTGCCTACCGCCAACATTATAGGGATTCTGTATTTGAAACGTGGTCCCTTCGACTATTTCTTAATGTTATCGGTGCTTCTGGTGCATACAAAAAGTTTCAGGAGCAAGTGATAGTAAGCGCCTCTCCAGAAAGGAAAATGACCCTACCTGGTGGGGAAACCACTATCCCTTCCTTTTTTCCTGAACCGCCCCAATGGACTCCTATGGAAAAGGGGAAGCTTAAGGCTAGAACTAATCTAGGAGATGGCGTTTGGTCTGAAATTATCGAGGACGAGATAATGCAACGTCTGTGGGTTGGCTTGGAATACATTCCTTTCGCTGCTAACGTGGGACCATCACAAATAAGTTGTAGGATTATTTCATTCTTATTATGTGTAATCTCGATGGAAATGCTAATGTTTGCATCATGTCAAGCTGTAGTATTAGAATGAGGAGCATCCTCATGAAAATGAGTGTTATGAAGATAATGATCCTCGTGAAGAGGGTCTTCATGAGGAGGAGCGTAATGAAGGTGATGGTCCTCGCAAAGACGATCTTCACGAGGAGGAGCGTAATGAAGATGATGGTCCTCGCGGTGAGAAATCCCATGATGAAGAGCCTTGTAGAGAAGACCGCTCTCACGAAGAGACCCCACAAGGAGAAGGTCCTTCCGAGGATGATTTTTTGAAGCAGAGGTGGAGTTGGATGACACAGGTGGAAGTGTTAGTAAGGGCAACGCGTAACGTGGTCATAGTGGTCAACATTTTGTTATATTTGAATGAGGTAAAAGACAAAAAAAAAATTTGGCCTATGTAGGCTGGAGTAAAGATTTTGTCTTTCATGAAGCGAACATGTAGCAGGCCCTAAATAGTTTAACGCCATTGCAGGCCATCACTAGTTTAAGGCCATTTCGGGCCATTATCATCTTAAGCGTAAAAGGATAAATTACATTTGCTAGTTTTAGGCCATGTTGGGTCATCACCAGTTTAAGGCCATTTCGGGCCATTGTCATCTTAAGCGTAAAAGGATAAATTACATTTGCCAGTTTTAGGCCATAGTGGGCCATCACTAGTTTAAGGCCATTTCGGGCCATCGTCATCTTAAGCGTAAAAGGATAATGCGATACAAGGAAGGGCGTAAACTACGTAATAGTAAGCAATGTGGACTGATACAACATGTTATGCTAACATGTTCATTATCTAGCTTTGTAATTGCTTCTTGATTATATTTAGGTTTGGCGACGTGTACAAGCAAGAAGGCTTATTATAACATTCCTCTATGCTACCATTTTCTCCCTAAAAGGGTAGTTCAACCCAAGTCAAGCTTTCATTGGCCACTGTGTCAGCCTGTTCAACTATTGGGATAGGGATTTGGTCTTCGGGGACCTCGACCTTCGACCCTTGATCCATTTCTACATTGTTAACCGCTTGAGTGGTCATCTTATCACCATGGATTATCACTTCCCCTCCTGCATAGGGCAAGTGGATTTCTTGATGAATGGGTGATGAAACTACCCTTAATTAAGCTAACTAAGACCTCCGTAAGATTAGATTGAAGCCGGGCATTTCCTCGATGATGATGAACACTGCGTTTTTGGGGAATTGATCCCCTACTACGAAATTGATGTGCACCATTCTCTTAACTTGCACTCTTTCCCTGTTAAACAATTTCATACATGTCATTGTTGTGGGATTGATCTGGTCAAGAAAACCTAGTTTTTTCACTATAGGAAATGAGATGGCATTGGCAACGGCCCCGTCATCCACGTGTACTCTCTGGATTCTGTACTGGCTGACCCAGATAGTGATGAACATAGGCGCTGTTGTCACCTGACCCTTTTCCGGGTCATCCTTAATGGACTCATCATGAAATGTAAATTGCGAAGATTGTAGTTTTTCAGCAGTGTGAGGGAGCATGACCGAATGAATTGCTTCTTCATCTGTTGGAAAGTTTTCATCCACTGGTATGGATGTTAGCATGTGAACCATGGCTTTGAAATGCTTTTGGGATGTCATTAACAAGTCATATAGGCTCAACGTTGTATTTTTCTATTTGAGAGCCTGCTTGACTTGCATAAAAACATCAAGGAGATCATGCCCATGATCTATTTGTTTATCACCCTTCCCTTCTTCCATTCATCCCAGGAGACGGATTTCTCGGGGTCGAACGACTTCTGGTTGAGGGTTGTACTTTCTTGGGTAGGGAGAAGGTGGATGTGCTTGCGTAACGTTGCCTTTTTTAGAAGAAGGTGGGACCAAGAGCATCGTGGCAAGAGGTTTAGGCTTGGGGAGCCCCAGCATAAATCAGTTCTTGGCTATGTTACCAGTTATATGCCCCTCTCTTTTCTTGTTAAGTTCTGATTGGGGTGTTGACTTAGAGATTTTCTCCTACATAGAAGGAGCAACTAACAACTTTGACACCCTGATGATAAAGGGTGCCCTAGGTGTGGGCACGGATTGGGCCGCGACATTACCGGTAGTGGGGTGTGGAATGAGGGTAGGAGACGGGGCTTGGAGGATGAAAGGTTGTTGCTAAGCCACACCCGTCGATGTTGGTGGGTTTGTCGTCTCAGGTGGGCAAGAAGGCACTCGCAACAAAAAGGGTTGCTTCGGCTATGCCTGGTCATCGCTCTCTGTACCCACTACGTTGATACTGTACCCTATGTTATTCGTATTTAATGAGTCTTGGTACACATGCATGGGTTGATTTTCCAGACGAACTGGATTACTGCTATCTAAGATCAGGTCACCTTGATCGATCATACGTTGAATGTCATCTTTCAACACCCAGTAGTAATCTGTGTCATGACTACATAATTGATGGTCATCGCAAAACCAGTCCAGCCTAAAGTTCTTGGGGACTGACATTTCATTAGGTTGGGCCAAGGAGGGATTATTGAGCAGCTCATAATGGTGCCTATGGTGTTTCAGAGCTTCCTCGAACACCATCTTGTGTCAGATGTGGCCAATTCCCAATAATTGCTTCAGAAGTTCTAAAGGCTTTACAGGTAGGGTCGTGTAATTTGAGCGATCCTTACGCTCAAATTTAGGCCTCAACTACGAAGGTGCTTCAGGGGCAAAAGGAGTTTCTTGATTAGCGTTGTTTGAGCTAGTTGTAGGCTCAGTAGGCTCCATAGATGTTTTCTTCTTGTTGTTTTTGTTGTTGGCCCCCTCGGCAACCAACACTACTGTCGTTGTCGTAGCTTTGCCTTTGTCCTTACCCTTGCTATGGGTATTTTTGTAGACCACATACACCAGATCTTTGCTAGCCTCTACCGTGTCTTGAATGCTCTTAGTTTGAGCAAAGCCTTAGTTGAGGCAGCGGGGAGCAAGGTAGTATAACTTAGACTTGATAAAGTCGTTAACTGCCCCCTTGAAGATTGCCAATAGATGGGCCTCTACGATGGGTTCGTGGATTTCATTCAAGGTGGCGCTCCACCGCTGTATAAACTTTTGAAACTGACTCAAGTGGATCTTGCTTGACTCCCATGAGCTGGTCCAGTGTGAATTTTGGCTTCAAGTTGTACTTGAAATGAGTCACAAACTAAGTTAACAGCTCTTCCAAAGTTGAAATGGAAGCATGTGGGAGTGCTCGATACTAGTCTAGAGCTTTACGCCTTAGGGACATAGCAAAGACACGGATGATAGTATGTGGCCATTGTTGCAATAGCAATGATTCTGACCTAAAAGTAACTAAATGGGCATTGGGATCGCCTTCCCCATTGTATTTCATAAAATGGGGGAGTGGCATCCTAGGCAGTAATGTTAAAATAGGAACTACCGGACTAATAGGATCATCATGGTAAAAATCCATGACTTGTACTGTGTCATAACCAATGGCCTTGAGGCGTTTAACTTCCTCCGTAAGGGTCTGGATAAGCTGGAAGGCTTGATCCAGACCCGTGGACGAAGAGGTCATTTATAGAATAGCAGGAGGAACCATGTTAGGTGGCGGAATAGGGACGGCCACCGTCAACTGTGCAATTGGATATGTTGTTTGTGTGGCCAGGGACATAGACAACGGTCCTGTAATAGGGTTTAGCACCCGCGGGACCTGGCTTTAATGAAGGGGGAGATGGAAAATCTGCATAGGATGCACAACAAGAGGCATGTTTAGAACCCATCATGCTGTAGTGGTGAGCCCTCTCATGTGAGTCGGGATGAAGGTGGGTGTTGTATGTACTTGCAAAGTAGGTATCGTGTGTACATGCGATGACATGGGTGCAAGTGCACAATGAGATGGATTAGGTAATTGCACCTACTAAGGAATGATTTGCGATGGCCTGCCACCTAGAAGGATAGTCAGAGAGAGAAAATGTAGGTGGGGCAAGTGCAGGACTCGATTAGTATTAGATAATGTCAAGGGCATGGTAACCATGAACAACGGATTTACGCGGGACGTCATGGAGGGAGGGGCCATGACGAAATCAACATGACTGCCTCCCTCAGAGTGGGAGTCTAGATCATCTTGCCCATCATGAAGCGTTTCATCACAGAACAACTCCTCTGATTATTCTGTCGATGTCTTAGCCATCATCATTTGATCCAGGATCCACTATTGTTGATTTGTCATGGGTACAGTGGTGTTATGTGATGGAATGAATTCCTTCCCATTGCAGTACATGAACTCGTATTCTCTTTTTTCTTCGAGTTCTTGTGGATACATGGGAAAGTTTGCTGCAAGTTTAGCACAAAGGAAATTGTAGTGTTCCCTACACTAAGCGTGTCCCTCAGGCTCTTTCTTTTGAAGCTTAAGGAAGTGACGTGGTCGCACAAGACTAGTTGGCTGCTCGACCATAGGAGGCGTAACTTGCATGGTCCAAGGATTCTCAAGGTTGGTAGTGTCAACAATGGTGTTGATGTAGCCATTCTCTATGTGGTTCGGGAGTAATGAGGATAAGGATAAAGATCGCAAGGGAAAAGGCAAACTAAGGCAA
>MNCI01028237.1:339608-357744 GCA_015680685.1 Gnetum montanum
CTTCCCATTGCAGTACATGAACTCGTATTCTCTTTTTTCTTCGAGTTCTTGTGGATACATGGGAAAGTTTGCTGCAAGTTTAGCACAAAGGAAATTGTAGTGTTCCCTACACTAAGCGTGTCCCTCAGGCTCTTTCTTTTGAAGCTTAAGGAAGTGACGTGGTCGCACAAGACTAGTTGGCTGCTCGACCATAGGAGGCGTAACTTGCATGGTCCAAGGATTCTCAAGGTTGGTAGTGTCAACAATGGTGTTGATGTAGCCATTCTCTATGTGGTTCGGGAGTAATGAGGATAAGGATAAAGATCGCAAGGGAAAAGGCAAACTAAGGCAATAATCGGGGCTTTCTATCTTGTAGGATTCCAAAGGAATCGTCGAAGCGACTGATCTTCACCACACAATCTCGTAAACAACTATGGAGGTATTATGTTTACATCGACCTACAATGGGTATAGATAGCTTACAAGACTACCTGTAAAGTGTGGATCGGATATGAAGGCCCTCCTTCTAACGCTAGAAAACTATAACTACGGAAAACGTCGGTCGCTGGAAATACCGAGCGGAAGTCCGTGTACAGAGTTCCAACCTCGGATTCGTGCAAGGGCCGTGCTAGAGAAGACGAATCTGAGGTGCCCTGAACAGTCTTGTCGATTAGATAGGGACTTACTTAATCAGTAAAATTTTTGTAATAATTGGATGGAAAAATGACCATTTTTGTGAGGCGATATAATATTGTTAATCTCGAAGGTAATTGAAAACAATCTAAATGATTTAAAGTGATTGCAAAATCCATATAGATATGACACAGGAAACCGGATTTAGAGAGCGTGCAATCCCGAGATCTGGGATTTAACTTATGAACAAAATATGTTGGATACAATGATTGTAGGCGGACTTTGGTTTAGACAAGGCACATGCCAAGCTATTTAAAGATAAAATAAGCAAAGGTCAATCTACCTTATTTTCGCCAATCTGGGCGCAAGGAAGTCAGACCCGAAGTAGAATATCTGTTAAGCGGCTATTTCTGATCAAGGATTCTTGCCAATCACCTCCAGTGTTCTTGCGATCACTAATCCTTTTTTGCTCTCTTGTCAATCTTTTCCAAGAGTTGTTAACGATTGCCGATGAAAGAGAATCGGTCATGGAGAAAATTTTTTCCTTCTTCAGAGAAATTTTTTGCCAACCCTTTGATCCTTGTCAACTGGAATATTTATATGGTTAGGGTCAGGAGAAAAACTCGGTTTAGATGACGCGTGTCCTGAACCTACAAGATGTCGTTGACTTGGTGTGTTTGTGTTTGAAGCTTGCGGTGCCACGCTGCATTACTCTCTAAAGCATAATGCATCATAAACCACTTTTACTGGAGCTTTGACAACAAACTATTCTTTGGCTACGCTACAATATGCTAGAGAGCGTATTGTGACATATGAACTACTAATGCTTGAATTGTGCTATCTCTGTCATTACTTGTATTACGCCGCATCATGCTAGATTATGCTACATAGCATAATTCAACGTAAAATAGTGAATCTGCAAAAAATTGAAGTGTTGTCGCCACGCTTCTTTTGTTTTTGTTCAGTCCTTGTGGGGTTTATTATGCTACACTGCATAATGTAGCATAATAGGCCCCTTAGCTGAAAAAGAAAACTTGCTGAAATGTGTGGCACGTTGCATATTCGTCGCTTAAGCCTTGAGATTTTGCTGGACCATCAAGGTCTCGAATCTTGCCGTCCCTGTTGTTGTGATGGACTGTCTTCTAGTATTACGCTGCGTTATGCTACGTTACGCTATGTTGTGTAATGTAGCGTAATTTGCCAAAAGTTAAGATTTTCAAAACATAGAAAACTTGCAAAGTTGAAGGCTTGCCGTCATGCACCTCTTGTCTTCTTCTGTCCTCTGGAGTTTATTACATTGTGCTACATAGCGTGGCACAACAGACCCTTAGCCAAAAAGGGAACTTCCTGAGCTACAACTTGTTGCAAATCCTTGCCTGAGTCGCAAGATTTTGTTGAACCATTGAGGCCTTGAAATTTTCACGGTGTTTCAATGGCTAGCCATGCCCTTCTTTCCCCTCGCCCCCCAAGGCCCTCTCAGAAAATAAAAAATAAAAAAAGAAGGGAAAGACATGCCCTGGCACTGAGCATCTTTGCAACCTCTATAATCAAACTGCGGGGCACAATCACCCTCGCAGCCCTTGTGATGTGCCATAGGGTGCAATAACCTACACGGCCCCTGCAACGCACAACATGTCTAGACTCGACACATGGTTTTCAGTGAGAAATTTTTTAAACAAAAACATAGAAAATGCACCCTAGTGCTAAGCACCCTTGCAACCCCTATAGCTGCACTATAGGGCACCATTACCCTCACAACCTCTATAGCCCCCAATGCTCCTAGCCTTTGCTCATGCCAAAAGAAAGAAAAGAACTTGCTAAAAGTTCTCAAAAATTTCAAAAAAAAATTGTGGAGAAAATCCTTATTGTGCCCCTTACCTCGTGGTTAGCCACCCTCAGTCATCACCAAAGCCAAAATCCTGACCCCTACCTCTCACACTTACCTATGCCACCAAAAAATTGAAATTTTTCTTTCAAGAAAGAAATGCAAAGGCAAACCATTTCTATGTCCCTTGCCCCATTGTAGGTTGCCCTTGGCTATCGCTAGGACCCAAAACCCACGCCACCCAAAGAAATCCTCACTACCATCAAACCTTGTAATCTCTAAACCATGGCTGGGCATGCTTTGTTATCCTTTATGGATGGGTTCTTAAGATACAACTAGATTAGGATCAACCCTAAGCACTAACTCAGCACAACCTTCATGACCCCCTAGGGTATGTTTTGCTATACCATGATGCCTTTTGAACTCAAGAATGCAGGAGCAACATATCAACACGTAGTGACATATATGTTTAGCAATTACATGCTAAGCTTACTCAATGACTATGTTGATGACATCGCAGTTAAGTCCAAAGTGGCTAACAACAATGCAAATGATCTAGACTTAGTGCTTAAACGTTTCTTAAAACATAATCATAGGTTAAACCCCAAGAAGTGAAGCAGGAATATGTGTAGATTGCAACAAGGTTAAGGTCATAACCTGAAACATCGTGAAATTTTAGGACCTCGATGATTCAGCTAAGTCTCAAAGTTTAGGCAAGGATTTTCACAAGTGCAGCATCAAGACATCCGAGCGATGGAAGCACTAAAAATAGTTGCACATTTCAGCAAATTTTTTCGGCTGAGGGCCTGCTATGCTACGCTACACAGCTCAGCATAGCAGACTTCAAGAGGATAAAACAAAACAAGGGATGCATGGTGACAACACTTCAACTTTGCAAGATAACCATGTTTCAAAACCTTAACTTTCTACGTGATACGCCACACTATGCTATGCAGCGTAGTGAAGCATAACGCAAGCAGCACAATTGACATAACTGCAACAACAAGGATGACAAAATTCAAATAGTAGCAGTCATTACGCCATGATATGCTTCCCAATCTATCGTAGCGTAGCAATGAGACAATTTATTCTTTTTTCACTGAAGATCTTTAAATACTTCAACACAAAAGACAAGGTTCAAAATTATTTTTTTTCTAGGGATGGTTATGCTATGCTACGCTTCAGAGCATAGCACAGCATAGCATCACAAGCTTCAGCTGCAGCACACCAGGTCAATGACATTCCGCAAGCCTAGGACACACGTCATCTAAACTGTGTTCTTCTCCTAACCCTAATCCTATAAAAAACCTAGTGGAAAACGCTCAAAGGGTTGGTTGGTTGGTTGGTTGGTTGCTTGGTTATTGGGTCGGTTGGCGAAAAAACAAAAATAGTTGGAAAAAAAACAAACAGAGGTCAAAAAATTTGAGGCAGTTGATGAAAGTTGGCAAGAGCATCAACAGTGATAGAGAGAAACTTTTTGGCTAGAGATTTCAAATTAGCAAACACTCTACTTCGAGCCTGACTCCCTTGCATCCATATTAGCTAGTGAACAAGGTAGATTGATGTTTTTCTTGTTTAATCTCTAAGTAACTTCTTGTTGGTGGCAGATACATTGTCCAAACCAGAGTCTGCTTGCAAATCCCGTTCTATTCATCATATTTTTCCATAAGATAGATCCCAAATCTCAGGATTGTGCATTTTCTAAATTCGATTCATTGCATCATGTTTATATTGATTTTACAGTCATTTTCATAATTTACATCATTTTCATTACCTTTAAGATCTGATCTTGGAGTAGATCTCATTTTCACATCATTTGGTATTACGTTCTCATATCAAATCATCATCTCGTTATACGATCATTAACAAATTTATTAACCAAGTAAGTCCCTGTCTAATCGACAAAACCATTCAGGGCACATTGGATTTGTTTTCTCTAACACAGCCCTCACACAAATCCAGGGTTGAAACTGTGTACACGAAAATCCTCTTGGTGTTTCCAGCAACCGACATTTTCTATCGTTACATAACCAACTTAGCATTACCAGCTAACCTTAAGGACCTATGAGGGTTGTAAGATAGATTGTAGTTCATACACAAGTTTATCACCCGATTAACTGACAAGTGACAACCAATGTAACATCTGCTCAAGAAAGGAGCCCACTTCGAGTGAATAGCTCAATGCCAACAAGCATTTGACAACCTTAAGCAAGAGTTGGCACAACTTCCTACAGTTCACCCTCTGTAAGGAGAAACCTTTTTACATCTACCTTGCCACTTTTGACACCTCCATCACCTCTCTACTTTTCCAACAAGGAGATGATGACATAGAGGTTCCCATTTACTACTTGAGCCATGCCTTAGAAGCCCATGAAGCAAAATACAATGATGTGGAAAAGCATTACCTCACCTTTGTAATGACGGAAAATGTCGGTTGCTAGAAACACCAAAAAGCTTTCCATGTACACAGTTTTAACCCCAAATCCGTGTGAGGGTAGTGCTAGAGAAAATGAATCCGAGGTGCCCTGAATAGTCTTGTTGATCAGACAGGGACTTACTTGGTCAGTAAATCTATTAATGATCGTATAACGAGATGAGGATTCGATGCTAGAACGTAATACTAATTGATGAGAAAACGAGATCTACTTCAAGATTGGATCTTGAAGGTAATGAAAATGATGTAAACTATGCAAAAATGACTGTAAAAATCAATGTAAAAAGGATGTAATGAATCGAATTTAGAAAATGCACAACCTCGAGATCTGGGATCTATCTTAGGACAAATATGATGAATACAATGGGATTTGTAAGCAGACTCCAGTTTGGATGAAGTATCTGCCACCAACAAGAAGCCATTTAGAGACTAAACAAGAAAAAGGCCAATCTACCTTGTTCACTAGCCAATCTAGGCGCAAGGTAGTCAGACTCGAAGCAAAGTGTTTGCTAGCTTACAATTTCTGGTCAAAAAGCTTCTCTCTATCACTGTCAATGCTCTTGCCAATTTTCATCAACTGCCTCAAATTTTGACCTCATTTTGTTGCCAACTCTTTTTTGAATTTTCACCAACTTGCCAAAACTACCAAACCTTTGAGCATTTTCCGCCGGGGTATTTATAGGATTAGGGTTAGGAGAAGAATGTGGTTTAGATGACGCATGTCCTGGGCCCATAAAATGTCATTAACCTTGGCATGCTGTAGTTGAAGCTTATGACACTACGTTGTGCTACGCTCTAAAGTGTAGCATAGCATAACCACCCTTATCTTTTGCATTGAAGGATTTCAAGATCTTCGGAAAAAAAGAAGAATAAACTATTCTGTGGCAACACTGCGATACACTAGGAAGCATATCGTGGCGTAATGACTGCTACCATTTTAATTTTGTTACCCTTGATGTTGTGGCTATATCAACTGTGCTGCTTACATTACGCTACGTTATGTTGCATAGCATAACATGGCGTAACGCGTAAAAAGTTAAGATTTTGAGACATGAATAACTTGCAAAGTTGAAGTGTTGTCAACGTGCATCCCATGTTCTGCTCTATCTTCCTGAAGTCTACTACTTTAAGCTGCGTAGCATAGCATAGCAGGTCCTTAACTGAAAAACTTGCTAATATGTGTGATTGTTTTCAGTGCCTCCATCGCTCGGATGTCTTGACACTGCACTTGTGTAAATCCTTGCCTAAACTTCAACACTTTGCTAAATCATCGACGTCTCAGAATTTTCACGGTGTTTTAATGGCCCCTCTTTGTTGACGTTTGGAGGGCTTGGCCTAGAGACTTCGACAAAGAATGCGAAACACCATAGAGATAAAGATGCCAACACCTTTACTACTCGGATGTTGCTCTGTCAAACCTGGAAGTGCGAAGGTTGGGAGCATAAGGAACAAGAGAGGGATTTTACAAGTGTGAGGGAGAGAGGTTTGGGAAAGACTCAAGTGTGAGCAAGATACCTCACAAACATGTTATTAAATAACTTCTTGCTGGTGTTTTCGCGAGAGGTTATGCTATTGCACTCTATATGTGGGACTTGCCTAGGTGAGTTGTGTTATGCTCGTATGGCCTGGATGAGTTGTGTTTCATCCATTTTTCCTAGCTTTTTCCATTTTTTTATTTTATTTTGTTTAACTACAGATGCATTCCATGAGGTGAGTTGCGTTATGCTAGTTCATGGATGTGACGGATATCATGTGCGAAAGGCTTCCTGTATGTTCACATCTTATACAAACGAGAGGAGAAAGTAAAGGTAGTTGCAAGGATAAGAGAAGGAAAAAAGTGAGGTAAGGTGTCTAGAGGGGAAAGGCAAGGTCTGCACTCCCAAGTACTTAGGCTAGTTTGAGCAGCCTCCCCAGAACACTATGACACCTTGCCCTCCTAGTGAATGCATCTTTGAAAGATGCTGTTGTAGCAAGTAACCTGCAAAACGTAATAAAGAAGAAAAGTAGCTACCCTAACCGCTGGGGAGGCTTTTGAAACAAGTGATGCCTGAAGTGAAAAGGGGAGCATGCACCATGAAAAATGGGTACTGCAGCAAAAGGCAAGAGTCCCTTTGTTGACACTGCCGCTCCAGAATTCACCATCGATAGCCAGGTTCATCTTATCCATTTGACCAGGCAAAGAGCAAGTCAGATGAATCTGAGAAGCCAGATCTTGATGATGGCGACAGCTCGAGGCAACCAAGGCTATGGATGACCATAGTTTCCTTAGGGCTCCAAGTTGCAATGCTGACTGTACCACCTGAAATCATCAGTCTCTGGCTGGAAGGGAATATAGAGGCCATGGGATCGCGGGACGAGTACAGAAGACCCTGCCTTCGCCTGAGGGCGAGCTGGAATGCAACGGAGGCAGAGTACCTTGGGTGGTCCGCACGCAGATCAGACAAGGATTTCCCCGCACATACGCAAAATGCTATACGCTGGGTTATGCGTAAACGGCGTGCAGGCATAAACAGCAAAAACAGCGTGACACGTAAACGGATGCAAACGAAGCGCGAGCGTAAACAGACGTAAACAAGGCATTGGCCAAATTGACGTAAAACTTTGAAAGAACTTGTAGCAAATGAAACGATGGAATTACAGAGTCAGAGTACAGTGCACCGGTCTAACGCAGTTGTGGGAACACACGGCGGACGAAAAGCCCCGACGTACACAAAGGTGACTCAGTCGGTTTTCACGGTGAGCGGAGCGTAAGAGACTAGATCCGCAGCGTGCCGAGCTTCCCAGCGTAAGAAGGTTTTCTGCTCTTTTGCACAGCGTAAATGTTCTCTGGTGTGCTCCGGGATTTTGCGAACCGTCTGGTGAAGTGGAAAAATGGGGGTTTTATATAGGTTGTTACGCTAGACTCGGAATGGAAGACACGTGGCGCGTTGACCGGGTGCATACAATTTAAAAATGTACAAAGTATTACAAATCTCAGGCATATACGCCGTGTGAGGCGGGCGTATACACTGGGCGTATACGCTGAATGAGGCGGGCGTATGAATGTGGGTGGTCTGCTAGGCATATACGCTGACGATGTTGGGTGTCTACGCTAGGGATGCTGGCCGTATATGCTGGCGATGCTGGGCGTATACACTTGGGATGCTGGGCGTATACGTTGGAGGCTGCCACTTGCTTCAATCCTTGCTCTTCGGTGTTATCTTCATGCTGTCATTGGAGACCTTGTCGTCGAGCGTGTGCATCTGCAGTACCTAGGCGTGTACGCCGGAGAGCCGGGCGTATACGCTGTATGCTAGGCGTATACGCTGGACGTATACGCTGTATGTGTGATCTTGGGGTATACGCTGGAGTGTATATGTTGGCACCATGTACTTAGCAAAAACTAAGTGTTGCGATCATGCAGTCGGTGTCGTTCGTGAGTTCCAGGGTCCTGTTTGGTGTCGGACAAGTACTAGGCTCCGAATTTTGTGGTGTTTCATTGGCCCCTCTTTGTTGACGCTTAGAGGAATCGACCCAAGAAGTGTCGAAAAAGAAGTGCAAAACACCACAAGCAACTCGATAGAGACGTTGTCTGCTGCCACTTGGACAAGATGTCATCGCACCGTGTTCAGTAGTATAGAGGATTGGGAAAGGGGAATTTTGTATCTAGGAGGTCAGGGAGATTGCGGGGATTGATGATCGGTCTAGGAGATTAAGCAGGGGAAAGGGGATGCTCTGATGTGAGGTATGCCAATCCTTGTCAATAGCCATTGTTTAGCAGACTCGGAGTTTAGACATGCGAGACGTGTCTTTTGGCGGAACAAGGCTCTTGGTTAGTGTGCAAGAGAACTTGTTGACAGGACCAAAGCTACAGGAGGATGTGTTGCATTCTTTGGGAGAATAGGGCCTATGTTTAGTGTTCAAGGGAACCTGTTGGCGGGGAGCCAAAGCCATGCGACTAGATGCTTTTTGACCATTTTTGGCACGAGTACTGGATGCTCTTTTTTTTCACGTAAAATTGTAAAAGAACTTTGCTCTGTTTGTGTACTCGTGCGCAGGTGTTGTGTTGTGTGGCGTATCACAGCATGCAATAGCGTGCTCAATGCTTTGAATGTACTACGTGTGTCAAGGGTGTAGTTGAATGGAAACTGGGGAACGAATGGGGACGTACTAGTGAATGGTTTGATTTAGTCCTGCCAGGTATGCTGCGAACATTGTCTTATCTTGCTGCTTACGACGAAGTGCATCTTTGTACAGAACTTTCGGGTGTCATCCTGCAAACGTAACGCCAAGGAGACAAGAAAACCGTGAGCAAATAGATGAGCTTAGACTTACATGGCGGCTGATGGCACAGTGGTGCTGAAGGATGGCAGGCACTGTGTGTAGATGATAGCAATATTGATGACGAGCGATGCAGTGAAGCTGATGGATGATCATGGCGGCGGATGGATGTGCCGGATGTGGATTTGCCAATTTATAGTCTTGGCAGACTATTATGGGTTAGTTTTATGTCATAACCCGTTGGACATTACCTGTTTAGCGTTGTGGCAGACGGTACGTTGCCAATTTTTAGTCTTAGCGGACTATGAAGAGGCAAGCTAGTTTATAGTCTTGGCGGACCCTAATGGTTGTGACGGCGGCAGTTTACTATCATGCCGGACGGGTGGTAGTTTATCGTCATTGCAGACACTATGGTATTAGTTTTAAGTCATAATCCAGGACTGTTTTGTGGTATCAGTTTATCATCATGATTCCAGGACCAGCTGTGGTATCAGTTTATAGTTGTGATCCTAGGACTTCACTGTGGTATCAGTTATAGTCATGATTCCAGGACTTCGCTGTGGTATCAGTTTATAGTCATGATTCCAGGACTGCGTTGTGGTATCAGTTTATAGTCATGATTCCAGGACTTCCACGTACCTGAGTTTGTGTTCAGACATAGAACGATTTTAGGTACAAATGATTTGTCGAATTAGCGAGCTCGTTCCCCTCTGTGTCAGCTAACTTGAATGCACCATTGTCGAATGCTTTGATGACCACGTAAGGCCCTTCCCAGTTGCCTGAGAATTTTTCCGGGTGTTCCTAAACAACTTTGAGTACGAGATCACCTTCGTGGATTGGGCATTTGTTGATGTCATGCCGATGTCGCTGTCTTTGTTGCTTCTGGTACCATTCGATCTGATCGAGCGCGCTTACATGTTCTTCTTCCGCCGAGTCGAGGTCAATGAGGCGTAGCTCATTGTTTTGACCATCGTCGAGGATTTCAAAAAGTGTGATCCTTAAAGATGGTACCTGCAATTCTAAAGGTAAAACAGCTTCTGAACCGTAAACAAGACTGTACGGAGTTTTACCTGTTGACGTCCGGTGAGTAGTGCGGTAAGCCCGTAATGCATATAGTAATTGCTCGTGCCCTTTTGCTTTGGGTTAGCATTTTCTTAAGTATCGTTATGATCGTCTTATTGGTTGCTTCTACCTACCCATTGCTCTGAGGATAGTAAGGAGAGGAAAATGAGTGTTTGATCCCCAGACCATCGCAAAAGGTTTTTGTTTCGGCACTACTGAATTGCAGCCCGTTGTCAGTGATAATTGTCAAAGGGGTGCTAAAGCGGGTTACAATGTTTTCTAGGATAAAGTTACACACGTTTTTAGAAGTCATTTTCTGAAGGGGAGCTGCTTCTACCCACTTCGTGAAATATTCAGTAGCGGTTATGATGAAACTGTGCCCTACAGAAGATGAGGGTGTTATCGGGCCGATAAGGTCCAATCCCCACTTCTGAAAAGGCCATGTTATTTATGCTGTGTGCAACTCGTCTGGTGGTACATGTATTAAGTTACTATGTTTTTGACAAATGTTACATGTTTTGACTTTGGAGGAGCAGTCGTATTCCATGTGTGGCCAATAATAGCCTAAGCGTCTTATTTTCATGGCCATGGCTTTTGGTGCTATGTGTCCTCCACATAGTCCCTCATGTACTTGATCAACTATGGTTTGGGCATCGGTATTACTTACGCATGTTAGTAATATGCCTTCGTAGGATCTACAACATAATGTGTCCCCTACCAGGGTATATTGCTTAGAACGTTTTCGTACGGCGTCCTTTTGCGCATTTATTAGATGTCGTGAGACTTCGCCGGGTAGAGGGTACTCTTTTATGTCATCGTACCATTCTATCATGCGTGTTGTACTAACAGATGCGATCGGAAATGTTTCGGAGGTTATTGGTTCATCGCACCTGATTACGAAGCTTGGCAAGGCATGGAACATGTCGGGCAATATATTTAACGCTAGTGTGGCTAACACATCTACGATGGTGTTATCGTTCCAAGAGACGTGTTGCACATCAATGTTTTCGAATCATTTCATTAAATGTTTCGCCAAATCACAGTATGGTTGTAAATGTTGGGCTTTGCATGTGTACATGTTTGTAACTTGGTTTAGGACCAGTTGTGAATCCCCTCTAACTACCAGGCGCGTGATGTCCGAAGCCAGTGCTGCTGTGAGATCTCTAAGGAGACCTTCGTACTCTGCCATGTTGTTAGTACAGTGAAAATTGAAGCGATAGGCAAAGGGTCGGATCTCCCCAGAGGGATAAGTGATGACAGCGGCCGCACTTCCTCCTCGAGAGGTGGATGCTCCATCGAAGTTTAAAATAGCATCGTAGTCATCAGGCACCGTGTCTATTGTGCTTATACTTTTATCTGGGAATTCAGGCTCTATGGTTGCTTGGTCATGTGTTGGTGATGCGGCCATTTGATTCGCTAGGGCTTGACCTTTGACTGATGATTGTGCTACGTAGTACAGGTTGAACTCAGCTATCATGGCCTTCCATCGGGCTATTCGACTCATTTCGTATATGTTTCCTATTATAGCACTCAGTACATTGTCTTTACAGATTATGTAAACTTGGTTACGGAAGAGGTAATGTCGTCATTTTCTTAAAGAAAAGACCAAAGCTAAGCATGACCTCTCCACGTCGTTATATTTCTTTTCATGGGCAACTAAGGCGTGGCTCAAGTAGTATACAGGGACTTCAGTTCCTTCATCTCGTTTCTGGCATAGCATAGACGCGATGGACGATTCTGAAGTGGCAAGGTAGATGTAAAACAGTTTGTTGTTTTGGGGCGGGTAAACCGTAGGCAGTCGGGCAAGTGCTATTTTGATATTTTTGAAGGCTTCCTGGCACTGCGGAGTCCATTCAAAATGGACATTTTTACGCAACAGGTGGTTCATAGGTTTTAGTTTGTCTGTTAAATTTTCTACGAAACGCCTGATGAACTGTAATCTACCTTGTAGACCTCGAAGTTCGGTAAGGTTACTGGGTGGTTTCAGGTTGGTAATGGCCTTGACCTTATCAGGGTCCACTCGTATCCCTGCTTCAGAGGCTATGAATCCAAGCATCTTGCCTGTTTTGACACCGAAGACGCATTTTTTTGGGTTAAGTCTTAGTTCATATTTTAAACAACGTTTTAAGACTAAGTCGAGGTCTTGTACGTGTTGTTCAACTGTTTTTGACTTAAACACGATGTCATCTACATAATCGTTGAGCGATCGCAGCATGTAATCACTAAAGATAAACGTCATGGCTCTTTGATAAGTGGCCCCAGCGTTCTTGAGACCAAAGGGCATCATTGTGTAACAAAAAGTTCCCCATGGGGTCATGAAGGTTGTTCGAAGTTGATGTTCAGGGTTGATGCGTATCTGGTTGTATCCCGAAAAACCATCCATAAAAGATAGTAAGGCATGTCCGACAGTCGAGTCAACGAGTTGATCGATGCTCGACAGGGGAAAGTCATCCTTTATGGTTGCTACGTTTAAATCTCGGAAGTCGATGCATAAGCGAATGCTTCCGTTTTTCTTTGGGACGATGACCATGTTGGATACCCATTTGGCGTAATCAACAGCCCGAATGAAACTAGCTTGATTACGGACGGCCAATGCCACCTCGGGTCTAACTTTTCGTGCTTTCTGTTTTATCGATCCCAGTTTGGGGTCCAAAATAATGTTGTGTTGGACAATTCTAGGATCTAGCCCAGGCATGTCCATATAAGACCAAGCGAATGCTTTCATGTTTTCCCTAAGTACGTTCTGGATGTCTTGTGCCAAGTCTGGTTGTAGTAGTGTACTTAATTTTAATATTTTGATTTCCCCATCGGGCATGGTAATGGGTGTTTCAGCTAACGGATCTTCAGTGATGTTTTCGGCCTATATGTCAAGAAATTTCGTCATGCCTCCGTAGTCGTCTGTTGTTTGCTGTGTTGAGGCTATGACCGCGTCGTCCATTAGTGGACTTGAGTTGATGAAGTTTATGTCAAAGTCCCGTGTAATGGTGCCGTATGGTCCGTTGATGGTTAACGGTGCGGTTAAGTGCTGGCAGTCCATTGAGCTTATCCCTGTCAATAAACCGAGAGTTGCATGAGCAAAGGGATTGTTCCGTGTCTTTTGACGATTTTAGACTATGTGTACGTGTATAACAGTGGATTATCGTCACACCTGGATGTATGGCAGTTTTATGCCTTACCGGGCAATGAGCGGCAGTTTAAGGCCGTACCGGGCCAATGGGCGGATGGGGAAATCGCAGTTTAAGGCCGTACCGGGCCAATGGGCGAATGGGGAAATCGCAGTTTAAGGCCGTACCGGGCCAATGGGTGTTTAGACCAGCATAAACGTGTAAAACGGGTTCTGCGGAGGAACCAAGACATAATAATCATTATTTTTTAATCAATTTTTCGTTAAATTTTATCGTTTTGGACAGATTTTGGTGAAAAATAGGCAAAAAAGGCAAAAAAGGTGAAAATGAGGCAACGGCAGCGTAAGCGGCGGTGGCGTCAGCGTCAGCGTCATCGGGCGCTATATAAAGGGAAGGGGGGTCCATTTGTTTTCTGTTTTGAAAGCGACAGCCTAGAGCGTAACCCGAGCAAGCGTACGCGTAAGCGTACAACTACTAAAGCGTAAGCGTAAACCACCATACCCTAGAGTAAGCGTAACCCGGAACCTGAGCGTAGACACCGAAGGTTGAACCTAGCGTAGACGCCAAGGCTTGAACTTCTTAACGCCAGCGTACAGTTACTCAGCGTGAACGTGGATTGCTAGCGTAGACACTCTGAAATGGGCAAGGGCAAGGAAGTAGAGGGTTAGGGGAGGAAGGGTCCTGCCTTCACCTTCGCCAAAGAGACAGAGGCCATGCTGTAGGGCTTGCCTAGGCCGAAGGTGCCGACGTGGTTCGTAACGTCCCAGAGGTAAGCCTTGATCCCTGCTTCTATTTTTTGTTTGTGCTTTCTAGCGTAGACGATCCTGGCGTATATGCCGAGCATAGCGGGTTTGCGAGGGTTTTCAGCATAGCGTAATCTGCGCAGCGTGGACGGTATTCAGTCCTAGCGTAAACATTTTTTCACATTGTTTTAGCATAAAAGTTTGTCAACGTATTTGTTATCGGCGTAAGTTCTGTTTCTTGCAACGGCGTATACGCTGAGGGTTCGTTCGGCGTATACGCCATACGCGTACAGTTGTCTTCGGCATACCACTTTCTTTCTGGCGTAAATTCTTCACGATGAACTTGAAATTGAGCGTATACGCTGAGGGTTTGCGCAACGTATACACCATTCGCGTACCGTTGGGGCGTCAGCGTAAACAGATCGCCGTCAGCGTAGACGTTGAGTTGGCTAGCGTGTACGCTGAGCTAAATTTCGTTCTTTACGCTAACTATTAGTCAGCGTATACGTTCTGCAGACAGCGTATATGCCGAACTGACCACGTTTTTTGCGCTAAGTGTAGATATTCGTATACACTCTGTGTATATCGTATGTGCTAATTCTAAATCGCTCTTAGCGCAAAGTTTGTTCAGCGTACGCTGTCTGTGGTGTATACGCTGAGCACGAATCATGGGCGTAAATCGTGGACATATACGCTGTGTACAGCGTATACGCTAGGCGTAAGTTGTGTTTTTCGAGCTATAGAGTTGGCGTATACGCTCTGTGTACAGCGTATACGCTGGGCGTAAACAGTTAGTTAAATTTTTGACTTTTTCGTCGATTTATGATGTGAACTTTCGTTTTGTCACGTTGCGATTGGTTGCAGGGACAGCAAACGCTTTCTTATTGTGGTTGAACTCGTCAGGGTTCTGACATGGGCTGGCCGCGTTGAGGATGGCGATGTGCCCCTGAATCTATTCATGGATAACAAGGTGGTCTAGTTCAGGGAAGGCACTGGCGAATTTCTGGCTTTCTTGTTAACTAATTTTGAAGTGGCTATGTGGTCATTTTTTGACGAAGTGAACGCACGAAGTGTGGTTGATGCAATACTGCCGGGGGCCGCCGAAGGTGTCGTGGTCTTCATGGAAGACATTGACGAGGGGTCGTTTGTTGATGAGGATGGCACTACCCACGGGCCCAAGTCAACCCGCCCGTTAACACGTTTGTGGGCATTGCTACCACTAGGGTTGGATTACCTCAACAATACATTGTTATAGCTGCCCGTGCACACACCCTGTTCCAGAATCCTCCTAGCACAGTGTACAGGATAACCAGGTAAGACCATTTGACTTTATTGCTTCATCGATTGTCATTTGATGTTAGTTTTTGTTTTAACATGCGTTTATTTGCAGGCCAAAGACCAACCCAGATGGGACTCTGATTGAGGATGAAGGAATAGCCCTCGCTCGCGTCGCTCTGGAGGCCTTTATGACGGGCCCCACTCTTCGCGGGGCTGTACTGGCTCAGACGAAGGGTTCAATGGTTCGTTTCCATAATCAGTTTTCCAGGGCCTTTGCGATGTGTAAGGCTAGTGGGTGGCTCCATGAAGACTGGACAAATCAGGGGCCAGTCTTTCCAGATAGCTTTGGCAGCACTTCCAGATCTGCCACTGACGGTGAGTAATAGCATGTATTAAATGCGTTAGTGGATTTGTTTCACTTTTTTGGGGTCAGGAGGTTGATGTGGTCGTTTTAACTTGCTTTAACAGTTGATGTACCTTCCGGTGGGGATCCCGTGACAACAGGCTGAACTGAGACAACTTTGTCAATGAAGTTCAGGGAGGTAGCAAAAGCGCAGAAATGGCTGCACAAGCATGCTCTACCCACCCTCACCCATTGCTTAGATGATGTAGGTCTCCTAGAACTTTTTATGACGCCAAGACCTAATGTCTCAATTGGGGAAATGATAGGGATCGTGGACTCTTTCAATGAGTCTGTCTCTCAGTACAGCACCTGGATTAAGGGTGTCAAGGTGGTGTTTCATCTGTCACCCATATTCTTTTCTAACTTATTTGGAATGCCGGCAGATGGCCTACTCGTAGTGTTGGACAGGTCTCACAAAGAGCTCCAAACGATCCGTGAACTGGAGTCTTGGCTTGGTGTGAAGAAAAGCACCAAGGGGTTCCCAATGCAGGGGAAGGCAAAGGTTGTTGAGGTGAACGAACTGTATCCCCTGTTTCGAGCACGGGTGTTTCCCAAAACCCTTTCTCAGGTACGGAGTTTTGGGGTGGAGGCGGTACGCATCATGCGTACTATTTTGGAAACTGGCTTGCGGTACAACTGGGCACAATTTTTGTTGGCGGGCCTGCATAAAGAGATAGTGTGGTTGCGCTCAAACATCGAAGCACAATAGCACTTCACTTTTGCCTTCTTCGCTGGCTATCTTTGTCGTTTTGCCGAGTTTCTTGTGGTGCATGCGGACAACAAGTTTGTCCTACGGGATCAGGGTCAACTATCCCGCCCGTGGGTCAAACACTTGTACGCGACCGCCAAGTCGCAGGATGCCCCAGAAGGTATCGATGAGTCCATGTCTGTTACCACAGGAGGATCATCTGGCAGTTCCGTCCACGCACGAGACAGTCTGGGGGTGGAGCCAACGGATGTACCTTTAACCGCTAGACAGGCTGAGCGGTTTATTAAAGAAACCATTGGCAAAGCCAAGTCAAACTTGAAAAGACCCGAACGCACCGCGGAGGAAGTTGCCGAGATAAACCAGCCACGCGTGAAGCGGATACGCTTCAAGATACCTGGTAAGCGAAGCTCATCCGCTTGTTATTGCATCGTTTTCGTTCATTTATAACCCTTACTTCAATTGCTTACGTGTCATTATTGTTTTCGATTTGATGAAGTGAGGAAGCAGGCCTTAGAAACCATCAGAGAGGAGGAGGATATGCGTACCGAGAAAAACAATGAGGAGGAAAGCCCGAAGAAGAGCCAAGGATGGGGAACGGAGCCATTAACAGAGAATACTACTGAAACTGCACCCTTAGATGACCAGGACGCTATCAACCAAATGTTCAGTAGCTTCCTCAATGGTGAATTGGATTTGGGTGATCCCCTAGAAGGTGACAAGGATCAGGGTATGTGTAACGACGGAAAACATCGGCAACTGGAAAATACAAACCGAATTTTTGGCGTACACAGTTTTAGCCACGGATCCACGCGAGGGCTATGCTAGAGAAAGTCAATCCGTGGTGCCCTAAATGGTCTTGTCGATCAGACAGGGACTTACGGGTCAGTAAAACAATGCAAAGTGCATAAAAGAAAGCGATCTGATTCGAGGAGCCGTAAAGCAAGGGGAAAACGATTGCAACGGTGATAATGCTAAACAGGATGAGTTGAGGTTGACATAAGAGAAGCTCGTAGCTTCAAGATCTGCGCTTTGACTTAAAAATGTATATTTCGTATGAGAAATTACACTGGGGGATCCCCGATTACAGGATGTGAAACAAGCACAAAACAACAAGCAAACGGTCTAAACAGAAGTTCGATCTACCTCGTGGGCTAAAGTTGAGATGCAAGGCAGGACAAGCTTTGACGTCTACCGATCAACTGTTTCTGATTGATAGAGTCTTTTCAGCAGAATGATTACTTGTCACCGGTGCTCAAAGCGAGCTGTGCTCTGCTTCGGCTGTAAGGTGATGATGTCCCCGATTGCCAAAAGTGTTGTCCTCTGTATCTCTGCTCCAAAGTGCTAAGTGCTCTGGTGCTCAGAAATATGCTTTTGCTTCTCTGATTTGGCAACCTTTGTAACTTTGTCAACTGAGGTATTTATAGGCCGCGACGCTTCATGGAAAAGGTGCAACCATGATGACGTGGGTCCGGATATTGCGGGCCCTGCTGGCATGATCATTTTAAGTCAGACTATGACTACGCACAACATGCTTGTTTGCGTGTTGTGCGTGTGAAGAGCAGGTGCATGCTTAGCGTACTTTAATTGCTTTCAGGCTGTATTACACTCATTCGCATTGCGTTGCGTTATGAGCGTAATCTGGTGTAAACAATAAGCTCAAAATTATTTTACGCTCACTACGCAACT
>MNCI01028237.1:370638-397801 GCA_015680685.1 Gnetum montanum
GATTAAAGTGTGCGGCCACTGTTGTAACAACAAAGATTCAGATCTGAAGGTGGCTAGATGGGTGTTGGGATCCCCCTCTCCATTATACTTGGTAAAATGAGGGAGGGACATCCCTGGTGGCAACGACAGCACGGGGACTGCTGGATTGATCGGATCATCCTGAAAGAAGTCCATGATCTGAATGGTATCAGATCCAGCGGTCTTGAGGCGTCGAACCTCTTCGGTAAGCGTCTGGATAAGCTGGAAAGCTTGATCTAGACTTGTTAACGGGGGTGTCTGTGCAGCAGGCATAGGAGGTTGGACTGGGCGGGCAGCCCTAGGAAACTGAAATGTAGGAGGTGGTTGGCTAACCGCTAGTGGAGCAGGCTCGGGGGCCTGCGAAGACCACCATCCACCGGTCTGAGACGAGAGGTTAACTGTTGCCTGCTGCGTAGGATAGTGGTAAGTATATTGAGGAAACACCTGCGAAAGTTGCGCCGCAAGTGTGACCAAAGGCTGTGTACCGTACACCGCAAACGGGTGGTGTTGTGTAGCAGGGTTGATCCATTGACTTGTTGCAGGGTATTGAATAAAGGTCTGTTGTGGTATGGCTGCAGTATTTTGCTGAGCTGGTGGGGGCAGGAACATTTGTGCTGAATGAGTTGTTGGTACAGTGTGAGCTTGTACCTGACGGATGAAATGAGGCGTGGCGGTTGCCGGGACCACCGCCGAAATACTAATGACCTATTGGGATGGATCCACCTCCGCGTTATGTTGCGGTTGTTGTGCTTGCAACCCAGACGGCTGCGCGTTGGCTTGTGGAAATACAGGGATCTGCGCCTGCGCGGTCGCGGCTGGGTCAAGAGAGGTTGCCTCTCCGTCAAAAGGGAACAACAGATTTACTTGTGTGTGGGGCATCAGAGTATGGAACGAATGCTCCGACAGGCCACGAATTCGTCCTCTGCCTCTTCCCCATGCTGAGGCTCCACCACGGGTTGTGAAGTTTGGCCTTTGGCCATGACCAACTGTGCGATCAATTCGTGGTATTGGTCAGTCAAGGGGATTATATCGTAGGCCGTTGGCTTAAAATCATAGCCCCCCCGATGGAGCACCTTAAAGTTTCGCTTCGCCTCCAGCTCGGCTCGGCTAAGAGCCAGCCTTGCCTGGATCTCAACGCATATGAAATTGTATTCTTCAGGGGTTATAACCGTGAAGATAGGCTCTTTCCCCTGAAGTCTCAATGAACGGCGCAATGGTCCTTGAGGTCCCGTTGCACCAGAAGCGGGTCCTATGACCACCGTACGATTCACAGGCGCAACACCCAGATCGGTAGCGACCATGGCGGTTGTGTTTGAGTAAAAAGAATCCATTGATCAATGAAGTCGAGAGTAACTGATAATCGGATCTAAAAGCAAATGGCTGGCAACAAAAAGCATAAAAGGCTTTCTACCCTGTAGGATTTCAAAGAAATCGTCCTTGCGACCGATCTACACCACACGATTGACCGTAGACTTTCCTAGAGGTATTACGTCTATGGTTTAGGGTATGGATCTCTAACAGGGCTACCGGAAATATTCAGATCGGAGCCTGAAGGCCCTCCTTCTAGCGCCAGAAAACTGTAGCGACGGAAAACGTCGGCAGCTGGAAAATACCGACCAAATTTCCGGCGTACACAGTTTTAGCCACGGATCCACGCGAGGGCTATGCTGGAGAAAGCGAATCCGTGGTGCCCTGAACGGTCTTGTCGATCAGACAGGGACTTACGGGTCAGTAAAACAATGCAAAGTGCCTAAAAGAAAGCGATCTGATTCGAGGAGCCGTAAAGCAAGGGGAAAACGATTGCAACGGTGATAATGCTAAACACGATGAGAGGAGGTTGACATAAGAGAAGCTCGTAGCTTCAAGATCTGCGCTTTGACTTAAAAATGTATATTTCGTATGAGAAATTACACTGGGGGATCCCCGATTACAGGATGTGAAACAAGCACAAAACAACAAGCAAACGGTCTAAACGGAAGTCCGATCTACCTCGTGGACTAAAGCTGAGATGCAAGGCAGGACAAGCTTTGATGTCTACCGATCAACTTTTTCTGATTGATAAAGTCTTTTCAGCAGAACGATTACTCCTGTCACCGGTGCTCAAAGCGAACTGTGCTCTGCTTCGGCTATAAGGTGATGATGTCCCCGATTGCCAAAAGTGTTGTCCTCTGTATCTCTGCTCCAAAGTGCTAAGTGCTCTGGTGCTCAGAAATATGCTTTTGCTTCTCTGATTTTCCAACCTTTGTAACTTTGTCAACTGAGGTATTTATAGGCCGCGACGCTTCATGGAAAAGGCGCAACCCTGATGACGTGGGTCCGGATATTGCGGGCCCTGCTGGCATGATCATTTTAAGTCAAACTGTGACTACGCACAACACGCTTGTTTGCATGTTGTGCGTGTGCAGAGCAGGTGCTTGCTGAGCGTACTTTAATTGCTTTCAGGCTGTATTACACTCATTCGCATTGCGTTGCGTTCTGAGCGTAATCTGGTGTAAACAATAAGCTCAAAATTGTTTTACGCTCACTACGCAACTGCGCGTAACAAAGCGTAAATAATGTGCAACTTACGCTCACTACGCAGCGGCGCGTGGTGAAGCGTAAACAATGTATAAGTTACGCTCACTACGCAACTACGCGTAATGAAGCGTAAACAATGTATAACTTGAATGATAACATACGCAATGGTACGCACTGCCGCGTAACGAGCGTAAAGACAAGTTAATCATGCGCCACGAGAAAAAGCGTCAAACTGTTGCACTTCTCTAGACTCTGCCTTTGACTATTTTGGAGCTTATTACGCTCATTACGCTATCGTGCGTAATAGAGCGTAAACTTGTCCTGGAACAAAGCTGCTGCGTGCTCTCGCTTGAATTTTTCTTGAGGCCGGCTCATAATTTTCACGGTGTTTCAGTATGTCTTCACTTTTAGTTGGTTTTTATTATATTAATTGTGGCTCCTACTTGTTCTATTTTCTATATTTATTTTCATGTTTTTGGCTTAGATGAAGGCAGCGATACCAGGACGGTACGGTTGGACGTTCCCATGAAGACAGCTCCCCCTGAAGGGAACGCTGAGGTTAGTTCTTCCCGTACCCGTCAACCGCTTATTTGGTCAGAGATGCCAAATAAGTCAGATTTTGTGGATGGGATCATGGAAGAAGTCGTTGAACATCTCCAGAAAATCCATCCTGATATAGGTATGGATCATTCAAAGGTTAGGAGCTTCGTGTCTTACGTGTACCATTTTAATGTTCGTGTTCTCTACGTGGGTAGGTGTTAAACTAAGATGGGATCCCTCTGAGGGCATCAGTATGGAAAGCCTAACTATACTCTCCCTAGAAGTAGAACAGGTACCAAGGCCTGTTTATGAAGGGGTTGCAGAAAGCCTTGCACACAATGCCAAGTCGTTGTGGACTTGTAGGCGTTCTGTTGAACAGTTGTGGCTACAAGTATAGGCAAAGGAAAAGGAAGTCTCTGCTGTAACAGAGGAGCGTGACGATTTAAAGGCTCGATATGAATTTGCCGCTGCTAGACTAAGTGGAGATCATTCTTGGCGAACCTCGAAGATTACGTACACCAGGTATTGGAACCTTCTGAACCGTCATGCGTCACTGACTCGGAGAATAGCGGAATGCAAAGCTCAAATTGATCTCCTGAACCTTAAGTGTCAAGATTGGAAGGCTTTCGCTTCCAAGGTTTGCAAGTGGGGTCAGGATGAGAAGAACCATAAACATCAGTACAAGTCGCTGAAAGAGGTATCTATTGAAAAGCGGCAACTGGAGATGTTTGTGGAGGGTTTGGGTTTGCGTTCCGCCTTCGATACCTTTGCCCAAAACACAACTGTGGAAGTGGAATCGCCTAAGAGGGTCATCACAACTACTTCTGGGGAGGTGTCGGTAGGTGAATTTCCTCTGAAACACCCTACCTGGTCAACGGTCGACAAAGGCAAGGCTTTGGCAAACGTTGACTTAGGCCTGGACAGAACAGATTGGGCCAGCGTTCCAGACGAAGAAATCCTTTGTCGGCTGGAGTTCGGCTTAGGGGGATCCCCTATAGTAAACGTTTTGTCTTTATGAAGTTAATTTATTGGATAATGTTTAAAATGTCTAGGATCTGCTTATTTTGTGTTGGTTGTTTGTTTTTGGTGTTCTCAGCATGAGGGTGGCGATGATACTCACGAGGCTGGCCCCAATGGAGCAGGGGCCCCTGACACTGGTGGTTCTAAAGGAGATGATCCTCCTGTCACGGACACTTAGTGTTTTTGTATTTTTTGTGGTTTTTGTTGTTTGCACAGGAATTGTAATTGAAAAATGTTGAACACACAGGAACGATTGTAAAATGTGGCATGAATAAAATATTTTTTGTTTTGTTTTCAAGTTGTTTGCACACACGACATGATACTAAAATATTTTTGGGTTCACTTTTCTGTTTAAATGCAATGCACAGAAGTAATGATAAGCGATATGTAAACAGGAGAACAAGATTTGCACTAGTTTAAGGCCATTTTGGGCCCCAATGCATAGTTTAAGGCCATTTCAGGCCCCAATGTGTAGTTTAAGGCCATTTCAGGCCCCAGTGCGGACGCGTAATATGTCATGGCGGATATTTCGTAGTTGACTGACCATTTCTGATCATGGCTAGTTTAACGTCATTGCGGACATGATAGTTTAACATCTTTCTGGTGTTGTAAATTTTTTTGTTTTTTGCTGTTTATTATTATTTCTTTGTGTTTTTTGGGTTTTATCGTAGTTTAGCGTCATTTCGTACGAGTTATAGTTTAACGTCGTTTTGGACTGTTCGTAGTTTAGCGTCGTTCCGGACGTTGGCGTGGCATTTCATTTTAGTTGTTTCTTGATTTTCTTCATTTTTTTGTCAGGGAGTGTATCAACTGGTATGATTTTGTATTCTCCGTCTCCTTCGCTGATCACGCTGAATGGCAATTCAGTCTAGGAGACGTCCGTTAGAATGTTTTCGGTATCAATACTTTTAGGTGCTTCGATGTCAGTCGTTGTTTCTGTGTTGTTTTTTTCATGAGGTGACGCGTGTACAGTGTTAAACATAGGTATTTCGGCTTCAGGCTCTTGTCCCGTATTCGAAGGTTCACTACCCACTAGTTGCGTTTCGTTTGAGTCCTTTTGACCAGGCTTGTCGAGTTCAACCTCGAAGCCTCGGTCCTCGTCTGTGTGCGATGAAATGAGGGGAGAGGCTGCTTCCCCATGTATGATGATTTCACCACCCTCGTCGGGTAGGCGAATCTCCTAATGTATAGGGGAGGACACAGCTCTCAGTTGGACCAACCAGGGTCTTCCTAGTATTAGGTTGAATCCTAGCATTTCATCGACAACGAGGAAGTCAGCGAATGTGGGGAACTGGTCTCCCGCTACGAAGTCTAGGGTTATCGTGCCTTTGACTAATACGCGCGACCCGCTGAAGGACTTTAAGCATGTGGTTGTCGTAGGTTTGATTAGGTCAGTGAGCCCCAGTTGTTCAATGATAGGATATGGTACAACGTTGGTAGCTGCCCCATCATCTACATGTACCCTATGTATTTTGAATTGGTTTACATGTATAGTTATGAACATAGGGATTGTTGTTGCCTCGCTTGTCTTCTTGTCTACTTTGATGTTCTCATCATGGAAGCTCAAGGGCTTAGGAACGGCACCGTGAGATGGATACATTACGGCATGGATAGCCAGTTCGCTCAGAGGCAAGTTCTCGTTAACTGGGATTGACGTGAGCATGCGTACTAGAGCTTCTCGATGAGTCTGGGACATTAGTACCAAGTCATACAGGCTTAACGAGGTGTTTTTCTATTTTAGGGCATGAGTAACTTATGTCAGGGCAGTTGCAAAATCTCTACTGTCAGGGACGTTTTTATTAGTAGTGACTGGGTCCATTGGACCCAATAATTTTATTTCGCATTTTGCTGGTTTGTCGTTATTGTTAGGACCTGCCGTTTTATACGTTTCTTGTGTTTCGGATGACTCACCGTTGCCGTCCGTGTTCAGTCAACCGTTGGATGATGACATGGGCATAGAGTTAAGTGGAGTTGGTTTGGGTGGCCCCATGGCTAGCCGTTGGCATTCCTTTTCCATGCGCTCACGTGTAAGCCTATCTTCTAGGCCTTCTCATGTGTTACGCGGAGGTGGAATTGGCCTCGGAGCCTAGGATTGCCCTGGGACCTTTACTACGTATGGAGCCGGATGGGGCTGCGGGTGGACGGTGGGATATGATTGGGCAGGAATCTATCCACGTACCCTGATGACATACGGGGTTGGTCTTGGTGGAAGTTGGACCTCCATCGTTGCAATGGCGGGTGGTACTCAGACTACGAAAGGGGTAGGCCGAGCATGAAGGGTCGGTGTATCCGTGGGATTGACCGGAGGGATGCGCACGACGGATGGGTTTTGGCGCATCGTGATGTTGGGGGTGGGCACGGTCGGGGGCACTCGGACTACATATGGCCACCACGGGGTGTGGGATGGTTGAGATGCAGGTGCGGACACAGCGGGAGGAATCTGAACTACAAACGGCTTGCCAAGTGTTTCCTACTTATTTTCGGGGTAGATGGTGTTGATGCGGGGTGTGTTGGAGTCATCGTCACAATAGATTGCGTCAATTACGTACGCTGCCTCTTTAGTATTCAGGGGGTCTTTGTACACCCCCATGGTTTGATTTTGCGGTTGGACGGGGTTAGCCCCGTCAAAAGTGATTTTGCCATCATCAATCATCCGCTGGATATCCTGTTTCATGGTGAAGCAGTAATCCATTCCGTGCCCGTTGCGTTGATGGTAGTCGCAGAAGCGATCCATCCTAAATCCTTTGGGCACGGGTGACTATTCCGGCGTTGCTAGGCTCGAGTTCTGTATGAGTTGGCAGAATCGTTCATGCCTTTGGATGGCCGCAGGGGATAATTGCTTATATTGCATCAACCCAGCCTTTAAGAGTTGGTCAAAGAGCTGAGATGGTTTCATCGGTAAAGACGTGTACTGAGAGGGTTCTTTCCTCTCGAAATTACACGCACGGTTCGTCGGGTTCTGTGATGATGACTCTAGGGTTGTTGTGGGAGCAGGCTGATAGTAGTTAGTGGTGGTTGTGGGTGGTCTTTGTTGATGTGTGGTGTTCGTTTGCTGGGTTCCCGCTATTGCTGCTATAGTTGTCTTGGCCTTCTCTTTATCCTTTTTAGTATGTTGATTTTTGAAGGCCAAGTATGCCGGGTCATGGCTGTTTTGAGCCGCTTCCTCTATGTTTCTGATCTGTAAAAATGCCTGATTCACATCATGTGCATTGAGGTAATAAAGTTTGGACTTAAAGAAATCGTTGACAGCCCCCTTCAGAATTGTAAGCAAATAGGATGGAGAGATTGGTTCATGCAGCTCGTTGACAGCCGCACTCCATCTCTGAATAAACTTCTACGCAGGTTCAAGTGGTGCGTGCTTGATCTGCATGAGGCTATCCAGCGTGGCCTTGGGTTTCAAGTTGTACTTGAACCGGGTCACAAACTGGCATAAAAGATTGTCCAAAGAGAAAATAGAGTTCCTAGGCAAGGCCCGGTACCAGTCGAGTGCTCTCCCTACGAGGGACATGGGAAATACTCGGAGGACGGAGTGGGGCCAAGCCTAGAGCAGCGCGCATTCTAGCCGGAATGTTATAAGGTGCGCGTTGGGATCGGTCTCCCTGTTGTACCTGGTTAATGTTGGTAGGGGGACACCTTTGGGCAGGGTCAGAGGCGGGACAGAGGAGCTGATAGGGTCATCATTGTAGAAATCCACATCCTTTAACTCTCCCTCAGTGGCCGTTTTGAGGCGTTTTACCTCTTCAGTAAGCTCTTGCATTATCTTTTTGGCGTCCACCCAGACTTGGGCACTCGGTGACGCGACGGCTTGGGGTTGCGGTATACTGTACAAGCTAGATTATTGCGTGTTAGGTTGAAGGGCTGAAAGTTGCATGGTCGGTGGTTGGGCTTGCGAAAAATTCACAATGGGCGATGCTAAGGATGACACGTTGTAGGGAAAATGTTGTTTTTGTTGTTGCTGCAGCTGGGGTTGTGCTTGGGACATATTTTCTAGTGGGACTATGTGGGGTGGTGTATGGGGATGGGGGACTTGGTGCAACGGTGCTTCCCTTGCTGGCCATTGCCCCGCCATGTTATGGGCAGGGACTCCCTGTTGGGTCACGGCTGTTTGGGGAACTATATGTGCTTGGACGTGTGGTATGAAGTGGGCGGATGTGGATGCCGGAATCACGTGTGGCGTCCCTATGACCCTTGGTGGGAGTGTTGCCCCCAGGTTATCAAAAGTTGGCGGAACGTGTGAGAATGGGCCCACAGCGGCAGTAGGGATGACCGCGAGTGGGAAGGTGTTGGGTTGGGGATCACTCGGAAGAGGGACGTGGACTAGTGTCGTTGTTTCCGGCGGTAGCTGTTGAGCCTGGACGAATCTAAAGTGTTGCAAGGGCATGAGTTCCCCTGTGCTAGGATGGAAGATGGGGTTGACTTGTGCTTGAGGGCTTAAGGTATGGTACAACTCTCCTTGCTCGGATTGAGCGGCAAATCCATCCTCATCCTCTGGTTGGGGCATCAGTACGGGCTGGTCCAACGAATTGTTCCTTTGAAGGAGGAGTTGTGTGATGAGTTCCGAATATTGTTCAGGAACACGAATTAGGTCGTACGGGGAAGAGATGAATTCTCGTCCCCCCCTGTAATACAGCTCAAACTACCTCTTCACCTCCAGTTCAGCTTGATCAACAGCCGGGTCAGCTTGTATCTTAATACAGATAAAGTTGTACTGGTCCTGGGTAATGATGTTAGAGGCTGGGTCCCTCCCTTGTAGCCTTAGGGATCGACGGGGACCCGCTATGGGTTGCATTCCTGGGTGTTGTGCGACGGGCTGTTGGCCAGCTATGGTGTCCATGGCGGTGGTCTGGACGGTGAGAGCGGTGTTGTTTGAAGGGTTCATGATGCTACGTCACGGATAGGAGTAAGTCTGGAAAGGCTGAGTTGTTCTGTAATGTAGCGTGCAGTGTATACGCTTCAAAGGACAACGTATGGTATCAGCGTATACAGCGTCTACAACGTGTGCAGTGTATACAGCGTATATGGGTAGCGTAGACGCTGGAAAGCGTATAAGGCGCAGGATGGGTCAGCGTAAAGTGGGACAGCGTAAAATAAGAGCGTAAGACAGGGAGTAGCGTATGGCGTAAAGGAGGTGATCAGCGTAACACAAGAATGTAAGATAAGCTGCAACGTAGAGGACCACTTAGCATAAAACTGGTGTTTAGCATAAAAAAGACGAATGTGACAAACTCAGCGTAAACACAAGCTCAGCATAAAACAGGCCAGAGCGTAAAACAGAAGATAGCGCGAAACAGGTGAGCGTACAATGGGTTGCAGCATAAACAATTTGTAGTGTAAAATGCACAGCGTAAACAGTTCACAGTATGAAACGAGCTCAGCGTAAAGGCCGACTCCGGCATAAATACAGGCGCGTAAAACAAGTTGCAGCGTTAATAGTAGAGTGTAAAACAGATGAACGTAAAACAAAGATGTAGGAGAGCAGGTTTTTAAGAACGTAAACGCTGTGCAGCGTATACGCTGGACAATTGCGGGTTGGGTTTTCGGACCGGACAGCGTAAATGCTGGGGAAGTTAGGGCAGCGTACCGTTAGCGGCGTAGACGCTTAACAGCGTATACGATGGGAGTTGCGGGTAAGGGTTTTAAGGAGGCCCTCCTTCTAGCGCCAATTTCTGTACCGCCTGAAATCGTCGGTCTCTGGCTGGAAGGGAAAACAGAGGCCGTGGGATCGCAGGACAGGTACAGAAGACCCTGCCTTCGCCTGAGGACGAGCTGGAATGCAACGGAGGAATTGTACCTTGCGTGGTCCGCACGCGGATCAGACAAGTATTTCCCCGCGTGTACGCAAAATTCTATAAAATGGGTTATGCGTAAACGGCATGCAGGCGTAAACAGCAAAAACAGTGTGACACGTAAACGGATGCAAACGAAGCGCGAGCGTAAACAGACGTAAACGAGGCGTGGGCCAAATTGACGTAAAACTGTGAAAGAACTTGCAGCAAATGAAAGGATGGAATTACAGAGTCAGAGTATAGTGCACCGGTCTAACGCAGTTGTGGGAGCACAAGGCGGACAAAAAGCCCCGGCGTACACGGAGGTGACTCGGTCGGTTTGCAGGGCGAGCGGAGTGTAAGAGACTAGATCTGCAGCGTGCCGGGCTTCCCAGCGTAAGAAGGTTTTCTGCTCTTTTGCGTAGCGTAAATGTTCTCTTGTGTGCTCCGGGATTTTGCGAACCGTCTGGTGAAGTGGAAAAATGGGGGTTTTATACAGGTTTTTACGCTAGACTCGGGATGGGAGACACGTGGCGCGTTGACCGGGTGCATACAATTTACAAATGTACAAAGTATTACAAATGTCAGGCGTATACGCTAGGCGTATACGCTGTGTGAGACGGGCGTATACACTGGGCGTATACGCTGAATGAGGCAGGCGTATGAATGTGGGTGGTTTGCTTGGCGTATACGCTGACGATGCTGGGCGTATACGCTGGAGGCTACCACTTGCTTCAATCCTTGCTCTTCGGTGTTATCTTCATGCTATCATTGGAGACCTTGTCGTCGAGCGTGTGCATCTGCAGTACTTGGGCGTGTACGCCAGAGAGCCGGGCGTATACGCTGGGCGTATATGCTGTATGCTGGGCGTATATGCTGTATGTTGGGCATATACGCTGGACATATACACTGTATGTGTGATCTTGGCGTATACGCTGGAGTGTATACGCTGGCACCATGTACTTAGCAAAAACTAAGTGTTGCGATCATGTAGCCGGCGTCGTTCGTGAGTTCCAGGGTCTTGTTTGCTATCGGACAAGTACTAGGCTCTGAATGTTGTGGTGTTTCACTGACCTCGAGAGCTACAATTGTTGAGGGACTGTTGTGGCGGCAGCTCCGAGGGATCAGTAGTATGCCGTTCGGCACATCTGAGGAATCAGTGGAATGTTGAGAGGGTAGCGACGTTGTGTCTGTTCCAACGTCCTATCCATTCTATCTGATGGGGATGTCTGTAGGAATGGTCAGGCCCACTTATTTCATAGATGGTTTGTTGGCAGATTCCAGTTTTAGGGCCTAGTAGACTGTCATTGCTGGTTTTAAGTCCCAGTAGACCATGGTCTTGGTTTAAAGTCTAGGCAGACCGAAGTGTGCTAGTTTTACATCGTAGTGGACAGTGGAAGAGCTAGTTTATCGTCCTAGTGGACCGTGTTATGGGTGTTAGTTTGGTGGCATGACCCAAGGACAAGTCTATGTTAGTTTAACGTCTCAGTAGACGGATGCTTACCTTGCCAATTTTACATTGTGGCGGATGGTTCAAAGCTTTGCTAGTTTAACGTCGTGGCGAATGCATGCAAAAAATGCCAATTTTACATTCTGGCATTCCTTCTGCACTTAAAGAAAATATTTGTGTCACTTGAATGACAGGATCTATACATTTTATCATTAAATCAAACAAGGTGGCACAAAAATGTGGTGGCACGTTTAAAGCTAGCGTAGCTAGTGCATCAGCTATGGTGTTCTCGCTACGCAACATGTGTCAGATGTCAGTTGTTGTAAACTATTTCAGAAGATCTTTAGCCATATCATAATAGGATTGCATATGCAAAGCTTTGCAGGCATAGACTTCTGTGATTTGATTGACAATGAGCATCGAATTGCCTCGGATTACCAGGTGTTGAACGTTCAGTTCTCTGGTTGCTAAGAGTCCCCTGAGGAGCCCCTAGTATTCTACCATGTTTTTCGTACAGGGAAACGTTAGGCGGTAAGCCAATGGGTGAACATCCTTAGAGGAAAGCGTGATGACGGTGATGGCACTACTGCCTCTAGTAGTTGAAGCTCCATCAAAGTGTAATGTTGCTTCAAGGCCTATTGATGTAAGGCTTAAACTATGTACATGTTCATCTAGAAATTCAAGCTCTATCGTCGCCTGATTGTTAATAGGTGATGCTACAAGTTGGTCAGCTATCACTTGGCCTTTCATAGAAAATTGGCCAACGTAGTGTAAGTCAAACTCTGCTGTGATGGCTTTCCATCGGGCTATCCTACTACTCTCGTATAAATTATTCCTGATGGCCCGTAGAATGTTGTTCTTACAAATTATGTTAACTTGGTTGCAAAAAAGATAGTGTCTAAATTTCTTGAGCGCGAGAACCAATGCCAAGCAATTACGCTCTACTTCATTGTACCTTGTTTCATATGCAAATAGAGCATGACTTAGATAATAGATAGGGATTTCTGACCCATCATCCCTCTTTTGACACAACAATGCAGCTATGGACACATCTAGACTTACCAGGTAGAAATAGAAAGGATGATCCCTTTGTGACGGGAAAACCATTGGCAAGTGTAATAGCTCCTTCTTTAAGTCGTCAAAAGCACGCTGGTAGTCTTCGGTCCACTCAAAGTTAACTCCCTTCTTGAGAAAATGTTGCATAGNTGTAGCTATGGATGTATCTGAACTTGCCAAGTAGATGTAGAAAGGACGATCCCTTTGTGTGGGAAAACCATTGGCAAATTTAATAGCTCTTTCTTTAAGTCATCAAAAGCACGTTGACAATCCTTGGTCCATTCGAAGTTAACCCCCTTCTTGAGCAGATGCTGCATGGGGTGTAACTTATCTGTCAACTTCGAGATGAACCTTCTAATAAATTTTAACCTACCTTGCAACCCACGTAGTTCTTTGAGGTTTGTAGGTAGTCCCAGGTTAACGATGGCCCTAACTTTGTCAGGGCTGACTCGTATGCCAGCCTCCAATACTACAAACCCCAACATGTGTCCGATTTAAACTCTGAACACACATTTTCTTGGGTTGAGTCATAGGTCGTGCCTGAGACATCGTTTAAGGATTAACTCTAAGTCCTCTGGATGATCTACTAACTTCTTATATTTAATAGCTATGTCGTCTATGTAGTCATTCAATCTCTCTAAGAGATAATCGCTAAAGATATACGTCATCACACATTGATAAGTCACTCCAACGTTTTTTAGCCCAAAAGGCATCATGGTATAACAGAAAGCTCACCAGGGGGTCATGAAAGTTGTAGTCAGTTGATTTTATAGGTTGATACGGATTTGATTGTATCTTGAAAACCCATCCATAAAGGATAGCAAAGCATGTCTAGCTATTGTATCGATAAGTTGGTCAATACTCGGTAATGGAAAATTGTCTTTAACCGTTGCCTTATTTACATCACGGAAGTCTATATACATGCGTATTCCTCCCATTTTCTTAGAAACGATAATGATATTTGACACCCAATCCAAGTAATCAACCGCGCGGATGAAACCAGCTTGAGATAGCTTAGTAATTTCATCACGCACTACCAACGTGATTTTTGGCTTAATCTCCCATGCTCTCTGTCTAACCGCTTTAATATGCAGGTCTAACACAATGTTCTGTTGTATTAGTCATGGTTCTAAACTCAGCATATCTGTGTACAACCATGCGAACACTACAATGTTATCTTGGAGAACTTGAGATATGTCATTCTACATTTGTTGGTCAAGGAGAGAACTGACCTTCCAAGTTTTGTTTTCTCCTTTGTGTGTAACCACAGAGACTTTAGGGAGGGGATCCTCAGTTACATCACCAGCCTCCAGGTCTAGGGTTTGGGCCAAATGTTCTGGCCAGGCTAGAGATACTTCTAAGGCTGCTATGGTTATGTCACAGAAGGAGGCATTAGTTCCTATCATTGCAAGATTAGGTTGTCTAAAGGTTTCCCCACATGGGTCTGTTAGGGCTAGGGGTGCAAGTAAAGCTTCATCCATTTGCAAATCGACCTGTAAAACCGCCAAGAAAGGAATTAGTTAAGTCATTTTTATCAACATGGTGGAATGATATAAGGCTTTAGGGGTACGTGTCAAAAGGTTGCTAGTTTAAGGTCTTAGCGAACCGTTACAATATACAAAGTTTGTAAGAAAATAACAATCCAGGTTTCCTAGGTGCTAGCATAAAGTCCTCGCGGTCTATGGCTAAAAGTATAACATGGTGTGTCTAGTATGGCAAAGCAGCTAGTTTAGGATCTTTGCAAACTGTAGTTAATGTAACCAAATTATAAGATAATAAGCTATGCATTAGTTTAGGGTCTTTTCGGACCGTAGTTAATGTGACATCTACAGGATTAATGGCACGATCTTTACACTTCATGTCAAACTGACATTACTACACTTCAAGAAGGTTCTGCGCTGATCGGACATGAAAACAACAAGTTTTCCCCATCATGCTTATAAGTAGATGGTTCATCCTCGAGGTAAACTGCAAGCGTAACGAAGCTGAGTTAGGCTAAAGCAGAAGGAAAGTGTAAGTTGACGATTTCGTAAAGGTTATCCAGGCATAATAATGGCACCGAAGACTAAACACAAACACGCCAAGTTGACCAAGATCGATGAAGTACAGGAAATTTTGGGGCGAATTTTGAAGGTGCTAGTCGAAACTCAGGAGGCTACTCCACTCGCTCAGTAAGTCATCCTTCACCTTCCTTATGTGATATATGTGTTGGGTCATTTTCCCTGTCATTGCTCTATAATTTATTTTGTTTCAAAAATGTGCACTACGTTGTGTGTCGATACCTACCTATGTTAATCACGCTATGGGAGTTTGTAACATTACCCCTATCGCCGTTGTCAGAGACAGACCTTGCACTGTCACAAGGGTTTGATTGATTGTGGGTAATGTTGTACAAATGCAACATGTAACTAGTTAGGAGTCTAGCTGTTGTACCCTTACGTAGTACAAGAGGGGTTTCGTTGTCTTACCCATAATGGTCACATGTTACGCTAGGGAAATATGTCGTATTACCTTTATCACCATTGTCATAGATAGATCTTGCACCATTGCAAGGTTTTGAGTGATTTTGGTAGTGCATCTCTACTGTGACATGAGATTTTCTAGGAGTCAAGGTAGTGAGAACCTCAATGTTGCGTAACAGATTATTGTGAGCTTTTTCGATTTATTTTGGTGTTGTTAGCATGTCTAAACTATTTTCTAATGGTAATGTGTTTTATTGTAAAGGTTCATGCTAAAGCCCGTCCTGATCATTCTGGACATTGTGGGCATTCTATGTTGTCTAAATGTCCCCGTGGCCAACGTTCCTCCTCCCCATGCTTGTGTAGGGGGAGAGATGGTTTGGTTCCAAATGGACGCACGAGAGTTCATGCAATTTTTGTTCCGTAACTTTAGCATAATTGTTTGGTCACATTTGTCAGCCGAGACGACCAACGTCATTCTAGAAACACTACTGGTCGGATTGACACAGAGCATCTTAACATTTCTGGTGGAAGGGTCAATCGAGGCTGTAGGTGGGAGGGATCATGAACAGCGCGTCAATGGTTTAACATGCTCATCCTGTATCTAGGAGATGCCTAGGTTTAATTGTTATCATGCCTATAATATGTTGTTTGTAGCTCGTCATCTCATCACCTATTTTCAGACCCAACTTAGCACTATGTATTATGCCGGTAGGTAAGTGCTGTCAAGGTGTTATGATTTGTTAACTGCTATCTGATTTTGTGTTAGATGTAAACAGTTTTCTACATTCTATGGCATAGGTTCTTTATCAATGTGGGAGGTCTCCAGGGTGATACAGACATGTTATCTATGGCCGAAACAACCATAAAAGAATTCACTTCGATTAGCAACATGCGTGCTGGTGTCTTGGGACAACTAGGATTTAAAATCCAACACTACCCTATCCGATATGCCAAATTCTTTGTCAAGTGTAGAGACTCTACTTGGCTGGATAGGGAGTGGACTTTGGACCATCCCATCACCGTTGAAGACATGCAAGTGAAACTCCCACTATTTCCCTTACCTTTTGGACGTGGTACGTTACGCTACGCTAATCAACTATATGACCCTATGGAATGAAAATAGTGTTTAGGATTTTATTATTTTGTTGTTTTGTCTAACTTGCTTTTTTTTTGCTTTTATGTTTATAGTTAAAGAATCGTGGGAGGTCACAGTGATAGCCTCTAGGCGTGACGTAGCCACCATCTTCTTTCGCTACAGTGATATAAATGAGGTGCAACGTTGGCTTTGCCACGGAGCGGCTCCTGCTGCCATACCCAATAACCTCCAGGAAGTTGAACTGATGGAGCTATTTCTAGCTGTAACTCCTGATGTCCCAGTAGCCGAAATGATGTTCCTAGTTGACTCCTTCAGTGAACAAGCTGAGCATTTTCACATGCGCGTGAGTAACATACGCATGAGTTTTGATATTAATGCTCAACTGTTCGCTGACTTTTTTGGTGTTCCTTGTAATGGCCTCCCCATGGAAGAGAGATCCAAAATGAGTTCTAAACATCATAAGGACATGGAGGAGTGTCTAGGGGATAAGAAATAGCCAAAAGACATCTATGCTGAAAAGATCCAGCTAGAGGTGGTTGGCAACATTTACCCCCTCTTCCGTGCTCATGCCTTCCCCAAGCTACTCTCCCAAGGAAAAATCCTTGGAATAGAGCAGGCTTGGATCATGCGGGAGGTTATGGAAGAGGGAACACAATACAACTGGGTCAAGCACCTTGCTAAAGGCTTGTAGGCTGAAATCATCAAGCTTCGCAAGAAGCTTAAGTCTCGTTTCAACATGCATTTTGCTTTCTTCATAGCTTGTTTGTGACATTTTGCCAAATTCTTGGTGGTTCACAAGGATGGAGTTTGGGTGTAGCAAGATCATAACTAGATCTCCAAACCATGGGTTTTCCAGGTCTTCTGCATTGTCCGATCCCAAGATCCTCCTAAAGGTATAGGGGAGTCATTTTCACTAATGACTAGGAATCGAGTGGTGCCTCCACTCCAAGGCTGAGACAACGTGGGTGGAGCACCCCCTTCTAACATCGATAGTGTGTCGAGGGGGAAGTTTCTGGCAGTAGAGATAGTAGCCTCATCGATTTAGCGGACAAAGCATTGTTCGACCGTGGATTCTTGCGGCCCGACTGGTGAAGAGGGGAGGAAACTGCACATTAAGTTTCACAGGAGCCATCCCCTGGCTGGTAAGTAGAGTAATGCGTGATTAGTTTATGTATATTATGCTACGTATAGACATCATTTCATCATGTAGCACTCATGGGAAGTGAGCAAAGTTTTGCTAACTGTGATGCATTCTATAGGAAAAGGGAAAAATGTGGAGGGAATGATCCCTGAAACAGGGGTCATAGTCTTGTGGGATGGGGATGGGACCCTAGTTTTGGAAAACGAGGCCCATGTTGACAATGTGGGCAGTATACAGGCTCCTATGCCTGAAGGGAAGACGAGCGTAGAAGATGCTGCGGCCCTTTTAGATGGGCTGGAAAGGGAGGATGTGTTAGAAAGGGAAGAGTGGTTCATCATTGGTGAGTTTGACCACTTGCATGATTTTTCTTCAATGGGAAATCCTCCTGCTATTACCCTTGAGGGTTTACTAGATAGGAGCTTTGCGTTATTATAGTGTATCAAATTTTTCCTTCGTCTACTGTGTTATGTTTAACCCATTTTGTTTTGCGTAGTAGGCACTTCTAATAATAGTGGTGTATCTTCATCAGCAACCCCTATTCAACGTTGGGCTGAGGCCCCTAAAAAATTTGCCTACATCGACAGAATTATCAATGAAATGATCAATCGCTTGGAGCGAATCGATCCTGAGATTGGTATGTCACTGTTGTTACACAGGGATTGTTGAATTATCATATTGTATCATCCTGTCGCGTCTAATTGTTATTTTCATGTTACAGCATCTCACCTCAAATGGGATCCCAAAGAGCCTATCAACGTAGATGCTACCCCTGAACCCTCACCAGAGGTGACTGAAGTGCCATGCTACATTTACGATGAGATGCATAAATGTGCGTTGCACTTGACCCATTCTCTATGGAAGAGTCAGAACGTGAATGAAGACCTCTCGAAGAGGTTGCAAAAAGCAGAAAAAGAGAAAACCGCCCTAGC
This sequence comes from Gnetum montanum, assembly GCA_015680685.1. Lineage (NCBI taxonomy): Eukaryota > Viridiplantae > Streptophyta > Gnetopsida > Gnetales > Gnetaceae > Gnetum > Gnetum montanum. The sequence continues at coordinate 388,633 of MNCI01028237.1, forward strand.
TACCAAGGTGGAGGACCTTGAGTCCAAGAATGAATTTCTGCATGCTCAGGATACCAATGACGGGAATTGGTGGACGGCCATGATTGACTATGCTCTTTATTGGATGGTCGTCAAGAACAATGTCCAAGCTAGCCGTGAGTTCATTGAGCAACGAGCGCAAATGGATCTCCTAGCCCAGAAAAACCAAGACTAGAAGGACTTTAGCGTGAGGGTTTAAGAATGGGGGCAAGTATAGAAAAATCATAAACACATGTATAAGCAGGAATGTGCTACCTACCGCCGACATTACAAAGATTCCGCTATTCAAGCACAGTCCCTCTGGCTATTCCTCAATGTCATTGGTGTTTCTGGAGCATATGAAAAGTTCTAGGAACAAGTGACAGTGAGTGTCTCCCCTAAGAGAGAGATGACCCTCCCTGGCGAGGAGACCATTGTCCCTTCTTTTTTCCCTGGGTCACATCGGTGGACTCCTGTGGAAAAGGGAAAGGTCAAGGCTGGAACTGATCTAGGAGACGATTTTTGGGTAGAGCTCACTGAGGAAGAGATTATGCGATACTTGTCAGTCAGCCTAGAACAAATTTCTTTTGCGGTCGAAGTAGGGCCATCATAGGTAAGTTGTGCAACTATTGTATTTTTGTTACGTGTAATTTTGATTGCAACGCTAACGTTTACCTCATGTCAAACTGTAGGATTGGCACGAAGAGGATCTTTATGAGGAGGAGCCTCTCAGAGAGGATCACCCCCATGAAGAGTATCCACCCGAAGAAGATTTGCATGAGGAAGATCCTCATGAGGCAGATGTAGAGTTGGGTGAAGCAGATGGAGATGGTAACAAGGGGGATGTGTAGCATAGCGATACTTGTCAAGGATTTTGTTTCTGTTTTTCGTCTATTGGATTTGTAAACTACGGAAGTAAAATTTTTTTGTAATGAAAAGGAAATAAAGAATCACATTTCTTTGTTTTTTAAAAAAAAAGTTAGTTAATGGTGTTTGTGAAAGAAAGATTTTAATTTTTTTTATCAAAAAGGTTACACATTTTAGGCCACTATGAGCTATCGATAGTTTAAGGCCATTTCGGGCTACGAATAGTTTAAGGCCATTTCAGGCCGAGACATCACACATCAAAAAGAATAAATGATATTACCAGTTTTAGGGCATAGTGGGCTGTAACTAGTTTAAGGCCATTTCAGGCCATTTAAGTTAAGCAGGGTAATGATAGACGATGTAACACAAAACGATAAACAATGCGAATAGCGTAATGGTAAGCAATGTGGACCAATGTAACATGCTATGCTAACATGTTTTTTTGTTAATTCCGTAGCTACTTCTTGATCATTCTTAGGTTTGGCAATGCGTATGGACGAGGTGGCTTGTTACAACACTCCTCTACGCCATCATCCCCTCCCTGGAAGGGTAATTTAGTCCAAGTCAAGCTTCCATTAGCCACTGTGTTGGTCTGTTCAAATGTTGGGACAGGGGTTTGATCTTCGAGGATTTTAATCTCCGAGCTTTGTTCCATCTCCACGTTGTTAACAACCTGAGGAGTCATCTTATCACCGTGGATGATCACTTCCCCTCCTGCATAGGGCAAGTGGATCTCTTGGTGAATGGGTGATGAGACGGCCCTTAGCTAAGCCAACCAAGACCTCCCCAAGATTAGGTTGAATTTGAGCATCTCCTTGACCACAATGAACACTACATTTGTAGGGAATTGATCCCCTGCTACAAAGTTGATCTATACAGTTCCCTTAACTTGCACCTATGCCCTGTTAAAAGACTTCAAGCATGATGTCATCGTGCAATTGATCTAGTTGATCAAACCTAGTTTGTTGACTATGGGAAATGGAATGACATTGGTAGTGGCCCCGTCATCTACATGTACTCTCCAGATCCCATACTGGCAGACCCGGATAGTGATGAACATGGGTGCTATTATCACCTGACCCTTTTCTGGGTCATCCTTAATAGACTCATCATGGAGTGTTAGTTGGGAGGGCCGTGGTTATTTAGTAGTGGGGAGAAGCATGATCAAATGGATCGCTTCTTCTTTTGTTGGTAAGCTTTCATCCACTGGTATCGACACTAGCATGTGAACCATGACTTCATGATGCAATTGGGATGTCATCAGCAAGTCATACAGGCTCAACGTTGTATTTTTTTGTTTGAGAGCCTACTTAACTTGCGTAAAAGCATCAAGGAGATTATGCCCATGGTCTGGTTGTTTTTTGCCCTTCTCTTCTTCCATTCATCCCAGGAGACAGATCTCTCGGGGAGGCACAGTTTCTAGTTGAGGGCTGTATTTTCTTGGGCAGGGAGAAGATGGCTGCGTCTGCATAATGTTGCCTTTTTTAAAGGAAGAAGGAGCCAAGGGTGCCGAAGCGAGAGGGGTAGGCTTCAGAAATCCCAGAATAACGCAGTACTTGGTTATTTTATCTGTCGCACGCCCTTCTTCTCTCCTTGTGGGTTGAGGTTGGGGCATTGACTTAGACATTTGCTCCTGCATAGCAGGAGCAGTTGATGACTTTGGCACCTTGATGAAAAAGGGTGCCTTAGGTAAGGATGTGGGCTGGGCCGTGGCTTTAACAACAATCGGTTGCAGAATAGACATCTAAGGTAGAATTCGGAGGACAAAAGGTTGTTGCTGCGCCGTGCCTGTCGATGTCAACAGGTTTGTCGCTTGAGGTGGGCAAGGAGGCATGCACAGCATGAAGGGTTGCTGCAGCGATGCTAGGCCATTGCCATCCCTACCTAGCATGTTGATAGTATACCCTGCATTATTTGCATTCAATGGATCTTGGTACACATGCAAAGATTGGTTTTCTAGACGAACCAAACTACTGCTATCAAGGATCATCTTGCCTTGATCGATTATGCATTGAATGTCATCTTTCAACACCCAACAGTAGTTCGTTTCATGACCACACAACTAGTGGTAGTCGCAAAAATGGTCCAACTTGAAGTTCTTGGAAACTGGTGGTTCATTTGGAAGAGCTAAGGAGGGATTCTTGAGTAGCTCACAATGCTGTCTATGGCATTTTAGAGCCTCCTTAGACACCTTTTGTGTTGAATGTGACCAGTTCCCAGTAGTTGCTTCAGAAGTTCTAAAGGCTTAACATGTAGAGCCGTATATTTTAAGCGGTCTTTACGCTCGAAATTAGGCTTCAGCTGAGGCAATGTCTCAGGAGCCGATGTTGTTTGCTTGTCGATGTTATTTGAGCTAGCTGTGGCCTCAGTAAGAATCGTAGCTGTCTTTTTGTTGTTATTTTTCTTTTCCGCCTCTTCAGCCACAGCAGCTACCGTTGTTGCTGCAGCCTTGCCCTTGTCTTTGCTCTTATTGTGGGCATTTTTATAGACCACATACACTGGGTCTTTGCTAGCCTCTGCCACATCTTGGATGCTCTTAGTTTGAGCGAAGGCTTGGCTAAGGGAGCGGGGAGCGAGGTAATACAAGTTAGACTTAATAAAGTCGTTGATAGCCCCCTTGAAAATTGCCAACAGATGGGCCTCCGCGATGGGCTCACGGATTTCATTCAAGGTGACACTCCACCGCTATATAAAATTTTGGACCAATTCAAGTGGATCCTGCTTAACTCTCATTAACTGGTCCAGCATGACTTCTGGTTTCAAGTTGTATTTGAAACGGGTCACAAACTGAGTCAGTAGCTCTTCCAAGGTTGACATGGAAGAGCATGGAAGTGCACAATACCAATCCAAAGCTTTACCCGTTAGGGACATAGCAAAGACATGGATAATGATATTTGGCCATTATTGCAGCAACAATGACACTGACCTGAAGGTAACGAGATGAGCGTTGGGATCACCTTCCCCATTGTATTTTGTGAAATGGGGAAGTGGCATCCTAGGAGGTAATGATAGGATGGGAACTACCGAACTAATGGGATCATCATGGTAGAAATCCATGACCTGTACTATATTAGAATCGGCAGCTTTGAGGTGTTTAACCTCTTTTGTAAGGGTTTGAATAAGCTGGAAGACTTGATCTAGACCCGAGGATGAAGAGGTTGACTATGGAATAATAGGTGGAGCCATAATTGGTGACGGGATAGGAGCAGCAGCATGTCCTATGTGCGATGCTGTCAGAACTGTCCTTGGGGGTAGTACTGCCTGTGTCATCCACCACCAGGTAGGTGGTGCAGGCAGGGTGACAACTGTTGATTGTGCCATAGGATATGCTATTTGTATAGCTGATGGCATAGACCATGACCTTGTACTTGGATTTACTACCTACGGGACCTGGTGTGGACAATGAGGAATATGTGACATCTGTGTAGGCTATGCAATAGGGGTGACATGTTTGGAGCCCACCAAGCGATAGGGGTGGGTCCTGCCACCGATGGTGAAGCGGGAGCGAAAGCTGGGATGGATGTAGAAGTTGTGTATAATTGTGAAGTGGGTACTATGTGCACGTATGGTAGCATAGGCCTAAGTATGTGATGTGATGGGTTGGCTGACTATGACTGTAGAGGAATGGATTGTGAAGGGATAACATCCGAAAAGGAAGCCAAAGAGAAGAAATGCTGATGTGGCGAATGGGCATCACGGTTGGCCGTACACAACGATAAAGGTGTAGTGACCATGAAAAGTGGATTTACATGGGATGCTATGGAGGGAGGAGCCATAACAAATCTAGCGTAACTTCCTGCCTCAGAGTGGGAATCCAGGTCCTCCTGCCCATCGTGGGATGCTTCATCACGAAACACCACGTCTCATTGTTCCATTGAAGCCCTGGCCATTAACAGTTGATCCAAGATCCATAGTTACCAATCTGTCAGGGGTATGGAAGCGTTAGATGAATGAATGAATTCCTTCTCATTGCAGTACATGAACTCGTATTTGCATTTCTCTTCGAGTTCTTGTGGATACATAGGTAGATTTGCCATAAGTTTGGTGCAAAGGAAGTTGTAATGTTCCGTTTGCTGAGCAAGCCCCTTAGGCTCTTTGTTTTGAATCCTAAGGAATAGGCGCGGCCACACCAGACTGGTCGGTGGCTCGACAACAATAGGGGTAGCCTGCACCGTCAAGGGATTTTTGAGATTAGCAGTGGAAATGATGTTGGTTGTCATAGCCATTCTCTATGCAACTAGAAGGTAATTCTAACGGGGATAAAGATCACAAAGGCAAAAGTGGGCTAAAGGAAAACGTGGGCTTTCTGTCCTGCTGGATTCGAGAGGAATTGTCAGAGCGACCAATCTGTACCACATGATCATGTAAACAACCACGGAGGTATCACTTTTACGCTAGTCGATAATGGGTACAGATAGCTTACAGGACTACCTGTGAAATGCAGATCGGAGGTTCAAGCCCTCCTTCTAGCACTAGAAAACTGTAATGATGAAAAACGTCAGTTGTTGGAAACACTGAAAAGCTTTCTGTGTACACAGTTTTAACCCTGGATCCGTGCGAGGGCCTTGCTGGAGAAAATGAATTCGAGGTGCCCTGAGCGGTCTTGTTGATCAGATAGGGACTTACTTGGTCAGTAAATCTATTAATGATTATATAACGAGATGAGCATTCAATACGAGAACGTAATACTAACTGATGAGAAAACGAGATCTACTTCAAGATCGGATCTTGAAGGTAATGAAAATGATGTAAACTATGCAAAAATGACTATAAAAATCAATGTAAACAGGATGCAATGAATCGAATTTAGAAAATGCACGATCCCGAGATCTAGGATCTATCTTATGATAAAAATGATGAATATAATGGGATTTGTAAGCAGACTCCGGTTTGGACGAAGTATCCACCACCAAAAAGAACCTATTTAGAGATTAAACAAGCAAAAGGCCAATCTACCTTGTTCACTAGCCAATCTGGGCGCAAGGTAGTCAAACTTGAAGCAAAGTGTTTGCTAGCTTGCAATTTCTAGTCAAAAACCTTCTCTCTATCACCATTGATGCTCTTGCCAATTTTCATCAACTGCCTCGAATTTTGATCTCTTTTTGTTGCCAACTCTTTTCTACATTTTTGCCAAATTTTCACCAACTTGCCAAAACTGCCAACCCTTTGAGCATTGTCCATCAACGTATTTATAGGATTAAGGTTAGGAGAAGAATGCGGTTTAGATGACGTGTGTCCTGGGTCCACAAAATGTCGTTGACCTTGGCGTGCTGTAGCTGAAGCTTGTGACACTACACTGTGCTATGCTCTAAATCGTAGCATAGCGTAACCACCCTTGTCTTTCACATTGAAGGATTTCAAGATCTTTGGCACAAAAGAAGAATAAATTGTTTTGTGGCTACATTGCGATACACTGGGAAGCATATCATGGCATAATGACTGCTACCATTTGAATTTTGTTACCCTTGTTGTTGTGGCTATATCAACTGTGCTGCTTACATTACGTTGCATTACGCTGTATAGTGTAACATGGCATAACACATAAAAAGTTAAGATTTTGAGACATGAATAACTTGCAAAGTTGAAGTGTTGTCAGCGTGCATCCGCTGTTCTGCTCTATCTTCCTGAAGTCTACTATGCTAAGTTGCGTAGCATAGCGTAGCAGGCCCTTAGCTGAAAAACTTACTAATATGTGTGACTGTTTTCGATGCCTCCATCGCTCAGATGTATTAACACTGCACTTGTGTAAATCCTTGCCTAAACTTCAAGACTTTGCTGAATCATTGAGGTCTCAAAATTTTCATGGTGTTTCAACCTTGGTCTTCTCAATGAAGAAGTGGAGGCATTACCTTTTCCACAGTCAAGTTAATATCATTTGCAAAAATAACATACTCCAAGAAATCACAATGAACATCTACGAAAGTAGTCATATCGCATGATGGAAAGTAATAATAGTGGAGTTTTACCCACACTACATTGTGCAAGCCTCAACAAAATGTCAAGATATAGCCACAAAATTCATAGCTTCATGCATAAATGATCAAGTAACCATAAATCCAAAATTCCTAAATGAGCATGTCAGTAGCATTAGTCAAGTGCCTAACAACTATGAGGCACTCTTGCATTCCAATGAAGCTTCAACCTCCTAAGGGGATAACGCCATTGCCATTATCACATTTCCCTCTAAGGAGATCTGACCCTTCGCATATTGTTTTGCATTCTCCTGTACTAACAACGTGGCAAAGTCCAAAGGTCTCCTCCAAGGTATCCTTGCAATACATGACCTAGGGATCCAACATATAGTAATTCAAGGTGACTCACAATTAGTGATCAAACAAGTGACAAAGGTTTACACCTGTAAGGCCCAACATTTACAATAGTACTGTGACTTGGCAAAGCACTTGCTTCAACACTTTGCAACTACTGATGTTCAACATATTCCCTGAGACAAAAATGTCATAGCCGACGCATTAGCAACATTAGCCCTTAACATCATACCTGACATATTCCATGCATTGCCCACCTCGATGGTAGAGTACATTGTGCCTATCATGCAAATCACTAATGTTGCATCCATAGCCACAATAAGCACAACCCACACAGGAGAGTGTTACGATGAAATCAAGGCATACCTTCTACAAGGTGAGCCTCTACAACATTTAACTACTACCCAAAAGGATGTAGTGTGTAAATGATCATGGCATTATGTCATCATGGGTGATAACACTTTATGTTGCAGATCCTATGATGGCATACTGTTAATCTATGTAAGTAATAGTGAAGTGCAAACGATCATTGAAAAAGTCCATGAGGGACTATATGGAGGTCACATAGCACCTAGGGTAATGGAAATGAAAATCAAATGGCTGGGCTAGTATTGGCCTTACATGGAGCATGATTGCATCTTGATGGTCAAAACATGCAACATGTGTCAATGGCATGACAACTTAATGCATGTGCCACCAACTGAATTGCACACAATGCAAATCACATGGCTATTCCAACATTAGGGCTTAGACATCATCAAACCTATAATGCCTAAATCCTTCGCATAGCATAGCTTCATAATAACCACAACCAAGTATTTCACCAAGTAGGTTAAGGCTATTTCCCTTAGGAAGACAACATTGTAGCAAGTTTGCAAATTCATGCTTAATAACATAGTAACCCATTTTGGCATACTCATGACCATAGTAATAGACAACAGGCTACAATTTAGTAGTGCCAAAACTAAAGCCTTTTGTAAGCACTTTGGTATCAAATATTTCTTCTCGTCGCCATACTACCCTTAGGAAAATGGCTAAGTAGAGACCACTAACAAAGTCATCATCAACCTTCTGAAGAAGATACTAAGACACAGTAAACAATGATGGCATGAGTAACTAGTCTATGCACTTTGGGCCTACTACAAAACATTTCAAACAAAGATAGGTAAGATGCCTTATAGTCCTATCTACAAGTCTGGAGCAATTTTGCTACTTGAATTGTAGGTTTCATCGCTTTGGGTAATCCTCTCGAACTTCATTGATGAAGCTCAAAAAAATGAGTTGAGAATTGTAAACCTCAACTCAATAGACGAGGAGCACATGTAGATGCTTAATTGCATTGAATGATATCAAGAAAAGCAAAGGAAAAAGCACCATCACAACCAGCACCAATGCTCGATTCAGGAAGGGAACCTAGTCCTCAAGGTCATTTGCAAACTTGCAGATAAATTCTCAGCCAACTAGGAAGGGCCTTTCTTCGCCACTAAGGCCTACAACAATGGAGCATTCGAGCTTGTTGATCAAGTATAACTCCCACCTTGCACCCCCACCCCCACTTTTCTACACCATGCAAGAGGGGATCTTGTAGTCTTAGAATGAAGCACTTGTAACTGGTGTAGCCTTGGGAGCACTTGCAACATCATGGCCCCACACCATTTTGCTAAATTTTTTTGAGTTCTTACCATTATTTCAACCTTTGGAGCATTTACAGCATCATTACCCCTTGGCATTTTACTTGCTTTTTGAACATCTATAATTGGTGCAGCCTTTGGAGCACTTGCAACATCATCGCCCTTGGCATTTTATTTGCATTTTGTGTTTGTGTGTTTCTTTTTTTGTCTTCTCAGAGTTGTGTTTGCAAGATGAAGCCCCAGGTCATCATGCAAAGGCACATCTCATCATAGTAGTAAGTCACCACATTGCTTTGATATGCATGATTGGACTAGCTACACCTCTCAAGAGTGCATATCCCTATTACCCTATTATAGCCTACCTACATCCATTCCTATGTCTTCATACCCTTGCATTCCCTCCCCCCC
>MNCI01028237.1:397830-410079 GCA_015680685.1 Gnetum montanum
TCAAGATTGTAAACCCCTCTGATGCATGCATACTATGACTACATGGCATCCTCTACAAGTCAAACTGTAGAACCCAAGGTGGACATAACATAAGTTGTCCTATGGGGAGCCTTTGTTGGCTGGTTAAAGCCTAGGCAAATGTAACACAAGTCATCCTAGAGAGGAAAAACTTGTCCTACAAATGTGACATGGTTTCCCAAGCATTAAATCGATGCCCATTTGATGGCACATAGTCCACTTGATGAAAAGCACCCTGTAGTTAGCATTTAGTAATGTGTAGAACCCCAAAGCAGATTCACCTCCTAGAAAAAAAGCAAAAAAGTAAGAAAAAAAAAAGAAAAAGGGAAAAAGCATGTCCCCAAGAAAATTAGCAATGCTACAATTTTGCAATTGATCAATCCCTGAATCCACACTAACTCTCTCATGAGCACTTTAATGGGAGGTCAACTTTTTTAGAGGCAAGCCACCCTAGTGCCATGGTCCACCATTAGTAGTGCTAACTCTACATTCCACATCATAACACCTTGTTTGTGTTTCATCTTCCCCTTTATCCCTTGCATATTATTTACACCTTTTACTCCCAACATACCACCATCCACTGCACTCTTAAGCATAGTGCAATAACATCTAATTAGGTACTAACTAGTGATGTTGGTGCCAAGCCTACTATGGTGTTTTTCTATTCTTTGTCAACATCTCTCAGGCCACTCCTCCAAACATCAACAAAGAGGGGCCAATGAAACACCACCAAATTCATGCTACAATGTCTCAACTACAAATTTTCCTAAGTGTTAGCATGAGATCACTTTTTGCAAATTTTTCTAAGTATTGGGACTATGCTCTTCATTGCCCCAAAGTATAGTTAACCTAGTGGAGAGCATAGTTAGCTCATAAACCAATTTTTGCATAAATTTTCTAAGTGTTGGGACTACACTCTCCACTACCCAAGAGCATAGACAAGTTAGTAGAAAGTGTAGTCAACACAAAGACCAGTTTGCAAATTTTTCTAAGTGTCAAGCCAACCACTGCAAATTTTTCTAATGTGCAGTCAAGTGTAGTCAACATGAAAGCGCCATTTTTGCATATTTTTTCTAAGTGTTGAGACTATGCTCTCCACTTCCCTAGAGTGTAGTTAAGTGTAGTTAACCACGAGCCAACTTCTGCCAATTTTTGCAACTTTTTTCTAAGTGTTGAGACTATGCTCAACCCTATTTGGGAGCATAGTTATCCTCCTATGGAGAGTGTAGTCATCACATGGTCACATTTTGCAAAATTTTTCTAAGTGTTGGACTACGTTCTCCCCCAATCTAGGGCGTAGTCAAGTGTACTTAGCCAAAATTGTCTCCAAAGGCCTCCACAATGTAGCAATAGCATTTAAATCATCTCCAACTTACCTCCAGCAAGTGTAGTTAGCAAAATGCATCTTTTTTATACCCCTTTTTATCCCCAAATTGTAATTACACTCAACCCCACACAAGATAATGGAAAGCATAGTCTCCAAAGTTGCTTTTCTTTAGGTTCATTGTAGTGTTTTTGGAACATGAACATGTAGTTGACAGCACAGTCATAGTTTCTCAGCCTTGCAAATTTTGGCAAAAGACAATAAAGCATAGCACCATCAACCTCAGTGAAGAGCGTAGTTGAATAACAGTGTAGTCCCAACCGTTTCATTGCCACATTGTAGTCTGTTTGCATTTTACACTAAACTTAGCCTTATCAATACCCCTATCCTCGATGTTTTAGGGGTTTGCAAATTTGAGCATTTTTGGCATTTTGGGTAAATAAAAAATCAAAGGCACACTAGCAATCTAGAGAAAGGCAAAGTTGCATGCCACTATAGCTCATCACAGGACACTGTAAACCATTGCAACCCACTGTACACCACAGTGGACAACCTAGTAGGCAAAGAAACCATGGTAGAACATTAGTCTTCATGGTCAAACACCCCCAAGACTATGACTACGTTGTCCACTATGCCTGTTGTACACTGCATACCTTCTTACCCCTTGTAGAGTTAACTATGTGCAACCCCATTTGGGGTGGTGTTCTACTCTCTCTCTCACTTTCTTTGCATTTTCACCATTTTTACTTACATAGTTTCAGCATTTTACTCACATTTTCTACCATTTCGATGCATAATCACACCTATGCAATGGTCCTAGCACATTGACACCTTCGTTTTATCACCAAAACTTTGACTACACTCATCCCCATTAACACTATTGACACCATGAACACTTAGCATCGTTTCTCATTTGCATTTTGTAAGTCTCTATTCAATCGACAAGATCGTTCAAGCCACCCCATCTTTTCCTCCAACAAGCCCTCATGTGAATGCAGGGTTAGGACTGTGTGCCTGCAAACCCCTCGATGTTCTAGCCAATGACGTTTTTAGTCACTACAACAATGGCTTGTGATCTTGCAAAAATTTGATCTCACAATGGTAGATTAGAAAGGAACTGAGAACGTGGTTGCTGACCACCTCTCTTGATTAATATGGGCTAATAAAAAGGAGGAGAGTCCACTCTCTAATTAATTTCTAGATGAACTCCTCTTTAAAAGAGTGATAAATGACCAAGTTCCCATAAAAATAAAATGGCACGATGGCATTCTCACTTACCTTCTCACTCAAGAGATGCCATAAGGTCTTGACTTTAGGAAGAAACAATAGTTTCTTCATCAAGCAAAGTACTTCATGGAAATCAATGGAAACATTTATAAGATGTGCATTGATGGTTTGGTTCATTAGTGTGTCCTTGATGTGGATCGACTATGCATTCTCCAAGATGCTCTTGAAGGCCCTTATGGAGGCCACTAGGCAAGGAGATGCATGATCATAAAAATCCTGATGGTAGAATACTATTGGCCTACAATCTTTAGGAATGCCCACTAATTTGTCCAATCTTGTGAACGTTTTCAAAGAGATGGTGGGATGACTGCTCAAATAGAGCATCCTCAATAGTGTATTTAACCACTAGAGCCCTTTGACATATGGGGCATAGACTTCATGGGTCCCATCATACCCATGTCCAATGGAAAGGCATATATCATTGTAGCAGTCAACTATTGCACCAAATGGGTAGAAGTAGCAATCTTCACCAATTGTACATCATCCACTACTGCTAGATTTGTACAAAAAATGTTGTAAATAGGTTTGGGATGCCACTTGCACTAATTTCTGACAATGAAGCTTACTTTACAGGTGTCACCTTTTGAAAACTTATGTAATGCTTGGAGGTCAAACATAAATTAACAACACCCTATCACCCCCAAGCCAACAATCAAGTAGAGGTAATTAACAAGGAGATCACAAAGATCCTAACAAGGAGCATAAGAAAATATAAGAGAGACTGGCGCACAAAACTCAATGATGCCCTTTGGGCTTACTACTCAACATGAAAACCTCCTATTAGGTGCTTTTTCTACGAGCTGGTGTATGGAAAACTTCCAATGCTCCCAATTCAATCCAAGCTCCATACACTCTCAACAACCTATGAACTGAACCTTGACCTAAGCCTAGCACAGAAAAAAAAATTGATCAACCTCAACATGCTAGACAAAAACCAATTAGTGGTCCTATTTTGAATGAAGTGCACAAGGCATTCAACAAGCAACAACATGACCTTAGAATATGGAAAGTAAAATTTCAACCTAGAGAAAAGGTTCTCTACTGGAACCCCATGCACATACCCCAGAAAAAAAAGTTTCAAACATTTTGGAAGGGACCTTATATAATTGATAAAACCTTTTCCTCTAGGGCCATGTTAATCTACAAACCTAAGAGCCCAAATAAAAAGCAATTTGTCAACATCCAACAAGTAAAGCCTTTCCATGAGCCTAAGCAAGGCAGTACAATGAATACCTCAATGGATGGACAACCATGCATAATTTTTTGGATCTCCTCATTTCAACTCAATTGTAGGGAAGATGGTCATTTGTGCTAATCATCCATATGGCTCAGTTTTTCTATTTTTTATTTTCCAAGTTATTTATTTTACACCTTTTTTATTTTCAAAATTTTTCCTATTTTACACCATTTTTGTTCTACACCATCATTCATACATTTAAATTTTTCTTGAATATTTTACACTTTCTTTTATAAATATTTTTTTTGTTTGAGTGTGATCTTCAAATTTTTGCTAATAAACATGCTTTGTGCCAATAGGACATAGTGGTGTTCTAACTCTTATTAATGGTCATTTATGCTTTATGTTTTGTTTGCTAATGTCTAGTTTCTATTTTTGAATTTTTGTGTTGATGGCTTAGTCATGGTTTCTTTTTCATGGAACAAGTAATGAGTCCATGACATCTACTCATTCACAAACTCTACAGTTTTCCTTGTTTTAGAAGTTTGAGGTTCTTTTCATTAAATAAACTCTTAATAAATTTGTAACCTTGGAAATTTCCAAAATTGGGAAGGATTCAAAGATTTGTATAAGGTGTGAATTCAAGGGAACTCAATACTCTTTATACTCTTCTACTTACTTAGGTTCTTGAGTGTTTTCATAGACTTCTTACCATTCCATGTCATCAAATAATAGAAAGTCAAATCAAGTCTTTGCATGGTGTGGTTCCCATCCAAAAAAATAGAAGAAAAATAAACAAGAAAAAAAAAACACAATGGAAATTCAAAGCACACCCCTTAGACAAATAAACAAGCTATAAGCACTGGTTATGGAACCAGAAAGACATGTTACCCATGCCTAAAGGTCCCCTCTAACTAAGGCCTTATCTCACTTCCTACTTCTCTTTTCTTCTCTTTATGGAATGGTGGTTGTTCTATGGGTGCACTCTTATGTCTTGAGGGGGTGGATCAGTCTTGGAGTGGTGATGTGAAGTCACTAAAAGCAACTAGTTTTGGTCTAGACTAAGGATGGATCTTCTTAGGTCATTTTAAACAAAAAATCCACAAGGAACTTCTTATGACCTTAATTTTGAATTCCATTCAACCTTCTCCATCATTTATCTATGCTAACCATGATTCACCTCATTGTTAATGTCCATGTTTTTGATTCTGTGTCTTAGTCTAACGTACTTGAATTCTTAGGTAGAATCTTCCAAGTTTTGGTCCTTAACTTTTATTGACCATTAATCACCTATGGGACCCATGAATTCCTTAGGTTGAGGTTATTTAATGGCAAACGAGGCATGTGCCTACTATGGGAAGGACCCACTTGCATATCTCTTGGTTGGGTTTGTTAAGCACCTTATCCTTAGGCATTCTTGCAAATAGAATCTTTTGTAAACCCATCTTCTACACTAGACCATGTGCGCCTTTACATATTTTGTTCATAAAATACGTTCTTCATCAAATTTTTTAATTTTTGAGCTTTTGAAGATCCTCTTAAATGATAAACCCCAAATTCATTGAAAAATTCCTTATATTTTTTGAGATATTCAAATTTCAAATCTTTTCCTATGGGCTCTGTATATGGGGCCTCGTCAATAGAGTAGACCTGTATATGAGGCATTGTATATGAGACCCCATCAACGTAAGGGAAAAATACTGTAAATAGGCATGACCCCACTTGGAAAATTTTACATTTTCTCACAAACACCAGAGTTTTTCAATTTTGTAGAGCCCATAACTTTCAAGCCATTTATTTAAATCACTCAATTCTTTGACCCTGCAACTACTAAAAGTAAGCTCTTTGTCATGGAGGCCACAAATGTACCATTTCTAATTGAAAATGTTTTGCCATTTCTCTAACTCCCACAAAGGTTTAACTAAGAAATCAAGTGTTAAACATCAAATTACAAGAGTTAAACCTTTCCAAAAAGCTCTAGTGACATTTATAATAAAATAATTAATCTATCATGATCCAACCTTAGCTAAAGTGTAGCAAACTAACAAGAGAAGGTGTTCAAAACTTTAAATTTACACATTATATCTACTAGTCCATGGATGTGTTGTGATCACAGATGGCATCGAAAGGGAAGCACACATAAGAAGTAGGATCATCTCAACCAAGGGAAAAATTACCTAAAATAGGAAGAGGCCAAGAATAGGCCCATGAAGAATCGCTAGCAACCCACGCCACAAGTCCTCTTAGGGAAGAGGTAGAAGTAGAATCTATCAAATAGATTCTAGAACCAATAGCTATAATAGAACACTCCCATCGAGATGGTCTGCAAACACCACAAGAAAATCTAGATGTGACCTTGATAAAGGCTTGCCTAAATTATATCAAATCACAAGAGGTCCAAAGAAGGTGCTCCAGGAGTTAAACTTTGGCCCATTCCTAGAGCAAGCACCAAAAGAAGTGTAAGACCAACTAAAGGCCTCTCCCATATGGCCAATCATCACTTCCACTAGGGAGTGGTATATGGGAGAGACATTCCTATTTTGAAACAACAGGCAACCTAAATCAACAGTGAAAATCAAGGACATCTCAATGTCCAACTCAACATAAGCCATTGCTATAGTGCTTGGGTTGCCCAAAATAGGGGCAAGTCTTGCTGAGATCCCAATGCAAGTAGATCCAAACATTAAGAAAGAATGGATTTAGCAATGTTATGGTGTTGACTATAAGTAATCTGGCATGTTCACACCGACAAAGAGGATCCACTACAAGATTTCTACCTTCCACCTCAATCCCATGGAAAGGCTAAGCAAAATCTCTACCTTCTCTACTCCAGCATGCATCTCTTTGAATGGGAGATTCCCCATCAACCTTTCACAGCTAATCTATCTAAAGATGGAGAAGTGATTAAAGAAAATGGACATGGAAGGAAGGCACTCCCCTTCCCATGCCTCACCAGGAATCTCTGTCAAAAGGGAGGAAAAGCCTACTACACCAATGACATTGTCAAGCAAGTTCCAACCACCAACGAGGTAGAAATGATGAAAGTTAAGACACCTACAATGACTATCCAAGAAGAGGAGTAGCAACCACCACCTCCACCTACCACTCAAACAACTGTGTCAAACATCACTGCAACTACCCAATGACTGCATGAATATAGAGAATGGTTCTTAAGTGAACAAGAGCAATGAGCAGACACGAGTGGTGGGGATCCATCTATGTATAGATCAATAATGAGTCACTTGAATGAGGTGGCCTAGATAATTAGTTAGATGGGTGGAGGTAAATACATCTTCTCAGCCCAAAGAATGTAGCTACCCACGAGGTCAAATCCAAGAGCCAGAGAGGTCACAGTATCTCTTGCAGAATAGTAGCCACTCCCATAAATCTCTAAAATGCTACAACCTTATTATTTTGTTTTGAGAAGGATGAGGGGCAACTGTATTGGTGATGTAGCACCAAGGGTATAAGATTATAGCAAAAGTAATCATTGACTAAATTGCCAAAACACTCAATGCACCTGTGGCATCTGTATTAGATGTCACTACACTCAGGGATGTGTAAATGTTTGTAGGGATTACAAGCGGTAGAATAAATGCAATGCAGCATGAAGAACTACTAGACTGACTAGTGGGAACCAAGAAACTACTTCCAGATGTCTTTGACCTTTCGAACAACATTACTGTAACCTAGTCAGAGCTACTTAAGTCAAGGGGCAAGAATATTATTTTGGAGGGGCAACTTGAAATAGCCAAGTGATCAATGGTGAGGTACCCCTATGCTCAACCATACGAATACGAGTGTTACGTACAATCCAGTCAAACTCCAAGGACTAAGTGCTTATGCACCTTTACAAAACAAGGATGGGTTAGGTGATCGTTATCTTCCCAAGCTTTCTCGTATGGCACGAGTGTATGATTAAGTAAACTTGAGGTATATGATTTTTATACTTTTCATGTTTTATTTCCTGGTGCTAAAGAGGGAAGAAGTGAATTAATTGAATAACTAATTTAAATTAACTAATCAGCTAGGTCATAACTAGTCCTAACACCAGCATTCGTTCTCACTTTTTGTACACATCCTAAACTAGTGCAACACTACTAAGATTACTAAACACTAATCATTACTAGGTTACCAAGTGTTCCACACATGCTTGAAGTGATCGTACTGAGTGTGCTTTCTTGTGAAAATTAACAAATCAATAAAAGCAACATTAATTAATTGATGAAAGCATTAAAGAACTATAAATAGCATTAAGGGTGAGAGATAAGCTATTCTGAATGTTGCAAGGTTTATCATAAAGTTCATCTTTATTTCCAGACATAAGGTGTGCTCAAGTACACAATTCTCAAATAAAGATCCATTCACTTTATGGCTCCTACTATGGGCACTTAGAAATAATTCCAACTCTGAAAGGGAGAAATTGCAAGAGTTCGAGTAAGGGACTAAGAACTAACTACCAAACCAAGTGCACCCACCTCTTATTTATAGGCAACGAGACAGGTCCTAATATCATATGTTTAATATCGCATGGCAGGATGTGATATCATGGCCCTAATATCAGAGCTCATCATACCCCCACGACTGAATGAAAACTCATCCTCAAGTTCCTTACAAAATATTGGGAAGGTATGGGATTGTTGACTAAATGACAACTGACGATGACATGGGATGATAGACTCAGAGTGTCCAGGGAGCAAATCGAAAAAAATATTACAGCATTGGTGTTCATGCCCATTGTGGTGAACACTGTACATATATGACATCTAGACCCTCATTCAACATCTTGGGGAGAGAGAGAGAGAGAGAGAAAATGAGGCACGTTGCTGCCAATGTCGAAACTATGCACACTGTTGTTCATCCATAGCCACATGTCCAAACTTATTCCTTGCATAAACACTCCAGCTCCAGTCCATCTTGAGTGCTCCCTCTTATCCCAATCCATTGTTCGTGTAATCACTATTTTCACACACAACACACTCATGGATTAGCAAGGGTAGATAAAACCTAATGTAGCTAATACCTTGCCTCGATATAAAGCACATTAGCTAGGTTGTGAATATGGAAAATACTGGGTTAGAGGTTTATGACTGATAACTACCCAAGGTGTATGGGTAAGCTAATTATGGAATGGAAAAATTTGTGACAAGGCCCCCACGACTAAGAGCGAACCTCCGGTAGCAATAGGGTGGAAAACTTTGAAAAAACAAGAAGGATAAGAGAGACAACAACAGTGAAGCCAATAAAACAAAAGAAAAAATGGATGTCATTGATGGGGTGAATGAGAAATAGTTGATTGCGAGAAACGTTGAAAGGAAAGAGCTTAACAATTGCACCAAAAAGGAATGCTAGTGGGTCCTCCCCAAAGCAGGCTCATGCCCTAAATGCCCTGACAAACCTACAAACCAAAGTGTCTGTAGGCTCTCAGGATAACATATGAAAATAATGGTTAAAAACTTACCCACAAGTATTTTACCAAAGACTAACAATGCGTCAACCAAGATATAGACTTATCATAAACTAACAATGAGGTGGAATGTGGAAAGCAACATGGAAAGAGGGGAGAGAATGGGATGGAGTCCCAAAATTAAGGTGGTGTAAAGTCCCTTATGTAATATGTGGTTAAGGTGACTTAATAAAATTCTATCCTCCAAATCCATATTCAACTTTTTACATCCAATGACCTTGCATCAACACTCTTGGCCAACCCATCCTCTTGAAGTAACAAGAATGCGTCCACAGACCCACCACCATCCCAACAAGAGAAGAAGCAGGAAGTGATAAAGGGCCTTAGCTAGAGAGAACCTTCAGGCATGGATAACATGTCTTTCTAGTGCCATAACTAGTGCTTGTAGCCCATGTTTCTTTATTATGTCTAAGGGGTATGCTTTGAATTCTCACGAGTTTTTTTTTTTTTTTTTGTGAGAACCACACCATGTGAAGACTTACTTGATTTAGTCAACTTCCTGATATTTGGTCAAAAGTGGGATGGTGGAAAACCTATAAAAAATATCCAAGTACCTAAGGGAATAGCCAGCACAAATGCGTTGAATCCCCTTGAGATCACACCCTTTTCCATCCATTTGTATCTTTCCTTAGTTTGAAGAGTACTAAGGCACCAACTCATTGATAATTTTTCTTACAAAAGGGCTAGTACATTTCCAAAACAAGGGAGATCATAGAGCTGTATGGAAAATTGGATGACATGGACTCATTGTCTGTTTTATCAAAAGAAACCATATCTCAACATCAACAATGAAAGTCAAAGGTAAAAACCAAACATTAACAATCAACACTTATTATAATACAACCCACCATCATAAGCACTTATTATGTGATGAATAAGAATAAATCAAACAAAGAAATAGTAAAAATGTTAACGATGGTGTAAAAAAAATAAGTAAAGATGAAAAATGTGTAAAAGCAAAGGAACTGAGAGATTAGAATGGTTAGCATTGGTGGCCATCTCCCCCACGATTGAGTTGGAAGGAGGAGATCAAAAATAATGAGAAAGGTTGTCCATCAATAGAGGTAGTATTAGTATTAGTTTTTTTAGGCTCATGGAAGGGTTTGGTTTGCTAGATGTTGACCACTAACTTCTTATTCGACCTTTTAGGTTTGTAGATCATCATGGCCCCTAAAGGAAAAGTTTCATGAATGATATAAGGTCCTTCCCACAAAATTTAAAATTTAGTTCGTTGGGGTACATGTGTGGGATTCCAATAAATAACTTTATCTCCTGGTTGGTATTTAACTTTCCTAATCCTTAGGTCATGATGTTGTTTGTTAATGGCCTTGTGTAGTTCGTTAGATGATAGGGTGGCTAATTAATTTTCATCTAGCAAGTTAAGGTTCATTAGCTGTTCTTTTTGTGCTAGATTGAGGTCAAGGTTAAGGTCACATGTTGTGGATAGTATACAGAGCTCTATTTGAATAGGAAGTGTTGAAAGTTTACCGTACACTAACTTATAGGGAGAGTAGCCTATACGAAGTTTCTATGTGGAACGATATGACTAGAGAGCATTATTCAATTTGGTGCTCCAGTCTCACCTATACTTGCTAATGGTTCGTGTCAATATTTTTGTGATCTCCCTATTAGTGACCTCAACTTGACCATTCTCTTGAGGATGATATGATGCCATTATTTTGTGCTCAACTCCTAAGCATTGCATTAACATTCAAAAAGTCGAACCTGTAAAGTGTGTACCATTGTCAGAAATAAGTGCACAAGGCACACCAAACCTATTTACGATTTGTTATTGAAAAAATTCTATAACGATAGATGATGTACAGTTTGTAACAGTGGTTGCTTCTACTCACTTGGTAAAATAGTCAATAGCAACAATAATTTAGGCTTTTCCATTGGACATCGGTGTAATAGGCCCTATAAAATCAATTCCCCATATGTCGAAGGGTTCTAAAGTTTGAATCCATTGTTGTAGACCCTCCATTATAGTATTCATTCCCCCATCACGTTGGCAACGCTTACAAGATTGGATGAAATGATGAGCATCCCAGAACAATGTAGGCCAATAATATCCTACAAGAAACATTTTCATGGTTGTTCATCTCCCTACATAATGACCCCTACAAGGGCCCTCATAAGCATCTTGGAGAACTCACAATTGATCTACATTGGGAACACACCATCGAACCAAGTCATTAGGACATACCTTATAAAGGTGTCCATTAATTTCCATGATATATTTGCCTCACTGAAGAAACTGTTGTTTCTTTTTAATGTCTAACCCTTGTGGTGTTTCTTGTGTAAGAAGATAAGTGCTAATGCTATTAGACCAATTTGTATTAGTGGGTAAGTGATTGTTTATCACACCTACAAAGAGGAGTTCATCAGGGAAATGGTCAGAAATTGGATATTCATCCTCTTTGTTGTCCTATCACAACTAAGATAAATGATCAGCAACAACATTCTTGGTGCCTTTACGATCAATCATCGTAAGATCAAACTCTTGTAAGATCATGAGCCATCGTATGATATGAGGGCTCACCATTGGTTTATTCATTAGCAATTGAATTGCACTATGATCCATATGTACAAATATCTTATAGCCTAATACATAGTGCCTAAATTTTTCTAGTGCAAACTATTGGCGACCGTTTGGGACGCGACCGCCAACGAGTGTCCTCGAACAGGATTTAGGTGCCTGCTGGTCTCTGGCTACACCAAGGCCCAGATACCTCCAAATAACTCAGTAGTTAATGTGAGTATGTGTGTGTGCTGTTGCAGCATGCGGTTGTATGAAATGTGACAATTTCGTTGTGTGTGAACTACAAATGACTTTACTTTAAAGAGATTCAGCCAACTTTGTCCAGTACTTTGAGTTATTTATAGTTTCCTATTTTGTTCAACTACCTAGTCTACGCGGTCCTTATAATACCTGCTTGTAACAAATAAAATTTTGCATAAACATTTGAGCACAAC
>MNCI01028237.1:411225-428678 GCA_015680685.1 Gnetum montanum
ATTATAAGTATTTCAATGGTCATAATATGTGTATATATATGTTTGATTAAACCACCGATACTCCCGTGAAGCTATAGATTAATGTTTATTTTATATGTACCTTGGTGCAAAGTTTGTGAATGTTAGCGGCAAAGTTTGTGGTTAAAACCTTGGTCTTGCCTGTAAAAATCGCGCGTCACCGTGGAGGTTTCATCATGGTTCCAGGCAATGGTCTTTCTCCTTTTTTTCTGCCGAGAATCTGCACCGATTCAAACTACCCCCGCCCAACAGGGCCCTGCAAGATCGTAACTGACGATCACCACAAGATCGTAACTGACGATCACCGCAAGAGAATGCTTGGCAACCGCATCTGGCTTTGCTGTCGCGTGTTGAAGAAGAAGGGTTTTCCTTTTTGTGTTAAAGAACAAAGCGTTGTTGGAGATTTTCCTGTTTTGCCCTCAAAACTGATTTGGGGCTTCCTGCGTTTTTCTGTGTTGGGCTTCCTACGTTTTTCTGTTTGCTTTATCCAGCAGGAACCTTCTGCGTTAGCCTACAAAAAAAAAAAATAAACAAAAAATGCCACGACCTACAAAATGAATTGGGGTTTAACAGGGCATAACCCATTTCCAAATCTATTTTTGAATATTCCTGCATTTTTGTATAGTGCCATTTTGGAGGCCCTCTCTGGCTTCTTGTCATTGCAGATTTTTGTTTTTATATTCTTATATTTTTCAGGACAGCAATGGTCACAGAGAATGGGGATTCTAGTGGAAAAATGCTGGGGAAACCTTTGAACAATCCTGTTTCTGCCTTTCCACATAAATGTTTATTTTTGCAGAGTGCATTATTTGAAATTGTGCTCTTACAATAATGCAGAGCACCTCCTTTAGTTTGCAATATTCCACTTTTTCCTTTCTATTGCAGAAAAAAAACATCTTGCTTACAGAGATAAGTATCTTGCTTAACCTTGAAGTTTTAAACAATATATTCTTGAATTATACAGGAGAAATAACTTCACCCTGCACCAGACTGCTGAATTTGCAATATTCATCTGTAAACCTTAGTGAATTATAAAAGTAGAACAACACAGGGCTGTGTAAGTTTGCTCCAATCTTTTTAAATATGAAAATGCCTTTTGTTCACTTATTCTCCTCTTCTAAAATTGTAAATTTAGCTACTTCTTCAAAAAAAATCTCAACTATTTAAGCCTGCTTCATGAAATGGCCAAATGTGCCAACACAAACACCACAGCCATTAACCCTTTTTCTGTTGTGGTGTAATTGAGTTGTGCACCAGCGATACTTCGACTTGCACAGTGGATGTAATAGGGACATTTTTGATCATCTAACTATGTAATTACAGCTCCTAAGGCAAAGTTGGATGTGTCAGTCATTATGTGGAATGGTTTGGACCAGTCAAGAGCTTGTAGAATACGCATTTCTACAAGCTTCTATTTTAAGGTTTGAAAGGCTAGCTCACATTCCTTGGTCCATTCAAAAGATACGTCCTTCTTTGTTAGTTCTACCAAAGGTTTTGCAATCCTTGAAAAGTTCTCAATGAAGCATCTATAATAGCCAATATGTCCAAGGAATGATCATATGTCTTTTATAATTTCAAGTTGCCAAGTGATTTCTTCAATGACCTTAATCTTTTCAGGATCTACTTCTATCCTTGTTTGTGAAATCTTGTGCCCTAATACAATGCCTTCTTGGACCATTAAATGCCTTTTTTACCAATTGAGCCTTAAGTTGGTTTCCACACATCGTTTCAGTACTTGCTCTAATTGGTCCAATGCTTGTTCAAAGTCCACTCCATAGGTGGAGAAATTATCCATAAAGACCTCCACATCATTTCCTATTTGCTACTGAAAGATACTTAGAACCAAATGTTGAAATTTTGCTGGGACATTGCACAAGCTAAATGGCATCTGCTTATATGCAAATTTCCCCGAAGGACTTGTGAACATAGTCTTGGCTTGGTCTTCTAGTACTATTTGAATTTGATTATATCCACTGTAGCCATCCAGAAAACTATAGTAGCAATGCCCTACAATGGTATCTAAGACTTGGTCAATGAATGGCAATGGGAAGTGGTCTTTAAATGTTGCCATGTTCAATAGCCTAAAGTCTATACACATCCTCCATTTACCTCCCTTTTTGGGCACAATGACTAACAGACTAACCCATTCACCATTAGCAATGGGATAGATGAACCCCAACTTTTAGAAGTTGTTCAATTTCTTCATTAACCACTTGCTTAAGCTTTGGGTTTAATCACCTCTACGGTTGTCATCGAGGTTTCATGGAGGGGTCAATGTAAATTCTATGTTGGCATATCCTAGGATCTATTCCGATTAATTCAAGATATGACCAAGCAAAGGCTTTCAACCATTTGTTTACCATTTTCAGCAATCTTTCTTTTTGTTGAGGAGTGAGCTTAGCGTTAATGATTACCAATTTTCCATTTTTGAGAAATGTATACTCCATACCCATGGGCAACAGTTTTAACTCAAGGGGCTTTTGCTTAAACTTTTTAGGGATTTTCAACTTCCCCCAGTTGATATTTTTGATGTTAGGACTTGGAAGTTGGTGATGGACTTGCTCTAATGTATCTATGCTATCAATGCAGGTGCAAGTCAAGCTCTTAGTTGGTTCCATGCATATAGTTGAATCATTCTCTTGGTCAGCTATCAGCCACTGGATGCCTTCCTGTCTTGTGGCTACTGCATACATGCATCTTTGTATGTTAGTTATTGGTGCACATTGGTTGCATGTAGGCAATGTTAAATATTGTACAAACCCAGGACTTCTACATGTAATTACATCCTATGTCACTGTATGTGATGCATGGAACTTTCTTTTTCTCAATCTTTCCAAATGTATTTTCCTTTGATATTTCTATGGAAAGATCACATATTCCTAGGCATGCATCAATTGTGCTTAGACATGCCCTTCCCATTATGATTGGGAAGTCCCCCTTACAGTTGTTAACTTGAATCACTAGGAAATCGGCTAGATATGACCATCCACAAATAGTGGTGACAATGTTCTCCACTAGTCCTAATGGGACATTGATGGACTGGTCAACCAACTCTAAATGTATGTTACTCTTTTTTAGTGGAGGCAGGTTTCAGGCTTTGTACATTTCTTAAGATATTAAGTTAACACCAAAACATGAATCCAAAAGAGCCTTGCAAGGTTAGTTCCTAGCAATTTGCAAATATATAAGAGGACTACCAAGATCAGAGAATTTCCTAGGAAGATGGCTAGCTTTAATCCAATCAGTAATTGCATGAGTCAACATGACAGTGTGCATTAAGTGTAGTCTTTGGTTCGAAGGAAGTTTCGAAGATTTGAATGGTGGTGAGGCGTTTGGAGAATTTGCCGCTTGTGGTTGCAAGGACGTAGTTAGACTGTTGGTTCTAAAGAAAGGTTTCTTCTTTATGTGGTTCTCTAAACCAATAGTAGGTTGGGGGTTGACAGCCCTTGTAGCGTTACATTGCTACGGCTGGGCAGGGAGCTCACCCTACATAGCTAGAGTAGATGGTAATGGAGCTAAGGATGTAAGAGGTGTAGTCAAATGAGAAGGATAGTACATTTGTAAAACCTCTCCTGTAGGAGAAGGAGTTTTATAGTACTCGTGGGTTTGGAAGTGAGACTAAGTAACATGACTAGTAGAGTCACATGGAGAGATTGGCTACTGCACGTAGTATCCATATGGGTCAGCTTGACGATAAAGGTATTGTTGACGTGATGATGGCATTTCCCATGATTGTGGGTGTTTCCACTATTGATACAGTTCATTTGGTTGTGGTGGAGTTCCACTTGGATAATACATCAAGGGTTGGTGGAACTGTCTTGGGCTACCTTGAGGATAAGGTAACCTTTGGGATGTTTGTCATCTATTTAATTGTGGGTTTAGTGTATACACAAAAGATTCCTGTAGATGCGAGATTATTGGGCAACATCCCTTAGGATGGTCATATTGACATATCTCACATTCACCATCATTTTCTGTATCCGAATCCACAACTTCTTCAATGATGGCAGCTTTGCCCTTACCTTTGTTATGTGCATATTTAGTTTCTTTATTTTTTCTCCTTTCTTGATCATTACCTAGTTTCCTATACTCCTCTACTATTTTGAGAACAATTTAAAATCTATTATCTAGGGAGTCCCACATTTGGTCCACCTTTTTCGATACTTCGGATGCAAGTTTTTGAATGGGCAAAGTTTTCCTATTCACCATCTTTTCAAGTGATGACTCTTCTTAATCCTCATAGAATCTAAGTCCCTTCTTTTGGAGGGAAGGATCTCTATTTTATTCCTCCACACTCTTTCTTTTCCTTAACTCACCTTCCTCCTTGGCAGCTTGCTCCAACAATCTTTGTACTTGATGGGCTCTAAGCTCGAATAGTCTTCCTTCGGAATAATTCCTAAGGTTTCTTCATGTTTCATGCCTAAGTCCATCTATGATATGGCATAGTTGTTCCCTCTATGAGTAATCATGGCTAGGGAAACGATGTAATAAAGCATAATATTAGCCCATGGCAGCATCCAAGGGTTTGTGTCCTCCTTGTTTCCATCCTTGGATTTGCTTTCGTAGGTTGGACACTTAGTAGTATGTTGGATACTTATTATTGAACAGTTCTAACATGGTACTCCATCGGCAAATGGATTCTAGTTCTAAGGACCAATACCAGCTTTCTGCTTCCTTGATTAGTGTCCGTGGAAACAACTTGAGTTTTTACCACTCATTTTCTATGTTTTTCAAGGCACATGCATCGTGAAATTCTTGCAAATGATTTTGAGGATCAGCGTTGTATCCCCCTTCAAATCATGGGATATTGTTCATGTCCAATCTTTTAATCCTACTATCTTTTTGGTGCCTTGTTGGGATTCTAACAACCTTAGTTATATTTAGCATACTTCGGGTAGCGAGTAGGGGTTCATCGTGATCGTATTCTCTATGATGTCTATGATGCCTATGTTGTTCCCTACTCTCCCTCCTTTCGCAGTGTATTTCTCTAGAATGCCCTCATCCCTTTTCTCGACTATTTTGTCTATTATTCTTGTTTTTCCTACCACTATCCTTAGGGTCTTTCCCTCTACGACTATGTTTCGATCCTGAAGGAGAGGGGGAAGGAGATGATGGAGGTGAAGAGGGATGAGGACCATCACCATGATGGTGCCTACTACCTTCTCTTCGATGGTTGCAGCCTTGATCATGGTTACGATTAAAATGTCCATCTTTGTCATGTGTTCATGTTCCTTTTTCGAACCCTTTGTGTTCGTCAGTACTAGAATCCAGGTTATGGATAGTTGAGTGAAGATTTTGATACACAACCCCTTGACTAAAGTCAACGGGAGGAACATCATTTTGTGGAAGACCTCCTGAGGTAGGTTTACCACTCTCATTCTCACCTATGACATATGGGACATCCTGCGACCACTTCCCCTTCATAGATTTAGATGTCTCTCTTGTTGTAAGTTCCTTTAACATTGTGTCTTCGTGCGTTGATACTCTCTCAAGTCATGTTCATGCACAATGTACTCTACCTATAAGTGCTACATACCAAATTGTGTGAGAGCATGAAGAAGCATGCTTGGGACTGAACAATCAGGAGGTAACACTATGTTACCTTCTAAATCACGCCAATGCAGTTGTTCATCCTGGTGGAGGATAAAGGTACAGTTTGGTATATACTCATCAGGATGAACGTATACCACATGAAATTATTGGGGCACTGGCAAGTCATCATGTGTACTCTACCTTCGATTGTTAGTTGTGTCATACCTAGGCGATGAAATACTCTCATAAGAAGAAGGAGACATGATTAATTCTTCAGTGTGTGACACTTTTCTCTTATTTTTTCTAATAATTTTAAGATAACCAAGCCTAAGGGTTCGTTCCAACGATGGGAATATTCCTAAGTTCTAATTAGCACACAAACAACAAAGTCCCTAGCAATGGTGCCAATGATGAGCAGTGAGGTACCCCTATGCTCAACTATACGAATACGAGCGTTACGTGCGATTCGGTTAAACTCCAAGGACTAAGTGCTTATGCACCTTTACAGAACAAGCATGGGTTGGACGATCGTTATCTTCCCAAGCTTACTCA
This sequence comes from Gnetum montanum, assembly GCA_015680685.1. Classification (NCBI taxonomy): domain Eukaryota; kingdom Viridiplantae; phylum Streptophyta; class Gnetopsida; order Gnetales; family Gnetaceae; genus Gnetum; species Gnetum montanum. Next base: position 417,328 of record MNCI01028237.1, read on the forward strand.
TATGGCATGATTGTATGGTTAAGTAAACTTGAGATATATGATTTTTATGCTTTTTATGTTTTATTACCTGGTGCTAAAGAGGGAAGAAGTGAATTAATTAAATAACTAATTTAAATTAACTAATCAGCTAGGTCTTAACTAGTCCTAACACCAACATCTACTCTCACTTTCCATACACATCCTAAACTAGTGCAACACTATTGGGATTACCAAATGCTAATCATTACTGGGTTACCAAGTGTTCCACGCATGCTCAAAGTGGTCGTACTGAGTGTGCTTACTTGTGAAAATTAACGAATCAATAAAAGAAACATTAATTAACTAATGAAAGAATTAAAGAACTATAAATAGCATTAAGGGTGAGAGATAAGCTATTCTGAATGCTGCAAGGTTTATCGTAAAGTTTGTCTTTATTTCCAAACACAAGGTGTGCTCAGGTATACAATGCTCGAATAAAGATCCGTTCACTTTATGACTCCTACTATAGGCACTTAGAAATAATTCTAACTCTGAGAGGGAGAAATCGCAAGAATTTGGGTAAGGGACTAAGAACTAACTACCAAACCAAGTGCACCCACCTCTTATTTATAGGCAACAAGATAGGTCCCGATATTGGACATCCAATATTGCATTGCAGGATCTAATATCGCGGATGCGATATCATGGCCCCGATATCTCGGCTCATCACCAAGAATCAGAATGAACGCTTGGATGCAAAAGTTCCTAAATTAAAAGCCTAGATTGCCAACCCTGCATTTCTTAACCTGACACTAATAAGAGATGAAGCTATGCAGCAACTTCATACTAAATTGAAAGGGGTTGAGGGTGCAATGGAGATGATGATTTTCTACAAATCCTTGGTAGAGGCCACACAACATAAGATTCAAAAGGCCTTGGATCAGACCCACAAGGAAAATGTCCAATTGACCATAGAGAACCATTTCCTATGAAATGTTAATGCACATAAGAAATAATTAACTAATTTCATCCAGCAATAGTAGGAGAAACTAGCTAGAGCAAACACAGAATTGAGGAGATTAGCAATAGAAAAAAAAAACCTCTCCATGGAGGAGGTGCGCACCCTTCACCAGAAAATTTCCATTGAAGTAGCTACCTAGAAATTAGAGGCTCTAAGATTTGAGAGAGTCAAGGACCATTACAAAGAGCAGGTCAGTCTACACAAGGAAGTAAACGAAAAACACATTTAATTGATGAAGGTAAAAGAAAATGAAGCCCTCCAACAACTCCAGCAAGGTAGAGAAGTTTGGCAACCCATCATTGATGGGATAGATGCCTACAACAAGGTAGAAATATGCACAAAGGAGTTGCAAATTGATGAGATGACAAAATATATAGAGCTTGCCAATCTCCAGTATGCAAATTTGGCCATGTTGACTACTAGACGACCAAGGTCAAAGCTTGAGAAATAGGTGGCTAGCTGATACTTGTTATATGAGGCCAAGTTCAAGCATCACAAAGACACCAAGCAGAAGCTTACGGTGGCAAACGTTGGACTCAAAGTTCTCAAGGCACGATTCATTGATCAATGATCAACTGTCGAAAACCTAGCCAAGAGGATGAACAACTACTAGAAGTTGCACAATGCAGTCAAGGTGTTCGACATCGAATGTAAACAGTCTACTGCTTGGTTTGTCAATGTGAAGGAGATGTTCCCAATAATGCCCTATCCATGGGATATCCCCATTCTAGCCCACATTAGTGATTCCGCATGGACTATGAATGATCCCTGAAGCAAGGAGGAGAAGATGAAGGCATTACTAGATGCCTTTCACCTTCCACTAGAGGTTGTAGCTATAGTAGGATATCCACAACTGCCTCAACTACTGCATGTGCCTAAAGCTGGTGAAGGTCCTTCAAAACCTCAAAAGCCTCCACCACTTGGAACTATCTAATCTTCACCATTGTCTTCATGCCATCAAAGGATGTGTCATCAAATTTTATGTAGTCATGTCATGGTGTTCAATTTTATGTCATGAACACCACAATTTTTGTAATTTGTTGATTTGTACACCCAGGCACTCAGTTTTGTCAAGTCAATTTGTTTTGTTAAAAGTTAATCAATAATCCCATACCTTTCCAATTTTGTAAGGGAACTCGAGGACAAGTTTTTATTCAATTGTGGAGGTATGATGAACATCAAAGTGTCATGTTAATGGGATTCCATTTACATGATATTGCCCCATCAACGAGGCTGCATCGATGTAGTGTTTACTACGTTTACAAGGCCTCATCGATGCAATATTGTAGCAAAAACTATAAATACGAGCTCCCAATCGTGTTTATGGGGATAAGTCATAGTAGTAGTAAAGCTCTTATAGTTTGTCTATTTGAGAGTTAAAATATTTTCCCAAGTGCCTGCAGTAGGAGTCATTGAGTGTATGAATCTTTATTTAAGCATTGTTGTACCTAAACCACACCAGTGTGTACGGAAATAAAGACGAGCTTCTTTATAAACTTTGCAACATTCTATATAGTTTAAATGTTTTATTTATGTATTCATTATTTTTATTAAATATTCAATCAATTAAGCTAAATTAGACTTTAATTAACTAAGCTAAAATAGATTAAGTACATAAGTACAATCGCTTCAAGTGTAAACACGTATTCACTTGATAATCCCAGCAACATTATTGCTTGGTGCGCCTAGTAGCATAGCACTTGGTAAGCCAACAGTCGATATGTGGGTTCAAGACCTGTACAGAAAGTGGGACCAGATGCTTATGTTAGGACTAGTTAGTTAGTTAAATCAAATTAGTTATTAAACCACTTCATCTCTTTACTTTAAGCACCAAAGAACATAAAACATAAAATAATAGAAATCATATGCCTCGATTACACTTAACCATACCATGTGCATCACAAGTGTAATTAGAAAGATAATGAACAACCTTAGGGCAAGGTTCACTTCCCAGAAGACTAGTGCACCATAAACTATAAAGTCTACAAAATTCGACCAGATCGCATGTGAACACTTCATGATTCGTATGGTTGGGCATAGGGGAATCTCGACCGCTCATCATTGGAGCATGCTAAATATTGCAGAGGTAGTAAAAATTCCAACTAGGCATGTGAAAGATAGTCAGATCAAGTAACTTGACATGAATAATATCCCTAGATTTGAGGGGGAATATAACTTTGATTCACAAACACATCTTCAAGCCTTTCATGATTTTTGTGCTTACAAAATATTAAAAATGATTAGTAGAAATTAAAGCTATTTCCCAAAACATTCATCAAGGAAGCAAAAAGCTAGTATCAGTCCTTAGAGTTGGAATCCATTTGCGTGTGGAGTACAATGCTAGAGCTATTCAATGATAAATATAATACATACTCCTAAGTGTCTAATCTGAGAAGGTAGATCCAAGGATGAAAGCAAGGAACACATGAACCCTTGGATGCCACCATAGGCAGATACTATTCTCTCATACACTGATGCCATGGCCATGGTTATCCTTAGCAGGAATAACTTTGCCACATCATAGATGGACTCGGATCATAAACAAGAAGAACTCTTAGGGTTTATGGCCAAGGAAGACTATCAGAACTTAGAGCCCATCAAATCCAAAGATTGATAGAGCTGGTAGCAAAAGAAAAAGGAGAGTTGAGAAAATGGAAAAGTGCTGAGGAGTATAACCAGGATCCTTCCATTAGAAAAAGAAAGGTTCGATTTTGCGACAATGAGGAGAAGGCACCTTTTGATGAGGTGGTGCAACGAAAAACTTTGCCAATTCAAAAATCTATTTCCAATATATCGACCAAGGTTGATAAATTATGGGACTCTTTGAATGAAAAATTTCAAATGGCTATGAAAATTGTAGAAGAATCCAAAGAACAAAGCAGTTATCGTGACTGTAAGAGGCAAAGAGAAGCTGAATGTGTCAACCAAAGGGGTAAGGGCAAAGTTGTTGCAATGGAAGAGGTTGTTGAGTCAAAATCAGAAAATGATGGTGGATATGACATCTACCAATACAAACATCCTAAAGGATGTTGCCTTGTTGTGTCACATTTGCAAGAGTCTAGATTGTACACATTGAATCCTAGACTAGCAAAAAGGCAAACACCCAGAAGATTGCCTTATCCTCGAAACAATCCAAGGCAGTTTCACCAACAATAAGAAGCTTATTATCCAAGCGGAGCTCCACCATAATAGCTATATGAGCAATACCAACAATGGTGGAACCACAATCGTGGGGGATGCCACCACCAAGGCTACAATACCCTTCTTCATGTTCAGCAACCAATGTCTCTATGTGACTCTTCTAGTCACACTTCTTTTCAACATCACTTAAATTTTTAATCTTTTAAAAGTATATTTTGTTGCATTAGTATAAATTTTTATCAAGTTTATTCAATTTTTATCTTCTAGTTAAACCATATATTTATAATTATTTTATTACATAAATTACATTTCTTACCGTAACCTTCTAACTAAACCATCTTTCTTTGCATTTCCTTTGTCGCTGTGTTTGCTTGTTCGGATTTCTGGTAACTATGGTTAGAACTTTATAACTCAATATTGCTCCCTAAAATTAGACATGAAGTGCCAACTTAACAATAAGGTTCTTGGCCTAATAACATTAGGTCATAAGTTTGATTCTACCAACAACACTAACACTAAATTTATTCATGGATTTGATTCCACCCGCAACATTGATCCAATGGACGGACTTTTGTAAAATTTTATAAATTGAGCTCTACCCACCTCAATTATGTCATTGAGATAAAAATGAATATATCTTACCAGAATGCTTTGTTCGAATCTTTTTGATATCCGGGCAGTCTGTTTGAACTGTGTACAACTTCAGTTCCTTTGGCTTGTTGGATTTAGTAAAGTACTCGTATTAAAATTACAGAATACAGCTTGCAAAGTAAAGCAAAGCAAAGGAATTGAACCGAGAACGTGTATACCACTCGATCATCGAGCGCAAGGAACATTTAATATTAATAATTTTGTTCATCCAAGTGTGCAACAACCGCTTTCCGTCCCGCTGGTCAAGTCGTCGAAACTCGAAATAAACGCAGCGACCCACTTATCAATTCATTTCAGAGTTGTGCGCTGACGAGGCATTCGGTAACGTCATTTCAGACTTGCGCGCTGACTAGGCGTTTCGTTACGTGTGAATTGGCGGCCACGTGGACATAAACGTAAACCTTAAACATTAGCGATTCGTGATCAGGCATCCATGAAAGCTTGGCCTCGATTTCGAAATCTTTCGTAATTCGTCTTGGAAGTCCTGTTCTTGCTGTTGCTCTTGCTAGAGCAACCATTTTGATAATGGCAACAACTTGCATTTGATTTGACTCACTATGCAGTCCGCATGTAAAAGATTCGAAGCAACATAAGCCAACATACGCTGTTCAGCTCTAGCTCTAACCTTTTTGCCGTTTGTGATTGTCATTATCGAAACGTCCAATTCTTTTGGAGGGCCATAGCCAACTGNAAGTGCATATTGAGAAGCTGTTGTTGAGAGGAGGAAAGGCTAACCCCAGTGAGAACTTTAGTTTTAATCTCCAGGTTAATTTGATGACAAAGAAAGTCTGATGCAATGATAAAGAGATAGGGGGCGAGAGGACAACCTTGGTGCATAGACCTATGTATTGGAAAGGGAGAGGTAATGCCGAAGGTAGTGGCAATTCTTGCAATAGCATCGGAGAATAAACATTTCACCATATGCAAGAACTTGGGTCCAAAACCCAATTTGGTCATAGTCTGCAAGATAAAATCCCACTTAATGTTGTCATAAGCCTTGGCATAATCTAGTTTTACTAGGAGAATATCTTATCCATCATCCTCAGCCCACTTGAGACCTTCCCACGCCGCTACCACATTGTCTAAAATATATCTACCAGGAACGAATCCTGTTTGCTGAGGGGATATGATCTGACCAAGAGTTTTTTTTCAGCCATAAGGCAAGGCACTTCGCCCAAATTTTATACACTACATTGAGAAGAGTTGTGTCCTATTGTGTCCATATTGTGTATTTTATTATGTCGTATCATGTCCATATGTCAGTACGCGTTCAGATGTCGCAGATAGAATCCATTTCAGGTTTCAGCCAGCCACTTGCTTTATAAACACTAAACAAATGCTCTATATTATAGTTTGCACTGATCGTACTCCACGCAAGCTTTATAATGGAGGACGTACTCTATGGTACCCTTTATTACAGGGAATTACATGAAGTTTATGAATAAATAAAATATGCCTACTGCACCCGCAACTACCACAAAAATTACATCGACACTCCTTAACACCAACTCTAAACTTCCAACAGAATACCTAATGCTGAACTGTCGTACCAAGACCAGATATTGACCTAATACTACGAAGAACACACCAGTACTCAGATCAGAATCACAGAAGTTGTGTGAAGGGGCGACGCCAAAACGTGGATCAAGGAGAAATTCAAGGGCACTTGTGGGTTTTCTTGGTGCTCATCCAGTTGGCGTAGCACTCGCAGTCGCCGGGAGGATAGCCATAGGTTCCGGCCGGAACACAATTGCATTTGGAGCAGCAAATGAGACAGAACTGGATGCAGCGGTCGGCTCGCCCGGCCTTGGAGCAACGCGTATCACATTTCTGAGGGCACTCGGTGCCCGCCGGTGCCTGCGCCTCCTGCAGAAGGCCTCTTCTAACCACTGCAGCGCCCTGCAACAAAACTCCCACAAAACCAGACCATTAGTTTGTTAATTCTTCGCAATAATGCCAACAAAGGATGATCAGCCGGAGGATGGATGTTCATCACCCAAAGCTTCCTCAGTGCTCATCTAACGAAGAAGATTCAGACAGGATTAGTAAAGCTTAACCCCTTTTCTGGTGATTGCGCCTAGGCTTAACCCATTTCTTATAACTTAACAAAGAAGCACTTTCCCATCTCTCCCAGGCCTAATACAGGCTCAATAAAACTTACGGTAATATGAACTAAGAAAACATATGCTCACCTGAGCAGAGGAGGCTGAGAAGGGAAGGAGACAGAGCATAAGAAGAAGAATGATTGCCATGAGCTTGCTCCCCATGAAGGACTCCATGACGCTTGCTGCGCTTGTTTTATGTTTTGTGGGTGGGTTTGTGCACGGCGTGGATTTATATGGCACGAAAGGGGAACAGCGAATATGCGAGTCCAGTTGAGTCCAGCCGTGGTTCAACCTAACCTCATTACCTGACCCACGCTTTGCGCCTGGGCTGGAGCGCACTTTTGGGATTAGGATGATGCAAATGACCGACATAAAACTGAAACGGTGTAAGTGTTCAAAACTTGAAAGCATAAAATGTGCGATCTGGCAACGCCATGACGCCCACCTACTCTCTGATATTTTTGTTTTAGCTTTTTACTGCGCCACTGCCAACTTGCCATTACGCGTTTTCTGCTTCCTTTCTGAATGTTCTCGATTCGTGCGATGCCCCACCCTAGCTTGAGGCGTATCATCGCAGAGTTCCTTTTCTATTGCTTTTTACTGGTGAAATACACATTCCGTGCTGCGCCATTGTCTCCCAAACCGCAGCAATGTGCAAGTTGCATGAACCTGAAAATATATAATGTTGCAGGAAGCCAGCAGATTTAACTTTGACCACAGGAAAAGAAACAGAGACCTTGTCGTCTTCCCGTCCCTTTGGATTCCTAAAATAAAAAAGCCGTATCGTAAACGTATGGTTTCTATCGTGAACATATGGTTTCGGTGACCTTACGTCTCCATTCCAATTCCTTTGGCTATTCTGGATTTGGTGAGTGGGTTTATGCATGGTCTGCTTTTGTCTTCACAAATTAAACTTCCTAGTCATGAAATTATTAGAGCAGATCGTCGTCCCTGCTGACGCAGTTGGAGGAGCCATGGAAAGAAACCAAGCAGCTTTGTAATTTAAATATTTTGTTCCGTGAGAACATCTAAATGTTCCCTATGTCGGGAGGAAGCTTCTACATTCCAACGCATTCCGAACACAACTTTCTATGAACCGTTTAGAAAGATAAATTTCGTCCTGCCTCAAGGCAAATGGCTTTATTGTATGCATTGAGATTTGAAACAGCGTGGTAGCTTCTTCATTTTATTAAGAATTATCTCTCGCACCTCAATTACTTCTCTTTTTAAATTATATTTTTCATAGAATTTAACAAAGAAATGAATTTTTTTAAAACCATGAAGAATTTTACTATTCTTTTGGATCCCCTTCATTCCTTCCTTATAATTGTATACAGATATTTCATAATAGGCAAAAACAAATTACCAAGAATATGAAATGGGCTAAACCCTATTAAAAAATTACATAGCCAACACTAATACTTAAATTTCATTATTGAGGAAACACACCTTATGGCTGAGAAACAAAAAGGCATAGGAGAAAGATTGTCAATCATTAAGAAGAAGATTTTACAAAGCTTAACACTTATGAACAAGACCATACAAGATAACTGTGGCAAAATAGCAAGATTATTAAACCACATCATCATCCATTAGAATTATCCTACACTATAGGGTACTTCATTTTAAATGGAGGCACTTTCTCAACCTACATAAAATAGCAGAGTGCCTTAACAACACATTTAAAGGTGAGTTCATATAATATGTCATTTATCAAGCTTAGGCAAACAATGCATTACTTTGGCTAAATATAAAAACAACAATAAAGTAAAACTTAGCTTAATAAATTTGTTTAGAAAAAGGGAAGACACAAATGTGAAGGGGCAAAAGATCAAAAACATTAAACAATAGAAAGAGCCCCTTAAAAATAAAACCTGCCCTTTGCACTAGCACAACATACTAATTTCAAAAACTATGACCTTTAAGAGAAAAAGCATTATATAATATTTTTTGAAAAATAATAACATTTTCCAATACAAAATAGTACATGAGACATTGAAAGCCAAATGGTATAAAAAGTACTTTGAACACATGGCAAATCCAAAAATGTGGCACAAAACATTCCAATAATTGCCAACATATAAATAAGTATAGAAAAGTAAGTTAAGAACCTACACCAACCAAACAGTGCTAATAATGGCAAGTACTAACCAAGGAGTGCAAAAATACCAAGTATAAACAACTTCTCACTACTAAAAACTTCCAAAACAGAAAAGAAATACATCCCAAATGCATAATGAGAATTCTATCCTAGCATTAATGACTAGGACCCATTGTTATCATTCACACCTATGCACATTGATGAGTGGCGAGGTACCCCTACACTCAACCATACAAATACAAGCGTTTCACGCACGATCCGGCCGAACTCCACAGATGGGCTAGTTGTGGTATCTAGATAGTTACTCATAGATTGCAGTTCGTTATCTTCCCACCTGGACTAGTATTAGCTTTGTCACGTATGGTTTAGTCCAGAGTGAGGTGTATGATGTGTTCCTATACTATTGCTACTCTTGGGGCTAATGGAAAATAATATCTACTAAACTAGGAGAGAGAGAGGGAGAGAGAGTCTAAGCTAGCCTAAGTGCAATAAGCATNTCTCATTCCGCGTTTAATAGGAGTTTAGGGTAAAGAGATGTTAACTACGAAAGAAATAAATAACAATAAAAATTAAATAATTAAACTAAGTGAATGCTGCAATGATAAAGTAATCTCGATCTTTATTTCTGATTATGTGCATGTCCAAGTACATCACACTCGAATCAAGGATGCCATACAATTACAACCATCACACTGTGGGCATGCACTGAGAAATAATTCTTACTCTAAGAAGGAAAAACTGCAAGAGTTTGGACAAGGAACTAAGAACTAACTATCGGGAACAAAGGGCGCTACCTCTTATTTATAGAAGATGAGGTAGGATGTGATATCACGTACGCGATATCACGTGAAAGATGCAATATCACGAATGTAATGTCGTGTACGTGATATCGGGGGTCCAATAACAGGGGTCCGATATCGGGACCTATCAGACTTGGTATCTTGTATCAAGGTTAACAGGACCTGACAGATCATGACTCATCATACCCCCACGACTGAATAACAACTCGTCCTCGAGTCAAAGAAAGTGAGGAACAAGTTCAATTGATTACATTGTGGATAGGTATGGGATTATTGACTGACTAGGAATTATTTATGTTGCAGTGGAGAATTAAAAAAAAATTGGACACAGACACAAAAGACAAAACTTGTGGAACTCATTGGGTTCCTGGTAGTGGTGGCTCCTCTATGGGTGCCTCTCCTTTGTCCTACACGATCAAGCTTCTGAGATTGATACCATTGAAGAAGTGCTTGATGTTTCACCTCTTCTATCCAAGGATTATGAGCCACCCATGTTGATGTTCCAATGTTTGATGGGATTGGCACTTTCCATGAACATGGAAATTGTGGAAACACTTGATTAGCCTTGACATGTTATGCCGAAAATAGCCATCATTCCTCTTTATAGGCTTGGGCCTTAACCTCTCCACCTTTTGCTTGGATAGATTATGCAGTAACAGAAGTTCCATGATGGATGCTGAGTGAGTGTGCCTCTTGCTCTGCATGTTCTGCATGAAATCCTTGGCCTCTGCCTCCCCCTGGTTGTTCGGTTGTACCTTGAGAATGTCCTCCTTGTTGTCTTCTTTTAGGGACCATTTATAATCACACAAAGATCAATTGTTAGTAAGGTTATTGAAAAAAAATTAATGATTTCATACCTTTCTCATTGCCTTTAATAAATGTTGAATTCTTTGCTTAGTATGATTTTAGAGTTAGAATTTTTTTTTCAAGGAAGTTTCCTTAAAAGTTTAATGTTGGGCCTGGTTTGTTTAGGTGACACATAAAAGGACCTCGTTTTGAGGAACGTTTGATAAAATGATGGCAAAGGAAAGAATAGATTTGGTAATGAAGTACTCAAAGGGTATAAGATGATGTGGTGGCATGCAACAAGTACAAATTGCAAAAGTCATGCAAGTGGGTCCTCCCCAAAGCAGGTTCCAACCTATAATGCCCTTGCGTAACCACACCTTAAAATGTTTGTAGGCACTAGAAGGGTTAAATCTAATCCATACCAGTTTCACAAAACACACACATGTAGATACCACCGGAATGAGATAAGAATTCTACGCTATACGAGACATGAGCTACAATTACATGAACAGCGAGATGAGACGGACTATAGAAGGGATTGTAGAGATTGGGATATGAGGTAACTGACCCAAGGCACAATGAATCCTGTGTGTAAAGCATGATTAATGTGTCATTAACCCGTCGTTCCAAGATCAGGACCAAGTCCATTCCTTTGATCAGTGACACCGCATTGTTTCATCCCACGATGAGCGACTATGAGAGTACCAGAACAACAAGGCATACAATCACTTGGCATTTTGTTCAAGGGAGGAGTGATTTTTGCTTTGTGGCACTTCCTTTTTTTT
>MNCI01028237.1:431831-470294 GCA_015680685.1 Gnetum montanum
AATAACAGGACCTGATAGACCATGACTCATCACACATGATAAAGATAAGGGGAGTTAGCACAAACCACCTAGTACGAAAAATTTACAGAATCCCTTTATTTGACTCAAAAAACTAAGATCATGAACTAGGAAACCATATACTACAAGGGGAAAAATAAGAGATCTTGTATCAAAATCATGTTAGCCTCCAAGACCTCAAGTTGCCTAAGGGTAGTATCCAAAAATCCGCAAAGTTCCACTACCAAGCCACATAAAACAATGATGTCCCATATTACAAGTTCTTCATCTAATAATTAGCATCTAGTGATGGATTTATGATTGTCCTTCACTTACATGTTTCTTTCACAAGGTATATCTTTTGGCCTAGAACAACAAGAACTAGGGTTCTCTACAAGGCTAAATGATCATAATTGAAATTCCATGCAAGGTTGAATTATTTCCCAAAGGCTGAACTATTGTCCAGAATAACAAGAAATGAATTTCCTTGAAAGGTTGAATTATTACCCAATACAACAAGAATCAAAGTCCCCCCATACTACTAATTTACTACCTAGAACAATAAGATTGAAAGTCCTTTGCAAGGTAATAAATCAAGTTTTTTTCATCCTTGACTATGATATTGTATCTACAATATCATAGATGTGATATTAAAGTTGAATATATGATGTCATAGATATGATGTAATAGGCCATGATCATGCCTATAAATACAAATTCATCATCACCATCAACATCACTACTAAAAACACTATCATTGGATCTTTTGAGCCTAATCAAAACTATGTTTTGACATGCCCCTTGGGTCCTTGGGGCCTAGGTAGCTCATTGATAATGATTTCAACACTCCATTCTTTAGAAAATGTTTTTTTAAATCATTTTCTTAGCACTCCAAAGATCAACATTTTTGGTCTAAGTACAAAGCATCAATGAGTTTAGGACTTGCTCTGGCACCTTTGGAAGCACTTCCTATGACTTCGCATTATTCCACATCCTTGGTTTGTAGCATTCCATGGCATTAAAAGTTTCTTAGTGATCATAGGATGTCATTATGGATTTTTTTGAGATTAATTTTGAATTTTTAGGAGTTAGAATTTTTGGCCTGGAAAATTGTCAAAAACGTTTTCTAACTCTAGAGCCCATGTTGATGTTGATGCCAATGTCATTGCAAGTGAGAGCTGTATCGACACTTCAAAACAACACCGAATAGTATCAACAAGCTCAAGGACCCCTCACCTTCACCTTAACAACCTTTGATGTCATTTGGGAGATCAAATAGGAACCTAGAAACTCAAAATTCTAAATTTGACAAAATGTCAAAAATTTCACTAAGTATGGCTGATGTTGATGTTGATGTTAGTGTCACTACTTTCAATGTTTGCATCATCCAATCCTTAACCATCAAGTTCAACATTTGGCAATGTATCTTAGCTTTGTGGACTCCTTGGCATCATTTCGGCATGATTCAACATCAATTCAAGTGTCAAATGAGTTTCCAAAGGCCTAGAATTGACACTTGGACAAAACTGTAAAAATTCATCTAAGTGTTGGTGATGCTAACATTGACGTTAGCATCAGTGTCAATGTCACCTCCACAATTAGAATTTTTTTAGCTCAACATCAACATGAGAGTTAAAAAAATTTTAGCATCAACATTAGCACTTTTGGCACTGGCATTGTCTAATGCTTAGCATTCAAGCTTTGTGTTAGTATTGTCTCCTATCCTCTTGACTTTCTTAGCATCATTGGTGTTAATTAGAAGGTCAAACAAGATCTCAAAAAGTCAAACTTTAGCATCACTTTGGCAAAATTGTTGAAAATTTGCCTCAAAAGTCAAACTTGCCATTTTCAAACTTAACATCAACTTGGAACAAGATACATTAACTTTGAGTTTGATTTTTAGCAACCCTAAGTTGGAATTGGTAACTTTTGGCTTATAAATATAAGCTCAAAACACAAATTTTGGGTTGGTTTCTAGAGATTTGGGAGCAATTATTAGATTTAGGAGATTAAGAACATGAACACTTCTCATCATTACAACACATGTGTGCTCCATGACAACCTTTTGCACCTTTGGTGTCACCTTTAGGGATAGAATTTTCAAGCTTCAATAACACTTTTTAGAGTTAGAATTTTTTCAACTCCAACATCAATGATGAAACTGTAGCTGAAATGGCCCCATTTTGACTTAAAATTGACTCCAAATCACATCTACAACTTCCCCATTTATATCCTAATCCTTCATAGGTTTAATTCCACTCTTTGAATTCATATTTTGCTAAAAATTTTGAGCTTCTTTTATACATTACATTATACTTATGTTTTTCTCCTATTGCTTATATTTGGTCCTCCATAGGAGGCAAATAACTTGTTACTCATCAATAAAGAATTTTATTATTTGGGAAAGGATTCAAGACCTTTCCCCCATATCATAAAACCTTGTATTCATCATTTTATGCTTATTTATCGACATTCTATACTTAGAATTTATTCTATCTCCTACATTGCATTCTACACTTGCTTAACGTTTCAACATTTTATACTCAGCCATTTTTTTAGCATAAAGATCTCATTATTTAGGAAGGAATTTGAGATCCTTCTCTCCACATTATACTATTAATATTTTAATATGTTGCACTCTTTTATATAAGTTTTATACTTAGTTTTTATTTTGTTATACTCCATTCTACACCTAGTTTATTTTTCAACCATTTATACTTAGTCATTTTTCTAGCAATTTACACTAAGTCGTTTTCAACATTAACGTCTCACTTTTCCATCGTTCTCATATTATTCCTAGTTTATGTGCAGTAAGCTAAGTTCATATTTTATTGGAGGATTTTTACCCCTTTATATCATAGTTGTTGGTATATTAAGGGTTATATCGATTTGAAGACCATTTATGGTCACGTTCTAGGTGTTTTAACACTTAGTTCATGGAGGTATCCTTGTAGGGGAGTAAAGAACATCTCCATAGGAACACATTCAATATCATATACTCCTGTACCTTACTTAGAGTTAAACCATATGTCTTGAACCTCACTAACTCTAGTGAGAGGACAATGATCATGAACTTATCATCAACTTGCTAATATACTTACATTGTCCCATCTATAGATTACGATTTGGTCACATGTGTGTACTTGTGACTTGTATGTTTGAGTGTTGGGAATCTCATCATAAGTGTTGTTTCCAAGGATGGTGTAAATGTTTACTAGTTGGTTGATTTTATCATAGTTCATTGTATTGAGCATTTTCAAATTTACTTCTCAAACAATAATTTCTAGAACACACACTTAAGCATTAACTAATTCAAAATGACTTCTACACACAAAGTGAAAGCTCCACCTACTATTGACCTTAATGCAAGGAATGATAGAAACTATAATGAAGAAATTTGGAGTGGATTAATGTAAACCAAAGTATCATATGCTCATGTTGGTCTATATTACCCTGATTTTACATTCAATTTTCACTAGGATGAACATTTTAGATGGAGAGACTTATAATGCAATGTTATCCTACCACTAGACCATTTAGTGTCATCTATGCTTCAAGAAACCCTACTTAGATCAAGTCTTGGTCACATATAGGGAGGATATCAAGTCACAAAGACTATGACAAGGCCATACCAACCAACAAAGGATTGAGGTAGAAGAGATGCTATCATGGAAGCAAGATATGGACAAGGGAAAGGCAAAAGGGCACCATAGATAATCATCCTTATAAAAAAAAAGATAAATCATACAACATTAAGAGGTTTCATCATCACTAATGATCCAACTGCCAATAATTTTCCCCATATACTAAAGATCTTGTGCAGTTATGAATTCATTTAACTCTTGTAAAAAATTCTAGAATGAATGAGATAGACTCCAGACTTAGGAGGAACCCGAGGCCTAAGACCTACAGTAGCTTTTAAAAAGATGAATTAAGGGATCATAGAAGGAGAGACAACTAGAATTAGTCTTCAAGTCCTCCATCCTTTTCATCATACTCATTAATCGATTTTGATAAGGAAGGATGAAGACAAAGAGACCATGATAGGTAGAGAAAGAGGGATTATGATAGACATGTAGACATAAAAAGACATCCTAATGAAGAAGAAGATGATGAAGAACAAAGGAAAAGAGAACTGAGGCATTAGAGAAGAAAGCAGCATAAGCATCATAGAGGTCATTACTACAATAGAGACTATAAACCCAAAGACTATGAAGAACCTCTACTAGCCATCAAAATCATGATTAACATAAGAGAAGTAGTGTACATTCCAACCAAACATCTAAGGAATAGTTACATCAAAAAATTGAATAACATTCCAAAATTTGAAGGGGGATATAATGTGAATCCAAAACACTACCTTCAATCATTTCATGATGCTTATGCCCTATGAAACATAGAGAATGACTGGTAGAAGTTAAATGTGTTTATGAGAATACTCATTAAGGAGATGAAGTGTTGGTATAAGTCCTTAGAACTGAAATTAATCAAAATATAGAGTACCATGCTAGAACTATTCAATGATAAGTGTTAAAATTATTCACAAGTATCAAATTTAAGAAAATAGATGCAAAGATGGAAACAAGGGACACATGAATCCCTTGATACAGTTATGGATAGGTATTACTCACTTTTACACCAATTCCCAAGCCATGTGATGAATCATCGTTATGTTGCATTGATGGGGCCCCATCAATGTAGCCTCATCTATGTGGTGTTGCCTTGTTAATGGGGCTGTGTCAATGTAGCATTTGTTGCATCTATGAGACCCCATCAACATAGCTCTAGAATAAAATCTATAAATACATGCTTACTAGCTATTTTTATGGAGGTCTCATCTTAATTGTAGTAGAGCTTTTGTAGTGTTTCCATTTGAGAGCTAGAATATTTATTTGAGTGTCCACAATAAGAGTTAGAAAGTGTATGGATCTTTATTCAAGCACTATTGTACTTGAACACACTAGTGTGAACGACAATAAAGATGAACCTTTTAATCAAACCTTGTAGCACTTGGATTAGATTAATGATTTATTTATGAATTTATTGGTTTTATTAATTATGCAATTAATTAAGCTAAATTAAACTTCAAGTGATTAGTTAATTAATTAAGCTAAATAGATTAAACACACAAGTATGACCACTTTGAATGTAAACACATATTTGCTTGGTAATCCCAGTAGCATTATTGCTTGGTTCACCCAGTAGCATAACATTTGGTAACCCCAGTAGTGGATACGTGGGTTTAGGACATGTATGGAAAGTGGGACTGGATGCTTATGTTAGGATGAGTGAGAGATTAGTTAACTAGTTAAATTAAATTGGTTATTAAATTACTTCATTTCTCTATTTTAAGCACCATAAGCATGAAACATAAAATAATAAAAATCATATGCCTTGATTACACTTAACCATGCCTTTGTGCATCACAAGTATAATTGAGAAGACAACGAATGACTATTACGACAAAGTTCACTTCCTAGAAGACTAGTGTAGTAGAAGACAGAGTCTATGGAATTTGACTGAATCGCTTGTGAACACTTCATGATTCATATGGTTGGGCATAGGGGTACCTCTCACCATTCATCATTAGTGCCATTGCTAGGGACCTTTTTTTTTGTTTGAAGCATGCGCTATCTAGGTTTAGTGAACATCATTAACATCATTAGATGAATCCTAAGGTCAAATCATTCTCATGATAAATATAATCACATAAGCACACTGATATTTTATTTGTATTATAAAATGTCTTCTTCTCATAAGCATGATGATACTAAACCATCAATACCTCAAGAATGTAAGGTGGTATATACTCATCTAGATGAGTACGTGCCTAACTTCATCTTCATCCTGCATTAGGATGAATAATTGTGATGGTGTGATATGGAAGGCAACATTCAAATGCCTCCTCATCAATCTATGTCCATGATGCTACTTAAAACTCTTAAAAATTTGGGAATCAAAATCTTCAAGAGGAGTACACTGTGCACAATTATGACTATTAGGACTACTATCCCATTGGAACACAACGTAGGAGAGATTGACGTTAGGAGAAGCACCATGAGTTTTTGAAGGGGAAACTATTCACCAATCCCTTGTTCTTGCTTAACCAAGATGATAATGAGGATCCTCCCTTTTGTGGGCTCTCAACATGAAAATTCTCCATCCCTTGTTATTGGTGATGGGGGTGTGGCCCTAAATTTGCGGTCCACTATGAATAATCTAGGTTCAAGTAAAGATGGCAGTCAAGGAAGTGGCTTGGATAAGCATCAAGATGATAAGAAAATGAAAAAATGTGGTCATGAAAACCAAAAGGGAGTTGGAAAATACCATGGTTGTGGTAGTACATCTTCCTTTTTTCCCTCTTCATCTACATCTTCTTCTTCCTCTTTTTCTTCTAAAAGATACTGCAGAAGGAACAACTATGATGAAGGTGAATAGCGGGACAATAATGATGATCACCAGGCCCACAATGAACAAAGGAGTAATAGAGAACATCAGTGGCAAAAACAAAATAATTATGATGATGAACCTTTTCTAGCAACTTGAAGTATACTAAATATTGCAGAGGTTGTAAAAATTCCAACTACGCATGTGAAAAATAGTCGAATTAGATGACTTGATATGAACAATATTCCAAAATTTGAGAGGGGATATAAGTCTAATCCATAAACATATATTTAAGCTTTTCATGATGCCTGTGCCTTACAAAACATTGAAAATTATTGGTATAAATTAAGCTATATCCTAGGACACTCATCAAGGAAGTAGAAAGCTAGTATCAGTCTTTGGAGCTAGAATCCATCTGCAGGTGGAGTACAATGCTCAAGCTAATTAATGATAAGTATCAAACTCACTCCAGAGTGTCTAACCTACGAAGGAAAATCCAAGGATGGAAGCAAGGAAACCATGAACCCTTGGATGCTACCATGGGTAGATACTATTCTCTTATACACAAATGCCTTGGCCATGGTTATTCTTAGCGAGAACAACTTTGCCATATCATAGATGGACTTAGATTAGAAACAAGGAGAAATCTTGTGATCTATGCCCAAGGGAGACTATCAAAACTCTAAGCCCATTAGATTCAAAGGCTAATTGAGCAAGTAGAAAAAGAAGAAGGAGGGTTGAGGAAACATGAAAGTGTAGAGGAATACAATATGGATCCTTCCATCAGAATGAGAGAAGTTTGATTTTGTGATAGTGAGGAGGAATGACCACTTGATGAAGTGGTAAATAGAAAGACCTTGTCGATTCAAAAATCTATGTCTAAAACTTTGGCTAAGGTGGATAAAATGTGCAATTCATTAGATGAAAAATTCTAAACTGCTCTCAGAATCACCAAAGAATCAAGAGAGCAAAGTAGTAATCGTAATCACAAGAGACAAAAAGAAGCTAAACATGCCTACCAAAGGGATAAGGACAAAATTGCTACAGTAGATAAATTTATGGAAACTGAATCAAATGATGATGGTGGATGTGACATATGCCAATATAAATGTCCTAAGGGATGTTGTCCCATTGTGTCACACTTATAGGAATTTGGGATGTATGCTCTAAATCCATGACTAGCAAAAAGGCAAGCACCCAAAAGGTTGCCTTATCCTCAAGCAAATCCTATCTAGTTTCATGGATGACAACAATATTATCCAAATGGAACCCCATCATAATTGTATGAGCAATATCAATAGTGGCACCAACCATAGTCATGGGGAATGCCACCACCAAGGCAATAGTACCCTTACAAGCAACTAGATCCATATGGGCATTACATTCAGTAACCCCTGTCTCCACATGACTCTTCCAATCACATTTCTCCTTTCCAACATTACTACCATCCTCTTGAATACTATAGAGATCACTCTCCATGTTCTAGGAGGGATGCCACATTTTATCCTTATCCTCCTTTTGTTTTTGCACCTATTCCTCCATCCTCAATGTAACTACCATTTGCTCCATCCATGTAGGGTGAACTTTCAACTCATTCATAGCAATGTAATGCTACCAAGGCCATCAATCTACAACTAGTTCATCAAATGAGGGGTTTGGAACCTTGTGCTCGTAAAAGACCATTCTTCCAACCCAAAAACCCTACTAAGCCCTCATAAACTTAGGTAGCTGATCACCTTGCTTCTGCTTCATCCTCTACAAATCATTCCATCGAGTCCCCTTCAAACCAAATGCCACCCAAAATCCATATTATTTTGCTCACCCATGTCATATTTGATTGGATTTGGGCTAGAAACCTTCCCAAGAAATTAGCTGATCCTCGAAGTCCTCTTATCTATTTATAGATTTTTGGGAATGAACCATGTAAGGATCTTCTTGATTCAAGTTTTAATGTGAACTTGATATCTCATGAGATGTATATTACTTAGAACTTTTCACCTCTCAAGAAAAGCAATATCAAATTGGAATTGGTAGACCAACTCATCACTATTTCATTGGGATTGGTCAAAGACATTGTGACCATTGTTTGTGGGTGATCTTATCCTGTTGATTTCCTAGTAA
The DNA here is from genome assembly GCA_015680685.1 of Gnetum montanum. NCBI lineage: Eukaryota > Viridiplantae > Streptophyta > Gnetopsida > Gnetales > Gnetaceae > Gnetum > Gnetum montanum. The sequence continues at coordinate 440,336 of MNCI01028237.1, forward strand.
TTAAGGTTGAGAACTGTAGGTGTACTGTCCAAAATCATTGACGCGAGGCTGGAATGAAATGGATGCCGAGAGATCTACGGAAGACATAGTAAGATCCCACCTTCGTGCAAGGAACAGCTGGAAATAAATGAAGGTAGAGTGCCTTGAATGGTCTACGTGCAGATTAAACAAGGACTTCCCCTCGCATACGCTGTTGCGATGTGCTGGGTTATACGTAAACGGATGCAAACTAAAATGTAAATGAACGTACGAAATAGAAGATGAAAAACAAAATGTAAACAAAAGTAACGAGAATTGTAACAAACATAAATGGCATAAATAGAGAAACAATGAATGGAAAAATTGTAACTATATGTATTGATTAACGATTACAAAAAAGTGCACCAGTCAGAACGTAGTTGCGGATTGATTGCAAGGCAAACGTTTAGCCCTGATATGAAGGGTGTACAGATGCTGGGAGATTGTAGGTTTCTGGTTAAAGGTGTGCAACATGACCAAAATTGCCCCAAGTGCTCAGCATGACTAAGTCTGGGTAATGCCCAATCATACAAGATAATGATGATGAGATTCGCCAACTCTCTAGATCTTGATGCCCCAAAATTGCCAACCTTGATTAAGTGGAAAAACGGGGTATTTATAGGATTTTCGGGTGTGGGATTCGGATCTAGAGGGAGATCTATGGTTGCAGGGTGAGAGAAATGCAAATTGGGTGATAGGTATTTGCGTTTTGACTAGATGCACATTTTACAATGTACAGCATACAACATGACCAATTCTTACACTGGCGTGTGCAATCCACAACGTAAGAGCTTGATACGCTCAAAGAATATTAAATTTTCAAAAGACTGCTATGTTACAACAAAGAATTTGATCTTTGGCCTTTGGATCTATGGTCTGGTGTGCTAATTTTTTCTTCATTAGCGTGTCTTGATGTGCTCTGGCATGTCCTGGTGTCAATGTCCAGCGTCCAGCATGACAAGTGCATACGCTGGGCATACGTTGGTCATATGCTATAGCGTGTCTAAAAAATGATGTATTTTGAGCCCATTTTCAACCTTTGAGACCTATTTCCAGAGTGGATCTGCATGCCTGATGTCGAGAGGATTCTGCACATCGAATTTGAGTTGATCTGGCCTTGGATTTGTGTCTCTTTTGATTGGTCATGCTGTGCAGCATGACCTTAGCGTGACATCAGCATGACTAAGTGGAAATGACACATTTTGAACCAAATTTGGATGTTTGATGCCTATTTCTTGAAGTCCAACTACTGCTTGCTCTCCAGGGTGGTCTGGATGCTGAATCTGAGCCCAATTTGATGCTGTTTTGGTCGTCTTTTTTTTGGTCATGTTGTGGTCACGCTGTGCAGCATGACCTCAGTGTGACCAAGTTAAAATGACATATTTGAAGCTCAAATATTGATTTGCTGAAGCCTAAGAGTTAGTACAGTTTTTGCCTGTCCCCTGGGGATTGAGTTCATGTTGAAATTGAACCTGAAACTGCTTGATGTACCCTATTTTTGCTTTGTCATGCTGTGGTCATGCTGTGTAGCGTGACCTCAGCGTGACCAACTGAAAGTGCCATGTTTGAGGCCCAAATTTTGATTTTCTAGAGCCTGTGAACATGTACAATTGTTGCCTAGCTCTTAGGAGTTGAATTCATGTTGAAATTCTGCCTGGAGGTGCCTGAATTGAGCTGTTCTTATTTGGTCATGCTGTGCAGTGTGACCTCAGCATGACTTACTAAAAGTGGCTTAAAACATGTGATTTTGAGCTCAAATTTTGAGGTTTTGAAGGTTGAGAGCTACAGGGGGCATTGATGAAGCTCATGGAGGGTCCATGTGCTCAAATATGGGCTGTTTGAACTTGATTTTGGGGCTCCAGAAGTTGGTCACACTGTACACATGCTAGTCTTAAGCTGGGCAGCATGACCAAAGTGTATATAGCAAAAACCATGCGTTTTGAGCCTAAAACCCTAGATTCTGGATGCTGGGAGTTGGAGCAATTGCCTGTGGACTCCAGGGGAACTTTGCCTATTCGATTGTGTGTCGTTTCATGCTGTTTTGGAGGCTCTCAAGTTTGGTCATGCTATACCCATGTTGGGCAGTGGCATGACTTAGCTTGAGTCCTGTCTAAAAGTGCTAGGCCAAAATTTTGTGGTGTTTTCATTGGCCCCTCTTTGTTGATGCCTAGAGGAATCCACCCAAGTGGTGTCGACAAAGAAGTACAAAACACTGTGAGCAACTTGGCATCAAGCACTGTCCATCAGGCACCTAGTCGGATGTCATCGCATCGTGTTTAGAAGTACAATGGATCGGGAAATGAAGTTTTGAGATGCATAAGAAGAAAGTTGTAACTGTGGGATTGGGGATTGATCAAGGGATTATTTTGTTTAATTTTGGGAGAGGAATGCTCTTGTGAACAAGTCATGTTGGTCCTTGTCGATAGCCAGCATCTAGTAGACTTGGGACCAAGGCATGGAAGGTGCGTCCTTTGGAGGAACGAGACTCTTGTATCATGTTTAAAAGAAACCGTTGTCAATAGCCAAAGCCATGCGATGAGGTGGTGCGTTCTTTGGAGAAATAGGATCCTTGGGAGTGTCAGAGGGAACCCGTTGTCAATAGCCAAAGCCATGTGAAGATGTGGTGCAACATGATTGCTTGAGACACAAGTGTTTTCTTTCAAGACAACTACCTTCCCGCCTGGGGTTTGTATGGGAAGAGCCGATGACCTTATGATGTATTTTTCTCTTTGATTTTTTTCCTTATTTTTTTTAAAAGAGCATTTTTTAGTGTTGTACTTGTGCTCGTGTGCTTGTAGTTGTATCATGTGCTATGCTGTGTTACGGGTTGAAACTGCTTGGAGAGTCACAGTATGCAATAGTGTGATTCTAGTTTTTGGGGTGAATGGGATGTATCTAGGAGGTGTAACTGAGTAGGACAGGGAGAACATGTTGGGGAATAAGGGATGCATCGGGAATTGGGAATGTACTCATGAGTAAATTGATTAACCTAGTTGCGTGCATCGGGAACAATGTGGTACCTTGTCATCGTGATGAAGTGCATCCGTGCGCGAATACCTCAGAGCATTATCCTACAAACACAACTCTAAGAGGACAAGAAAACCACAAGTGAGTTAGTCCAAAATACTTTAAACATGAATACAGCCGATGGGATGAAGGCACCGTGTTAAACTTTAGGTAAACAGGACGAGCAACATCAGTGTCCATGTGGTGAATCATGCAGTGGGTTTTGGATGAAGACAATTCATTGATTGCAGCAATAGATCAATGGGCCAGTGATGATGTTGCCATTTATAGTCTTAGTAGATTGTCATGGATTAGTTTTACATCATAACCCTTTGGACGTTGCCAGTTTAGCATCATAGCAGACGGTGCAGTGCTAGTTTATAGTCGTGGTAGACTATGAAGAGGCAAGCTAGTTTATAGTCTTAGCAGACTCTAGCAGACAAAAATGTGGCAGTTTAATGTTATATTGGATGGAGCTTTGTGGTGTCAGTTTATCGTCATAAGTCCAGGACGTTCTGTGGTATCATTTTATCGTCATGATGTCAGGACGAGTCTATGGTATCAGTTTACCATCATGATGCCAAGACGAGTCTGTGGTATCAGTTTACCATCATGATGCCAGGACGAGTCTGTGGTATCAGTTTACCATCATGATGCTAGGACGAATGCATACCTTAATTCTTTCAAATGTAATACGGTTTGAGGTACATGTGATTTATTAGATTAGCAAACTCATTGTCGTTCATATCAGCTAGTTTGAATGCCCCATTATCGTATGCCTTAGTGACCAAGTAAGGCCCTTCCCAGTTGACTAAGAATTTGTCCAAGTGTTCATAGATTGTCTTGAGGATAAAGTCACCTTCTTTGATTGGACACTTGTGTATGTTTTGTTGATGTCGTTGTCGTTGTTGCTTTTAGTACCACTCGATTTGATCTAGCATGCATGTACGTTCCTCCTGCACTGAGTCAAGGTTAACAATGCGCAATTCATCATTTTGACCTTCATTGAGTAGTCTAGAGAGAGTGATCCGCAACAAGGGTACCTGCAATTCTAAAGGTAAAACAACTTTTGATCCATAAACAAGACTATAGAGTGTTTTACCTGTGGATGTTCCATGCATCATTCGATATGTCCATAGCGCATAAACTAGCTGTTCATGCCATCTTCTTTTGCTCTAATGAAGCATTTTCTTGAGCACCATGATGACAGTTTTATTCGTGGACTCTGCTTGACCATTGCTTTGTGGATAGTACGGTGATGAGAATGAGTGTTTGATTCCTAGGCTCTCACAGAAGTGTTTGGTTTCGGCACTGCTAAACTATAGCCCGTTATCGGTCATTATGGTCATTGGATGCCAAAACAGGTTACAATATTTTTGAGTATGAAATTGCACACTTGTTTGGATGTGGTCTTCCTAAGGGGGATAGCTTCTACCCATTTTGTGAAGTATTTAGTTGCAGTGATGATGAAGCTATGTCCTGCTGAAGATGGGGAGTTATCGGTCCAATGATGTCTAACCCCCATTTTCGGAAAGGCCATGTGATTTATGCTGTATGCAACTCATTAGGTGGCACATGTATTAAATTACCATGCTTCTGATAGATGTTGCACATTTTGACCTTGGAGAAACAATTGTACCCCATGTGTGGCCAATAATAGCCTAAACGTCTGATTTTCGTTACCATTGCCTTAGGTGCTATGTGCCCTCCGCAAAGTCCTTCATGAACTTGCTCCATGATCATGTGACCGTCGATGCTACTAATGCATACTAAAAAAATTCCTTCATAGGATTTCCAACATAACGTGTCTCTTATCAACGCATATTGTCGAGAATGTTTTCGTACAGCGTCCTTTTGAGCATTCATTAGATGTTGTGGCGGTTCACCATGTAGAAGGTACTCTTTTATGTCATCATACCATTCTACTGCATGTGTGGTACTAACAGATGCTATAGGTTTGTCATTGGGAGTGTCGGTTACTGGTTTGGCACAGTTCGTTATGGAACTAGGAAACGCATGAAACATATCAGGTGTCATGTTTAAGGCCAGTGTTGTAGGTGCATCTACGATGGTATTTTTGTTTCTGGGAACATGTTGCAGATCTATTTTTGTTAACTATTTCAGAAAGTGTTTAGTTAAGTCACAGTACGGTTGTAAATGTGAAGCTTTGCATGCAAAAACATCCATGACCTGATTGATTACCAACTATGAGTCACCTCGAACTATGAGCCATGTGATTCCTGAAGCCAGTGCCATGTTGTTGGTGCAAGGGAAGTTTAATCGATAGGCAGAGGGTCGAATTTCTCCATAGGAATACATTATGATGGCTGCAGCACTTCCTCCTCGGGAGGTCAATGCTCCATCAAAGTATAAGATTGCATCGTAGTTGTTGGGCATGGTGTCTATGGTGTTCACGTTCTCATCAGGGAACTCAGGGTTGATCGTTGCTTGGTCTTGCATCGGTGAGGTGGTCATTTGATTGACTATTGCTTGACCCTTTGTGGAAGATTGAGCTATGTAGCATAGGTCAATCTTAGCAATCATCACCTTCCATCTAGCTATCTTGTTTGATTCATAAATGTTATTGGTGATAACTCTAAGCACATTATCTTTACAAATAATGTTGACTTGGTTATGGAAGAGATAATGTTGCCATTTCTTCAAGGAAAAGATAAGGGCTAGACATGACCTCTCTACTAAGGCACTAAGGCACGACTTAGGTAGTAAACAAGGATTTTGGTTCCATCTTCTCGTTTCTGACAAAGCATAGATGCGATAGATGAATCCGATGTCGCAAGGTAGATGTAGAAGGGTTTGTTGTTCTGTGGGGGATAAACTGTCGGTAGTTGAGCTAGTGCCGTTTTGATGTTCTCAAAGGCTTCCTGGCACTATTGAGTCCATTGAAAATGGACATTTTTGTGCAATAAATGCTGCATGGGTTTCAACTTGTCCATTAGTTTTTCAATGAATTGCCTAATAAATTGTAATCTACCCTGTAGACCGCATAGTTCGGTAAGGTTGCTAGGTGGTTTCAAATTTGTTATTGCCTCAACCTTATCGAGATCTACTCATATCCCTATTTCAGATACTATGAATCTGAGCATTTTTCCTATTTTGACTCCATAGATACATTTCTTCGGGTTAAGTCTAAGCTCATACTTGAGACAACATTTAAGTACCAAGTCTAGATCGTTGACGTGTTGCTCAGTTGTTTTTGACTTGACTGTGATGTCATCTACATAATCATTGAGTGAATTAAGCATATAATCACTAAATATGTAAGTCATTTCTTGCTAATATGTAGCATCGACATTTTTTAGACTGAATGACATCATTTTATAACAGAATGTGCCCCATGGTGTCATGAAGGTTGTCCTGAGTTGATGTTATGGGTTGATCCTAATTTGGTTGTATCCCGAGAATCCATCCATAAAGGACAACAATGCATGCCCAACAGTTGAATCAACAAGTTGATCGATACTGGGTAGGGGGAAGTCATCTTTTATGGTTGCTATGTTGAGATCACGGAAGTCAATGCATAAGCGAATGCTCCCGTTCTTCCTACAACCATGTTGGATACCCAATCGGCATAGTCAATAGCTCAGATGAAACTGACTTGGTAAAGTTTTGTGATTTCATTACGAGCTACCAGTGCTACCTCAGGTCTAACCTTTCGTGCTTTTTGTTTCACTGGTCTGAGTTTTGTATCAAGGATGATGTTATGCTAGAATATTCAAGGGTCTAGTCCTGGCGTATGAATATAGGACAAAGCAAATGCTTTCATGTTATCTTTCAGCACTTGAGCTATGTCATTGACTAGTTGTGGATTTAATAGAGTACTCAGTTTTAATATTTTAACTTTGCCATCAAACATAGTAATGGGGACTTCGGCAAGGGGATCTTCGATGATGTTATCGGCCTCTAAGTCTAGAGTTTTCGTTATTCCCTTAAAGAAATCAAGTGTCTCTTGTGTTGATGCCACGAAATTGTCATAAGTTGATGAGTCTAGATCAATGGACTCTAGATTAATCTGTCTTTTAATGGCTCCATGTGGTCCATTGATAGACAACATTGTTAGGAGGTTCTTGTTATCCATGTGGTCGCTCCTGCCAATTTGAATGGGGAGCAATGTGAGTGAAGGTTTAGTTGCCATTCGTATGTAATTAATTTTACGTCTGAATGTAACTAAGGCATGCAATGAGTAGTTTATTGTCACACATGGATGCATGGCAGTTTTAGGCCTTACGAGGCCATGTATTTATGATTCATGTGCATGCTAGTGTTTTGATTTTTAATAGTTTTTTTGGATTTTCAGTCTTTATGCTTCCCCCCCCTTTTTTTTTACCTGGGTTACTTTGCAAAGCTTAATAAATATGAGAGAAATAAATAGAAGTAGCTACTTCAAGAGCACAAGAATAAAATAAAATAGAATAATGTAAAAAAAAATAAGAGGATAAAGGACGAGGCATCACGTGACTACAAAATGAGATAAAATGGCCCCAAATGTGGCATAAGTGTGAGTAACTAGGCGTAGTATGAGTTAGAGGACTAGTGCATAGCGTGTGCATAACGTGAGTAACCAGAAACCCAACACAGCATGAGTAACCAAAAACGTGAGCGACTAGAAAGACACAACATGAGCAGGATGAAGGGCAAGGGAAAATAGGAACAGGGGAAGGGGAAGAGGCAGGCATGCTTGGTGTTTGTGGAGGAGAGCAAGGAACTACTCCAACGTCTTCCACAACCAAGGGTTTCTTCGTGGGTTGGAACCCTATGCAGGTTTATTGCTTTCCTATTTCTTTCTTGTTTTTTTTGTAGCATAACATCAATGAGTGGTAGTGTGAGTTATGAGAGCCACAGATTTTTGGTGTTTGTGGACAATTTATGGTTGTGTTGAGAGTGATTGCGTTTCCGCCCTACATTCCAGGGTGTTTGTATTCCATTTTAATTCATAATTGCAGCGTGAGTTCCTCTAAGATTGCAGCATGAGTTGCTCTCAGCGTGAGTGGCCCTAAAACAATCACGTTTTGGTGCATTTTTGTTGTAGTTTTGATGTATTTTGGTTATGTTTTGAGGGTCTGTTGTTTCGATTTTGGATTTAGGGCTACTATTTTTATTCCTATTGCTAGTTTTGAGCTAGCGTGAGCAACATGGGGCATGCCCATAGGAAGCGTGAGTTGCAAGGATTGACACGTTTTGGGTATTTTTGGTTGTGTTTTGGTTGGGAGAACCAGGGTTTTGAATTGTTGTTTATTGTGACATAAATTACAGGGCTGCATCTCTAGCATTAGTTGTAGGGCTGTTTGAAATATAGCATGTTCCAGGGCCTTTTAGACCATGGTGTGAGTTATTGGCCTCCAAACCAAGACGTGAGTGATTATTTCCTACTATAGCGTGAGCTCATGCATTATTAATTTGCAGTGTGATTACTCCTTAATGTTTTCCCTCTTTGTCATCGTGAGTTACTGTATTTAATTGTTAGTGTAAGTGAATTGATTGTGGTATGGGGAATTGGACAAGGGCAGCGTGAGTAACTGTCCTTGTTACAACATGAATACCCGTGAGCCTTACTCAGTGTGAGTAATGCCTTTTTCTTGGCAGCGTGAGGGGTTTGCTTCAGCATGATGAACTTCTATTGGTAGCGTTAGTGACTACCTTGCAGCATGAGTTAATGTTGGTAAGGTGATTAACTACCCTAGTATGGCATCGTGAGCCAACCTTGAAATTCGTGCTGCAAGCAAATTACAGCGTGAGGGAGCCACCTTGCAGCGTTAGCTACTACCTTGGCAACATAAGGCATTCTATTGGCTGCATAAGATAATGTTTTAGCCTCCCAGTTGCTTTGGTAGCGTGAGTTCACTATTCACCATGGTGTGAGAAACCTTACACACAACGTGAACGACCTCACGTGCAGCGTGAGTTCTTCCCACATACAACGTGAGTGATTGCCAAGTACAACGTAAATTGTTGTCTTCAATTGTAGTTGCAGCATTACCAGTTTCTACTATAGCGTGAGTAACCCTCATTGTTTCATGAGTTGGCTATCCTGGCAGCGTGAGTTACCTTTATCATGAGCTATTGCCATCTCCAGTTGTAACACAATTGATTTACCATGTGTAGCGTGAGTTTCTCCTATGTGCAGTATGAGCTGTAGGATTTAAAACAACGTGAACTATGTGATACTTTTCACTTGTGGGTGTGATGATTTTTGGTAACTTAAACCATTAATGTGATTTTTACAAACATTTTCCTTTTAAGGTTGGTGTTACCTAGTGGATTCCAATGTTCCCCATTGAGCGTTAGATGCACGAAACAAATACTGGAGTTCTTGTCCCAAGGGGTAATCTTGTGTGTGTGTTGAATGTTATTTACTCGTTAGGTTTATTTACTTATTTGTTTATTTTTTTGTTTAGTTTATATGTTTTACACATTTTAAGTTACTTACTTAAGGTTCTGGCTCTGTGCATGGGACTTAAGCCCTTTCTTTTGATGGTGGAACTCATGGGTGTGTTGTCATGGTTTGGCCCCTTGGAGCCCAACGCACCTTGTCATGACATTGAGATCGGATCACAAGGGTTATGGTTTTGTCCAGGCTCTAGTGAATTTTTATTTTTTATCCTACAGGGTTTTAGCGTGGTCATCTGGTCTCATTTAAGTGAACAGTTGGCTCGTAGTGTTGTTGAGACCATACTGCCTGGCTCATCCCATGACATATTGGCCTTCATCGTTGATGTGGACGAGGGATTATTTAAAATTGATGGAGGTCCTGCCAAAGGTCCTCGGTCTACTCATCCTCTGACTCGTGTTTGGGAGTTACCATTTTGTAGCCACTACAACAGCAGTAACACCCTTTTCCTAGCTTTCCGTGTACATACATTATTCTAAAATCCACTTGGAACAGTGTACAGGGTGGATAGGTAAGCTCTTTTTGATTTATCTTTATCTTGTTTGCTTTGGTGTTATCCTATTGTTTATGTTTGATTATCTTTTTCTTGGCAGGCCCCGTTTTGAAGAGCATGGAATGCACAGGAATGATGATGGACTTGACTTAATGTGTACAGCCTTGGAGACTTTCATGGTGGGCCCCACTCTTCGTGGTATCATGTTGGCTCAAACCAAGGGTGCTATTGTCCATTATCATAAGTAGTTTTTCAAGGCCTTTGAATGTTGTGAAGTTCATGAGTGGCTACATGAAGATTGGTCTCGTAATGGACCCACTTTCCCTCAAGCAGTTGATTCAGTGCCAAGTGTGCCTGATCCATTTGCTAATGGTAAGTGATTGTGTTCTAAGCTTCATTTTTATCTTTGCTACCCCATTGTTTATCATCATGTTGATTTTTTGTTTAACGTGTTCTTATAGCGGATATTACCCTTGGTGGGTTTACCATTGTGTTTGGGCATACAGAGGGTACCCTGTTCATGAAGTACGGGGAGATGAAAGATTTGCAACGATGGTTGCATACAAAGGCACCTCAACATGTCATCACATGCCTTACTGATGTTGGTTTGATGGATCTATTCACTGCCTTGAATCCTAACATTCCCATGAATGAAATGGTTTCTATTGTTGATTCTTTCAATGATGATGTTACTTATTTTAGCACACGAGTTCGGGGGGTTAAGGTTGTATTCCATTTGACTGCCAAATTCTTTTCAAATCTCTTTGGTGTACCGGTACATGGTGTCAAAGTGGCAGTGGACAAGGTGAACCGAGAAGGCCATGTGATTAAGGACCTTGAGGAATGGTTGGGTGTGTCATAGGGTTCCAAGGGCTTCCCTACGAAAGTGGACTCTAAAGTGACGAAAGTGAATTTGTTGTACCCATTGTTTAGAGCACGCGTATTTCCCAAGTCTCTATCTCAAGTGAGAACTCTTGGGGTAGAGCTTGCACGTATCATGTGCTCAATCCTAGAGACTAGTATGCGTTATAATTGGGCATAGTTCCTTGTTTTGGGCTTCTGTGGGGAGATTATCAGATTATGTTCTAATGTGAATGTGCAGTCCCACTTCACTTTTGCATTCTTTACAGGCTACCTCCGTAGATTTGCTGAGTTCCTAGTGGTCCACGGAGGTAGTCAGTATGTGTTGAGGGACCATGCACAAATATCTTTCCCTTGGTTCCATCACTTGTTCGTCCTTACTGAGTCTCAAGATGCTCTCGAAGGTGTTGAGGAATCAGTCTCTATAACAACAAGGGGTGTTGCTAGTCATTCTCACCATACATAGGATAGCATAGGGTTGTAACCACCTAGGTTGCACACCACTACCAAGAGAGCTGATTGTGTGATCAAGGAGATGATCAGAAAGGCTAAGTCTAAGGTGCGAAAACCGGAGCCTAGACCACCAAGAGAAAAATGCATTAGATTCATATTGCCAGAACGAGGTACGTATATTTTATTTATTTTTAGTATTTTTTTTCTTGCTTTTTTATTTTATTTACTCATTTAAATTGGTATAGTTACTATGTCATGTTAACTTTGAATTTATGGATGTCATCAGAGGAAACCCCTGAAAGAGAAGGGGAGGAATCAGCTCCAGTGATTGAACTAGACGTGATTCCCACCGAGCTGGATGAGGAAGAAGAAGAAGAAGCCCTTGAAGAAGTGATCGGGGAGAATCTTATCTCCCTAGAAAGAGGTGAGGAAGAAGCCATGGAAACAAATCTCGCTGAGGGTTCAGATATCCGTAGACGATCTAGTGAAGAGAGAGAGATATGTTTGATGGCTACTTTGAGGGGTCATTACACCTTGGTGACCCACCTGAGTTGACCGACCAAGGTGTTTTTGGTATGTTTTATTTCTTGCTCTATGTTTCCTATATAGATTTTTTTGTGGTTTTGACTAGTTATAATGATTTTTGTTGATACAAGACTTAGGTGTTAACACATTAGAGGCTCATAATCATCAGATAGAAGTACCGAGATTACGGACCATAGTTGAAATGACAACTCAAGCTGGTCCAGAATCCACAAATGAACCTAAACCATGGCTTGAAATACCAAACAAAGTGGACTTTGTTACAGGCATTGTCAATGATGTGGTAGCTTGTTTACAAGAAGCTGACCCTAAATTAGGTATGCACGTGTGATGTGTAACATCGAATGACCTGAGTTAATTTGTTATGTTTATTTGATTTTTCATTGGCTAAGTTGTGTGCTTCTTGTATTGGTAGGTGCTAAGCTTCAATGGGATCCTTCCAAGGCAACCCATATCGATGCTCTGCTTGAACTTCCTGAAGACATTGGGCAAGTTTCTAGAAAGATTTATGATGCAGTCACGGGTTACGTGGTTCAAAATGCCAAATCTCTCTGGACTTGAAGGCATTCTATTCAACATTTTTGGCAGAAAGTTCAATTGGTAGAAAAGAATGTTGCCAAGCTAACATAAGAGAGAAATGACTACAAAGCTCATTATGATTTTGCATTTGCTAGGTTGGCAAGTGATAGTACTTGGCGTACTTTCGAGATCACCTATGCTTGTTATTGAAATGTCCTAAACAGCAAGGCATAGGTGACTCAGGAGCTAGTTGAACAAAGGGTGCAAATTGATTTGTTGAATCGGAAATGTCAGGATTGGAAATCCTTCACCACCAAAGTACGTAAATGGGGCCAGGACCAAAAGGATCAAAAATACCAATATAATAAGTGGCTGAAAGAAGAGTCTATTGAATGTCTTTGGTTGGAGATGTTTGTTGAGTGATTGGACTTGCGCACTCCCTATGATCGGTTTGTTGAATGTACGATAGTGGAGGGGTCTCCTGAGCGAGCCATCACTACTGCCTCTGGGGAAGTTTTGGTAGGCCAATTTCCTCTTGAACGTCCTTCTTGGACATCAGTGGACAAGGGTAAAGCTATATCCAATGTTGATTTAGGTCTCGAAGAAGATTGGTCGTGCATGCCAGAAGAAGAGTTTCTTCGTCGTATAGAATTTGGTCTTAGACCTTCTTCTCTTGTGAGCATTTCAGTCTTGTGACTTTTTGTTGTTTTCGTTTAGTTTTTTAATGTCTTTTTGTGTTTACTAATTAGTTGTTTTTGTACTTTTGTTGTTGTAGGGTCATAGTGGTGATGAGGGTGGCCCCAGTGGAGTGGAACCCAATGATGCAGAGAAGTTTGGGGATCAGCCACCTCCTAGCACTGATGCCTAGTTTAGCTTATTATTCTTGTTAATCCTATCATTTTTTATTGCAATTTGTTATTTTTAACAATGAATGGGGACATGTAACATGACCATGATATAATACAAATTTACATTTTTTTGTGTGGATGTAAGAAGGATGATAGTGATGTAGACAAAATGTAAAGGGAAATCGTAATGTGTAAAACATAAAATATGGCTAAGAATGTAAACAAGGAATCTGATTTTGATGAAACTGAAATGCATTATGTTCTAGTTTAAGGCCATTTCGGGCCACGCGTGTCAGTTTAAAGTCATGATGGACTATTGTACTTGTGTTACAAGAAGAGGGGAAATTTTAACTATTTTTGGGTAGTTTTACGCTATTTTGGACGTATGGACGCATGGTAGTTTAACGTCATTTCGGATGCGTGGTAGTTTTACATCATTTCAGATGTATGGTAAATGGTAGTTTAACGTCATTTCAGATGCGTGGTAGTTTTACGTCATTTCGGACGTATGGTAAATGGTAGTTTAACGTCATTTCGAACGTGTGGTAGTTTTACATCATTTCAGATGTATGGTAGTTTTACATCATTTCGGACGTGTGGTAGTTTTATGTCATTTTGGATGTATGGTAGTTTTACGTCATTTCGAACGTATGGTAAATCATGTCAATGGTTGAGTAGCTCCTTTATTTTTTGAAGCTTGAGATTAGGAGTAGGGCATGTTAGTGTGATCCTGTATTTAGCGTCTCCTTCATTAGTTATGTCAAATGGTAATTTTGACCATGAGATGTCTGGGGGAATGACCCCTATGTTAGCATGTTCTGATGTTTCCCCATTTTGTAATGTTTCCATGTCTTCTGGGGGATCACGGTTTGGAAGTTGATTATCACTTTGGGTTTGATCTAGTGTATTGTCTTGTTTAGGCTCATCGGTGGTGTCATCTTGTTTAAACTTAGGGGTAGTGTCATCTTGTTTAGATTCATCAAATTCAACCTCTGAGCCTTGGTTTGTGGCTACATGTGAAGAGATGTTGGATGTAGCTGCGTCACCATGTATAATGATTTCGCCACCTTCATAAGGTATGTGAACCTGTTGATGGATGGGTGAGGATACTGCTTTTAATTGGGCTAACCAAGGTCGTCCCAAAATCAAGTTAAATCTTGGCATCTCATCTATGACCACAAACTCGGCTGACGTGGGGAATTGGTCCCCCGCTACGAAGTCCAAAGTCAGTGTTCCTTTTACTATGACATGTGATCCACTGAATGATTTTAGGAATGTTGTGGATGTTGGTTTTATCTACTCTGTGAGCCCTAATTGTTTGATGATGAGGAATGGTACTACATTTGTGGCTGCCCCGTCATCAACATACACCCTATGTATTTTAAATTGGTTGACTTGTATGGCTATGAACATAGGTGCGGTGGTGACTTCTCCTATTTTTTCATCCTTTTTAATGTTATTTGCATGGAAGTCTAGTGATGTAGACCTTGATCTTTGATGTGGAGACATTACTGCATGAATGGACAGTTCAGTTGCAAGTAAGTCTTCACTGACAGGGATTGATGTTAACATATGCACTAGGGCTTCGTGGTGTACTTGAGAAGTCATCATTAGGTCATACAGGCTTAGCGAAGTGTTCTTTTGTTTGAAGGCCTGTGTAACCTAGGTTAGGGCACTAGCCAAGTCTTTGCTATTTGGTATGTTCTTGTTGGTCGAGACTTGGTTCATTAGACCCAATAGTTGTATTTCTTGAGGAAGGATTGTTGCGTGGTCAACTATAACCGTTGGGTTTGGCTCCTCAGGCATTCCTGATTTTTCAGCTTGGTTACTTGTGCTTGGCTTATCAGTTGTCAAAGCCATGGGTATAGCATTTAATGGAGTGGGTTTTGGGGGTCCCAACTCATGACCTTGATTTTTTCTTTCCAAATGTTCCCTGGTCAACCTGTCTGCAAGGCATTCTCGTGGAGGGTGCGGGGGAACCATCGGGGTTTGAACATCTGGTTGCTTCGAGACTTGAATGACAAATTGAATAGGGTGGGTTTGCGATGATATTGTTGGTGGTTGAGCGTCAGGGTGTTTAGGCATCCGAATTACGAATGGAGTGGGATGAGTTGGTGGTTGAGCTATCGGAGTTTGAACATCCGGTTGCTTAGGCACCTTGATGGCAAATGGAATTGGTTTGGTTTGGGGTTGTAGTGGTTGCAACATCAGGTGATATCCAGATCACAAAGGGAGCAGGCCAAGTTGGCGGTGGTGCATTTGCAGTTGCATCGGTAGAAGGTACTCAGATCATAAATGGAGTAGGTTTGGTTTGCGAGGGTACATTCATCATTGCCACCGCTGGTGGTACCCAGATGATGAACATTTTTTGAGGTGTGGAGGATGTATATATTGGAAGCAAGGGTTGGGAAGATGGTTTTGACACTGTAGGAACACAAATCACGAAGGGTTTTTTGGGTGTTTCCTGTTCGTTGCCGACATGTATTGTGTTGATCACATAAGAAGCCTCCTTGGTGTTAAGGGGATCCTTATACACGCCCATAGATTGATTTTGCAGCTTTATAGGGTTAGCTTCACTAAAGGTTATTTCACCCCTATCAATCATACATTGTATGTCTTATTTCAGGGTGAAACAGTAATCGGTTTTGTGCCCGTTTCGTTGATGGTATTCGCAAAATCTATCTAGCCTAAAGCCTCTCAGAACTGGAGGCTCATTCGGTGTTGCCAAGCTTGGGTTTTTGACCAATTTACAATATCAATCATGTTTTTAGGCTGCTGCAGGAGACAACTGCTTATGTTTGATGGCCCCAGCCTTTAAAAGTTGATCTAGTAGTTGTGAAGGCTTCATAGGAAATTGTGTATATTAAGCAGGTTCTTTTCTCTCAAATGTACTGGCGTGACCCGTGTTAGCAATTTTCATGAAGGATGGTTCAGGTGTGGGTGCAGGAGCGATTCTCTCATAGTTAACGGGAATAGTAGGTTGTTTCCTTTTTTGTCCCACATTTTTGGGTTGAGCCGTCTCTGCTATTGCTACCACTGTTGCTTTAGCCTTGTCTTTGTCTTTCTTTGTGTGTTGATTTTTAAAGGCTGAATAAGCGGGGTCATGACTATTTTGGGCTGCCTCCTCTATGTTCTTTATTTGTACAAAAGCTTGACTCAAGGTGCGAGTGTTTAGATAGTAGAGCTTTGACTTAATGAAGTCATTCATGGCTCCTTTAAGAATTGTAAGTAGGTATGTTTTCGGGATTGGCTTGTGAAGTTCATTAAGTGCAGCACTCCATCTCTAAATGAACTTTTGCATAGGTTCTAGTGGTGCTTGCTTCACCTGGATCAGACTGTCTAAGGTTGCTTCAGGCTTCAAGTTGTACTTAAACTTGGTAATAAACTGGTGTAACAGATCCTCTAGAGAGGATATAGAGTTGCGGGGTAAGGCTTTGTACTAGTCTAGGGCTCTTCTGGTTAAAGACATGGCAAACACAGGTAGGATTGTGTGGGGCCAAGCTTGAAGTAATAGAAATTCTAATCTGAATGTTACTAAGTGGGCATTGGGGTCTCCTTCGCCGTTATATTTTGTGAATTAAGATAATGAAACTCCCTTGGGTAAAGTTAAAGGTGTCACTGACGAACTGATCAGATCATCTTGGTAGAAGTCCAATACCTTAAGCTCTTCAGTGTTAGCAATTTTGAGGCACTTTACCTCATCAGTGAGCTCTTGCATCATCTTTTTGGCTTCGGCCCATTCTTGGGCACTCGGTGGAGTAGTTCGTTGATTAGTTTGAGTGCTATACAAGTTAGACTACTGTACAGTTGGTAGGAATGATGACTGTTGAGTTGTTGGTGATTGTACTTGAGTGACGTTCATGGATGGAATTGTAGCAGGTGGTATGCTGTAATGAGTGGGTTGATATTGTTGCATGCTAGATGTGGTCCACTGTCTAGTTACGAGTTGTGAGGGAATGCCCTAAACCTATTGATTTGAAGTGGTGAAGGATGTCCCTTGGATTTGCACTCATGGTATATAGTGAGTAGATGTAGAAGCGGGTATCACGGATGGCATCCCAATTACTTGGGGTGGGAAGGTCGCTCCTACATTAGTTTGAGAGGAGAGTTGTTGGGGTTGTATTTGTAGGAGAGGGGGTAACGTGGTGACCGGAGGAGTAACAGAGATGGGTGCATTGAATTGAGTATTGGTCATGGGGAGAGTGGGGATGAGAGTGGATGCTTCTTGTTGAGACACTTGTGTTTGAGTGCTTTTAAATGCGTGAAGGAGTGCTTTTAAATGCGTGAAGGAACATGGTCTCTTTCATGAAAGGGTGGAATAACGGGTTCACGTAAGTATGCAGACTGAGAGTATGGTATGAATCCCCATGTTCGAATTGAGCTGTGAAATTATCTTCCTCATCTCTGTTTTGAGGCTCTACGGCTAGTTGGTGTAAGGTTTGGTTCCTTGCCATGAAGATTTGGGATAGGAGTTCATGGTGGGATTCAGTGAGGGGGATGACATCATAGACACTGGGAGTGAAGTCATGACCTCCTTTGTGAATTAGCTAATAGCGTCTCTTCACTTCTAGTTTGGTTTGGTCAATAGCCAGGTTATCTTAGATTTTAACACAAATAAAGTTATATTTTTTATGCATTAGGATGGTGAACGTGGGGTCTCTACCTTGTAGTCTTAGTGACCGGTGAGGTGGCCCCTGAGGGTTCATTTCACCAAGGGTAACTATGGACTTGGCGGTAGTGACGGGATTCGAGACTATGGTACCAAAGTCGGAGACGGGCAAGGCGGTGGTGTTGGTGTGTGTGGGGTCCATTATGAGTGTATGAGGATAGCGTATGGGAGAAAATGTAGCGTATGGTAAAAATGAGCAATGTATAGTAAAGACATGCAGCGTATGAGAGAAAACAAGGTGTGTATGAGGGAGTACAGTGTATGAAGGATTGCAGCGTGGCTAATGTGTGGTGTACAGCATATGGACAGTAAGTGTGAAGTGCAGTGTATCAGTGTTTGGGAGGCGAGTCTAGTGTGCAGCGTGTCTACGTTGAAAAATGTAGTGTGTGCATGTTGAGGTTAACCATGGGTAGCGTATGGACGCTGAGGATGATGAACACAACGTGTGGCCAAGAAATTGAAATGCAGAATGTAGTAGAGAATTAAAGTGCAGCGTCTGGAACTAGGGTACAATGTGCAGACATTGGATATAGCATTTTGGATTGAGGAATAGCATCTAGACGCTGGATACAACATCTAGAAGCTAGGGCCTGAGCGCTGGATGCTGTGAGTTAAGCAACAATGTGTTTAGCAGGTCAAAATGACATCTGGATGCTGATGGCAGCGTCTGAGGTAGAAAACCAAGTGCAGGAGATTGTGAACATCGTCTGACAAGGGAGAGAAGGATGCTGGAGGCTGTGAACAACATCTGAAATTGGGACAAGGCGTAGGACGTTGTGGGCAGCTGCTGGACAAACAAACTTAACAGAAATGGCCCTCCTTCTAGCGCCAATTTACTATATTATCCGAAATCGTCGGTGTGAGGCTGGAATGAAATGGACATCGAGAGATCTACGGAAGACACAGTAAGACCCCACCTTCATGTGAGGGAAAGCTAGAAATAAACAAAGGTAGAGTGCCTTGAATGGTCTACACGTAGATAAAACAAGGACTTCCCTTGGCATACGCTGTTGCAATGCATTGGGTGATATGTAAACGGATGCAAACTAAAATGTAAACGAACCTACGAAATGCAAGACAAAAAAAAATGAAAACAAAAGTAACAAGAATTGTAACAAAAGTAAATGACATAAATAGAGAAACAATGGATGGAAAAATTGTAACTATATGTATTGATTGATGATTATAAAAAAGTGCACCAGTCAGAACGTAGTTGCAGATTGATTATAAGACGGACCTTTAGCCCCGATGTGAAGGGTGTACAGATGCTGGGAGATTGTAGGTTTCTGGTTGCAGGTGCGTAGCATGACCAAAATTGCCCCAAGTGCTCAACGTGACTAAGTCTGGGTAATGCCCAATCGTACGAGATAATGATGATGAGATTCACCAACTCTCTAGATCTTGATGCCCCAAAATTGCCAACCTTGATTAAGTGGAAAAAAGGGGTATTTATAGGATTTTCGGGCATGGGATTCAGATCTAGAGGGAGATCTATGACTTTGGGGTGAGAGAAATGTGGATTGGGTGATAGGTATTTACGTTTTGACCAGATGCACATTTTACAATGTACAGCGTATAGCGTGACCAATTCTTACACTAGCGTGTGCAATTCACAGTGTAAGAGCTTGATACACTCAAAGAATATGAAATTTTCAAAATAATGCTATGTTACAATAGAGAATTTGATCTCTGGCCTCTGGATTTGTGGTCTAGTGTGCTGATTTTTTCTTTATCAGCGTGTCTTGGCATGCTCTGGCATGTCCTAGCATCAGTGTCTAGTGTCCAACGTATTAGCATCCAACGTGACAGGTGCATATGTTGGGCGTACATTGGTCATATGCTGCAGCATGACCTCCTGTGTGTCTAACAAAAATGATGTATTTTGAGCCCATTTTCAACCTCTGAGACCTATTTCTAGAGTGGATCTGCATGCCTAATGTTAAGAGGATTTTGCACATCGAATTTGAGCTGATCTGGCCTTGGATTTGTGTCTCTTTTAGTTGGTCACGCTATGGTCACGTTGTGTAGTGTGACCTCAGCGTGACATTAGTGTCACTAAGTGGAAATGACACATTTTGAACCAAATTTGGATGTTTGATGCTTGTTTCTTGAAGTCCAACTGCTGCCTGCTCTCCAGGGTGGTCTAGATGTTGAATCTGAGTCCAATTTGATGTTGTTTTGATCATCTTTTGTTTGGTCATGCTGTGGTCACGCTGTGCAGCATGACCTCAGTGTGACCAAGTTAAAATGACACATTTGAAGCTCAAATCTTGATTTTCTAAAGCCTGAGAGTTAGTACAGTTGTTGCTTGTCCCCTGGGGATTGAGTTCATGTCAAAATTGAAACTGAAACTGCTTGATGTGC
Organism: Gnetum montanum; assembly: GCA_015680685.1. Taxonomy (NCBI): domain Eukaryota; kingdom Viridiplantae; phylum Streptophyta; class Gnetopsida; order Gnetales; family Gnetaceae; genus Gnetum; species Gnetum montanum. The sequence continues at coordinate 460,516 of MNCI01028237.1, forward strand.
CTTGCTTTTACTTGGTCACGTTGTGGTCACGTTGTGCAGTGTGACCTCATTGTGACCAACTGAAAGTGCCATGTTTGAGGCCCAAATTTTGATTTTCTGGAGCCTGTGAACATGTACAATTGTTGCCTAGCTCTCGGGAGTTGAATTCGTGTCAAAATTTTACCTAGAGGTGCCTGAATTGAGCTGTTCTTATTTGGTCATGCTGTGGTCACGCTGTGCAGTGTGACCTCAACATGACTTACTAAAAGTGGCTTAAAACATGTGATTTTGAGCTCAAATTTTGAGGTTCTGAAGGTTAGGAGCTATAGGGAACATCAATGAAGCTCATGGAGGGTCTATGTGCTTGAATCTGGGCTATTTGGACTTGATTTTGGGGCTCCAGAAGTTGGTCACGCTATACACATGCTGGTCTTACGCTGGGCAGCGTGACCACAACGTGACCAAAGTGTATATAGCAAAAACCATGCGTTTTGAGCCTAAAACCCTAGATTCTGGATGCTGGGAGTTGGAGCAATCACTTGTGGGCTTCGAGGGGACTTTGCCTATTTGATTGTATGTCATTTCATGCTATTTTGGAGGCTCTCAAGTTTGGTCACACTGTACCCATGTTGGGCAGTGGCATGACTTAGCTTGAGTCCTGTCTAAAAGTGCTATGCCAAAATTTTGTGGTGTTTTCATAAGGGGGGACTTTCCAATCATTATGAGAAGGACATGGTTAAGCATTGTTGATGCAAGAATGGAAATCACCCTTGAAGACATCAAAGGAAAATGTATTTGCAAAGATTGAGAAGAGATGAGTTCCATGCATTGCATACAGTGATACAGGGTTCAATTGCATGCAAGAACTTTAGTTCGTAAAATGAGCATCTATTTTTGTATGAAAGTAGTATGCACATGAGGTAGATATTCAAAGGTGTCTGTACATAATAGCCATAAAACAAGATGACACCCAATGGGTAACCACTAATTCTGATAGTAGCATAATGTGCATGGAACCTGCTGAGAGCCTAACATGTACTTATGTCACAGGGATGGACGAACTAGAGCAAGTTCATCACCAACTCTCTAATGATGAAAATGCTAAAACCAATTGAGGAGAGTTGGAGATCTCTAAGAATTTTAAATAGGAGCCCTTAGAGTTGAAAACTCTACCAATCAGCCTAGAATATGCATTCTTAAAAAATGACAAGCTAGTCATACTCAATGCCAAACTTTCTTCTAAATAGAAAGCAAAAATATTGAAAGTGGTTAACAAATGGCCAACAACCTTTGCTTGGTCATATCCTAAACTCATTGGAATTGATCGATGGATATGCCAACATTGCATTTACATTGATCTGTCTATGAAGCCAAGGAGGCAATCACGATGACGGTTGAACCCAAAATTGAAGCAAATGATCAAGGAGGAGATAGCGTAACTCCTTACGGTAGGGTTCATCTACCCCATTACAGATAGCGAGTGGGTCAATCCACTTATCATAGTGCCAAAAAGAGATGGCAAATGGTGGGTCTATATCGACTTCAGGTTGTTAAACATGACAACATTCAAAGATCATTTTTCATTGCCATTTGTTGATTAGGTGTTGGACATCATATCTGGGCATTGCTGTTATAGTTTTTGGGATGGTTATAGTGGCTATAATCAAATCTAGATTACACCAGAACATTAGGCCAAAACAACATTCACAAGTCCTTGGGGGACCTTTACATATTGCAAGATGCCTTTTGGTCTATGTAATGCCCCTACCACTTTCCAATGCCTAGTCTTAAGTATCTTTAAATAGTAAATAGGTAGTAGAGTGGAAGTCTTCATGGATGACTTCTCTACCTTCAGTAAGTATTAAAAAGATGTGTGGAGACAAATGTTTGGCTTAATTGGTAAAAGAGCCATCTCATAGTCCAAGAGGGCATCATATTAGAGCATAGAATTTCATAGGAAGGGATCAAGGTAGACCGTGAAAAGATAAGGGTTATCCAAGGAATCACCCATCAACTAGAAACTATCAAAGATGTTTGGTCATTCCTTGGACACAATGGTTACTACCGGTGATTCATAGAGAATTTCTCTAAGATTGTGAAACTGTTGGTCAAGCTAATAAAGAAAGATGATCCTTTCATTTGGACCAAGAAATGTGAAAATACATTCCAAAGCCTCAAGTATAAGCTTATAGAAACTTCAAGTCTACAAGCACTGGACTAGTCCCGACCATTCCATATCATGACAGATGCATCTAACTACACCTTGGAAGCTATGGCTATGTAGTTGGACAATAAGAAATGTCCATATGACATCCACTGCATAATTCAAAGCATTATGGATGTACAACTAAATTACACCACCATGGAGAAAGAACTGAAGATAGTGGTGTATGCTTTGAAAACGTTCAATCACTATGTGCTTGGATATAAAGCATGTGTGCACACTGATCATAGTGTAATCTGCTTCCTCATGAATAAGCCAACGTTGAGCCCTTGTGTTATATGGTGGCTTGTGATCTTATAGGAGTTCAATCTTACAATGGTACATCAAAAGGAGGCTAAGAATGTGGTTGCTAATCACTTGTCTCAGTTACAATGGAATAACAAAGAGAAGGAAAGCCTACTCTTTAACTAATTTCCCAATGAACTTCTCTTTATCGTCACAATAAATGAACAAATGCATGTAGATCCAAAATGGTATGATGACATCCTCACTTATCTTCTCACTCAAGAGATGCCACAAGGTTTGGATCATAGGAAGAAATAACAATTTTTGCATTGGGCTAAGCAGTTCATGGAAATCAATGGATACCTTTACAAGTTGTGTGTCAATGGCCTAGTTCGTTGGTGTGTACATAATGTAGATTAATTACATGTTCTCCAAGACATTCATGAAGGTATTTTGGAGGGCCACTATGCTAGGAGATGCATGATCATAAAAATATTGATGGTAGGATACTACTGGCCCATAATCTTCAGGGATGTCCACCAATTTGTTTGATCCTATAAATGTTATCAACAAGATGGTGGGATGACTGCATGAATGGAGGGTTCTCAAAAATGGATTCAACCACTGGAACCCTTTGATATATGGGGCATAGATTTCATGGGTTCCATCACACCCATGTCCAACGGGAAGACATATATAATTGTTTCCATTGACTACTATACCAAATGGGAAAAAGTAGCAACCATCACCAATTGTACATCATCCATTGTTGCTTGATTTGTACAACAAAATGTTGTGAATAGGTTTGGGATGCAATGTGCACCAATTTTTAACAATGGAACCCATTATATAGATGCCACTTTTCAAAAACTCATGCAATGTTTGGGGGTTGAACATAAGTTAACAACACCCTATCACCCCCAAGCCTATGGTTAAGTAGAGGTGACTAATATAGAGATCACAAAGATTCTAACAAGAACTATTAGCAAATATAGAAGAGATTTGAGCACAAAGGTCAACGATGCCCTTTGGGCCTACCACTCAACATGGAAACTTCCTATTGGCTACTCTCCCTATGATCTAGTGTATGGAAAACTTCCAACACTCCTAATTCAATTCAAGCTCCATACACTCTCAACAACCTGTGACCTAGATCTTGACCTAAGTTTGGCATAGAAAGAAAGATTGATCAACCTTAATGTGCTAGATGAAAATCGATTTATAGCCCTATCTTTGAATGAATTATGTAAGGCATTTAACAAAAAATGTCACGATCTTAGAATATAGAAAGTAAAATTTCAACTAGGAGATAAAGTTCTCCATTGGAATCCCACACATGTACCTCAAAAAACCAAATTTCAAACATTGTGGGAGGGACCTTACATAATTGATGAAACCTTTCCTTCTAGGGCCATGATCATATACAGATAAAGTAGTTGATCAACATTGAACAGATAAAGCCTTTCCACAAGCCCAAGCAAGCTAGTGCAACAAATACCTCAATGGATGGGCAACCGCGCTCAATTTTTTGGATCTCCTCCTTTCAACTCAGTCATGGGGGAGATGGCCATTTGTGCTAATAATATACATGGCTCCTTATTTTTTAATTTTTTTACACATTTTTTGTCTTTGCAATTTTTTTATTTTACACCTTTTTGATTTTAAAACTTCTTCCTAACTTACATCATTTTTGTTTTGCACCATCATTAGTATATTTAAGTTTTCTTGAATATTTTACACTTTCTTATATATTTTACTTTATTTTTAGTGTGATTTTCTAATTTTTGTTAATAAACGTGCTTTGTGCCAATAGGACATACTAGTTTTGTAGTTGTTACTAATGGTGGTTTTTGCTTAATGTTTTGTTTGCTAATGTCTATTTTCTATTTCTAAATTTTTGTACTAATGGCTAAGTCATGGTTTCTTTTTCATGGAATAGGCAATGAGTCCACAACATCCACACATCCAAAAACTCTATGGTTTTCCTTATTTTGGAAGTATGAGGTCCTTTTCATTAAATAAAATTTTAATAAACTTGTGACCTTGGTAGTTTCCAAAATTGGGAAGGATTCAAAGGTTTGCATAAGGTGTGACTTCAAGAAGACTCAATACTCTTCTACTTGGGTGCACGAGTGTTTTCATAGACTTCTTACCATTTTGTGTTGACCAATAATAGGAAGTTAAATAAAGTCTTTGCATGGCATGGTTCCCATCCAACAAAAAAAAAGAGAAAAAACAAAAATAAAAAAAAATATAACAAAATAAAAAACATGATGGGAATTCAAAGCACACCCCTTCGATGAATAAATAGGCTACAAGCATTGGTTATGAGACTAGAAAGACATGTTACCCATGCTTGAAGGTCCCCTCTAACTAATGCCTTCTCTTACTTCTTACTTCTCTTTTCTTCTCTTTATGGAATAATGATTATTTTGTGGGAGCACTCTTATGTCTTGAGGGGATGGATCAGTCTTGGAGTGGCAATGTGAAGTCATTGAAAGTAGTTGGTTTTGGTTTGGACTAAGGATGGATCTTCTTAGGTCATTTAAACACAAAATCTACAAGGGATTTCTCATGACCTCAATTCAGAATTCCATTCCACCTTTTCCATCTTCTGTCTATGTTGCCCATAACTCACATCATTGTTAGTATCCATGTTCTTGATTTGGTTTCTTTGTCTAATGTACTTGAATTATTTGGTAGAATCTTCTAGGTTTTTGTTCTTAACTTTCATCAACCATTAATCACTTATAGGGCCCATGAATTCCTTAGGTTGAGGTTATGCAAGGGTAAACAAGGCATGTGCCTATTATGGGGAGGACCCACATGCATATCTCTTGGTTGGGTTTGTTAAGCACCTTATCCTTAGGCATTCTTGGAACTATAATCTTTCGTACATCCATCTTCTGCATCAAACAATGTGCTTCTTTACATATTTTGCTATATACATACATTCTTCATCAAAATTTTCAATTTTTGAGCTTTCAAAGATCCTCTTCAATGATTTCATCATCTTTTTGGCTTTTTTGGGACTCCATGGACTCCAAATTCATTCAAGAATTCCTTGTATTTTTCAAGATATTTACATTTGAAAATTTTATCTACAAACCCCATATATGGGGCCTTGTTGATAGGGCTAGTAGCAAAAAAAATAGTATAAATATGCATGATCACCCTTAGAATTTTTCACATTTTCTCACAAATGCTAAGGGAATTTTTCAAAATTTCAAAGCCTAGAACCTTCCAAAGCCCATAACTTCCTAACCATTTATCTAAATCACTCTATTCTTTGACCCTATAGCTACCGAAGGTAAGCTCTTAGTTGTGGGGGCTAGAAATGTGCCATTCTGATAGAAAATGTTTCACCATTTTTTCTAACTCCCACAAATCTTTAACTAAGAAATCAACATTTAAACACCAAATTATAGATTTAAACTCTTCCAAAAAGCTTCAATGACACTTATAATGAAAATTAATTAATAAAATATCAATCTGCCATGGTCCAACCTTAGCCAAGTGTAACTAACTGATGAGATAAGGCACTCAAAATATTCAAAGTTACACATTATATCTACAAATCCATTGATGTGTTGTGACCAAAGATGGCATCTCAATGCAAGCACATGTAGGAAGGAGGACCCTCTCAACCAAGAGAGAAATGACCAAGAATGGGGAGGGGCCATGAACAAGCCTAGGAAGAACCACTTGCAACCCATACCATAGGTCTTGTTAGGGAAGTAGCAAATGTGGAATCTATTCATTAGATTCTAGAACAAGCAGTAGTAACGGAACATTCCCACTGGGATAAGGCACCAACTCATCAAGAAAACCTTGAGGTGACCTTGATAAAAGCATGCCTAAATCAAATTAGATCAAGGAAGATCCAAAAAATAGTGCTCCAGGAGTTAAAATTTGGCCCTTTCTTGGAGAAAGCACCTAAATAAGTATAGTACCAACTAAAGACATCATCCATGTGGCTAGTTATCATTTTCACTGGAAAGTGGTACATGGGAGAGACATTTTTATTCTAGAACAACAAGTAGGCTAGTTTGATGATCAAAATCAAGGACATCTTAGTGTCCTACTTGGTGTAGGCCATTGTTGAAGTGATTAGATTGCCAAAAACAAGGGCGAATCTCGCTGAGATTCCAGTGCAAGCAAACCCCAACATTAAGAAGGAATGGGTGTAATGGTGTTATGGTGTCAACCACAAGGAGTTTGCTATGCTCACACCAACAAAAAGGATCCACTACAATATTGCAACCTTCCACCTGAACCCCATGGTGAGGCCTAGTAAGATCATCACCTATTTTTGCCCATGCATGTGCTACTTTAAGTGGGAGATTCCCTATCAACATTCTACAATTAATCTATCTAGAGATGGAGAAGTGATTTAAAGAAAATGAACATGGGAGAAAGGCACTTCCCTTTCCATGCCTCATCAAAAAACTCTATTAGAGGGGAGGGATAGTTCATTATAAAAATGATGCTGTTAGGCATGCTCTGACTGCTAATTAGGTAGAGATGATTTAAGATAAAATGCCCATAAAAACCATTCAAAAAGAGGAGTAATAGCCATTACTTCCACCTACCACTAAAAAAACTATGCTAGACATTACTATAATAGCCTAATAGTTGTGTGAATATTGAGAATGGCTCTTGAGAAAACAAGAGCAACGAGCAAGCATGAGTGATGGGGACCCATCTATATATCGACTAGTGATGAGTCACTTCAATGAGGTGGCTTGAATAGTTAACTTAATGGGTGGAGGTGGATCCATTTTCTTAGCCCAAAGAATGTAGTTGTTTATGAGTTCAAATCCTAGCACTAGAGAGGTCACAGTATCTCTTGCAGAACAGTAGTCACTCCCATAAATATTTGGGAATGTTGCGACCTTCTTGGTGTGCTTGGAGGAAGGCAAGGTGGCAATAATGCTAGTGATGTAGCATCAAGGGTAGGAAACAACAGTAGAGGTGGTTGCTGCCAAGATTACAGGAACACTTAATGCAGTATGTACTAGACGTTATTACACTCAAAGATGTGCAAATGTTCATAGGGACCATAAGTGGTAGATTAAGTGTAGCACAACATGAAGAACTACTGAACCAATTGGTGGGAACTAGGCAACCATTTCCAAATGTCTTTGATCTTTCAGATAGCATCATTGCAACTTACGTAGAGTTTCTAGAGGAAAGGGGAAAAAACATCATCTTGAAAGGACAACTTGAAATAGCCAAGGAGTTAAACGAATGCTTGGTTGCTAAAGTTGCTAAATTAAGAGCCCAAATTGCTGACCCTGCATCTCTCAACCTAGCATTGACAAGAGATGAAGCTCTTAAAAAGCTTCACACTAGACTACAAGGGGTTAAGGATGGGATGGAGATTACAGTGTTCTATTAAGCCTTGGGAGAGGCTACTTAGCACAAAATTTAGAAGGCCTTAGGTTTGACTCACTAGGAGAATATGCAACTAATCATAAAGAATAGAGAACCATCTCCTACAAAATGTTGATGAGCATAAATAATAGTTCATTGACTTTATCCATCAATAGCATGAGCAACTAGCCAAAGCAAACACAAAGCTAAGAAGATTGGTAGTTGAAAATAGAAACCTCTACATGGAGGAGGTTTGTGCCCTTCACTAGAAGACTGCAATAGAGGTAGTTACCTAGAAATTAGAGGCTCTTAAATTTTAGAGAGTCAAGAATCATTAGAAAGATCAGGTCAATCTATAAAAAGAAGTTAATGAAAAGCACATCCAATTGGTGAAGGTAAAAGTAAATGAAACCATCTAGCAACTTTAACAAGGAAGAGAAGTCTAGCAACCTATCATTTATGGGATAGATACCTACAATAAGGTGAAAATTTGCACAAAGGAGTTGTAGATTGAGAAAATGACAAAACACATGGAGCTTGCCAATCTTCGATATGAAAATTTGGATATGTTGACTATTGGATGACTATGGTCAGAACTGGAGAAGCAGGAGGCCAGCTCGTACTTGTTGTATGGGGCTAGGTTCAAGCATCATAAGGACAGCAAGGAAAAGCTTACAGTGGCAAACATGGAACTTAAGCTTGTAGAGGGAAAATACATTGATTAGAGATCTACTACTGAGAACTTGGCCAAAAGAATGAACAACTACTAGGAGTTGCAAAATGTAGTTAGGGCGTTCGATGTTGAAGGTAAACAATTCATTACTAGGTTTGTCAATTTTAAGGAGTTATTCCTAATGATGGCCTATCCTTGGGATATCTCCATTCTAGTCCACATTGGTGATGCCATGTGGATTGTGAATGATTCCCAAAGTAAGGAGGAGAAGATGAAGGCGTTATTGAATACCTTTCACCTTTCACTAGAGGTTGTAGTTGCAGCAAGACAACCACAGCCACCTTAGCCACGACACATGCTTGAAGCTGACAAAGGTCCTTTAGAACCTCAAGAACCTCCACAACCTAGGATTGTATAATCTTCTCAACCATGTTCATGCCATCAAAGGATGTCCTATCCAATTTTGAGCAGCCATGTGATGGTGTTCAATTTTGTGTCATGAACACCATAATTCTTGTAATGTTGTTGATTTGTACACTTGATCACTTAGTTTTGTCAAGTTAGTTTGTTATGTCAAGAGTCAGTCAATAATCCCATACTTTCCCAATTTTTTAAAGGAACTCAAGGACAAGTTTTCATTTAGTCATGGGAATATGATGAAGTGTCATTATGTTGCATCAACAGACCTTTATTAATGTGGCCTCGTCGATGGGACCTTGTCTACCTAATGTTTCCCTATCGACGAGGTCATGTTGACATAGCATTTACTATGTCTATGGGGCCTCGTTGATGTAGCTCTAGAATAAAATCTATAAATACATGCTGACTAGCCATGTTTATGAGGGTCTTTTCTTAGTTTTAGCAAAGCTCTTGTAGTTTTTTCATTTAAAAGTTAGAATATTTCTTTGAGTGCCTACAATAGGAGTTAGAAAGTGCATGGATCTTTATTTGAGCACTATTATACCTGAACACACGAATGTGAATGACAATAAAGATAAGCCTTTTGATCAAACCTTGCAGTAGTTGGATTAGATTAATGATTCATTTATTCATTTATTATTTTCATTAATTATTAATGAGTCATGATTTGCCTACCTCCAATATTGGATACCCACTATTAGGCCCCTAGATACATTATCAAATATATGATATTAGGAGGTATTCACTAGCCCATAAATATAGCGCTTGGGCACATGGTTTGGGCAATAGTTTTGCATCATTTTTTCATAGTTTCATCAATAGAGTAGTTGAACTCTTGCAGTTCTACTCCATAATCTTACAGAATAGTCAGTGAGTGCCCAC